>CM061230.1:59235825-59309455 GCA_030844895.1 Ambrosia x helenae
AAAGTGCTAGCTATAAGTCAACGATCTAATGAAGAGTTAAGTATAAAGTAATGGGTAGGTTCCTTGGTCAAAATCCTAGTCCGTTCCGCAGTATCGTTTATGCTTATATAAGGTGTACCGTAGCTAAACCCACCACACTCCCAATACTTTGGACTCGTACTGATTGTCTTACCAAAAGCCTAATTAGAATTACACACCACCCTCATGTACCTGTAAATCCATGATTACGTTCCGGACCGTAATCATCGATTTACCTTACACTAGGGTGTTATGCTTTTCCATAACCCTATCCTAAGTAATACCAGAAACAAATGTGTGCAATCAGGATATGCTAAGTAATTGATACCGCAATGAAACATTGACATGGTTAGAGGTCCTTCCCTTTCGGGTTTACCCTTTACCATAATGAGAGTAACATGTAAGTGTAAGACATGGTCAGAGGTTCTTCCCTTTCGGGTTCACCTTCGACCTGTAAATTTCTGTTCACATCTTTGGGCTCTAAACACCCAGATTGATAAACTTCGAGAATTTCACCGTTCCCCTCGGGTTGGAATATTCTAACCCGAGTCGTACGTGGTCACTGGCTTAGATCTCATATGAGTTACCAACTAGTATGTTCATTGACCATGATGATGAAAAAAATAATATATGTATAACAGGGTTTTGCTCAAAATAGGAATGAAAATGTGCATACCAAATGTGCGCTCATGTAAGTATATAAGTATAACATAAAATTTCGATTGAAAGAATAGTATAATATAAATCGAGTAAATCGTTCAAAATGAAAGTAAACGAGTTAAATTAATGTTCAAAACCACTGTTGTAAGAGTAACTGCTAATAATTAGTGCGAGTGTAATAGATAAATTTTCATTTATCAAACGTAGTTTGCTCACTCTTGTGATATAGTTGAAAGAATAGTAGTAATGCATGAGGATAACTTTTTAGAAAGCGAAGTGTGTTTTAGATTCAAAACAGGTTCACTTGAAAAGATTTCGTAAGTACACATTTTCATGTGTTTACGAGAAGTTAAGTTGAAAATTGTTATAAAACATATTATTAGTTGCAAGTTTCTCTCGAAAACATATATTGGACAGTCATATGAAAACAAAAAGGTTTACATTTGACCTTTAAAATATACAATACAAGTTTGTAAAATGCAAAATGAAACCATTCCATGAAGTATATGTGTAAATCTAATGTGTTTTAAAAAACCAAGATTTAAAATGACGTGAATGACAAAATCAACGTATGTAATACCAATATTTAAGAAAATTCAACAAAACATAAATATCAATATCATAAAACATTGAGATTGTTTCCATAGAGATTTAAAACGAGATGCAGAAATAGATCCTTGAGATGTGGATTTCACTCCTAACTCAAAGATGTATTTCAAAATTGAAAAACTATGGTGGAGTGAAACCAGTCACTAAGTTAAGGATATCACTCCAAGCAAAATAAATCGATATTTATTATTTTAGATTTTTTGGATATTCGTTTATACAATCATTAGGGGAAAATCGCAAATGTTACAATGTGAAAGCTGAAACTGAAAAAGATTTAATTGATCAAAAAAAGATCAATTCAAATCAATCTGTCTATGAGAAAGAATCTTTGAAACTTAAAGTTCAAAGACCCAAGACCAAGCAGGCTTGGGTCCCCCAAAAAATCTAATCTTTTACTTGATATGTGCAGGGAGCTTCAGCTGGCCCTGTGAGCAGTCTTTGGATTGTTGACAGTGGAGCTTCTTGTCACATGACAGGGGATTTATCACTACTGTTTGACATCAGAAATATCAATGGAGGATACGTAGCGTTTGCCGGGAATAAAGGTGGATACATTACTATGGAGGGTAGTGTAAGTAATGGGATAGTGAGTTTTGAGAAGATTTCATACGCGAAACAAATTGATTATAATCTGCTCAGTGTCAGTCAGATATGTGATAAGCAGTTTTCGGTATTCTTTGATGACAAATCTTGCTACATTCGCAAGCCGGGATTCGTTTTACCAAAAGAGTGGGTTATGCTAAAAGCACCGAGAGTGAACAATTTGTACATTCTCGACGTGTCAAAAGCTATGACTACACAAGGCCAAGTCACGTGTTTCTTCTCCAAGGCTACTGAAAAAGAATCAATCATGTGGTATAGGAGGATGGGACACATTCACCTTCGAAAGATGAATCATTTGGTGAAGAATGAACTTGTCACAGGCGTGAATGTTAAACATTTTCATTTGAATGACAAGTGTGTGAGTTGTAAGAAAGGAAAGCAGCACAAGCAATCCCATAAACCAAAGAAAGTTAATTCCGTTAAACTACCACTAGAGCGTTTGCACATGGACCAGTTCGGACCGGTCAAGCGTAAAAGTCATGCTGGTGAATTGTACTGTCTTGTGGTTACAGATGACTATTCCAGATTTTCATGGGTTATGTGCTTGCATCATAAGAGCGACACGTTTGATAATCTGAAAGTTCTGTTCACTCGATTCGAAAATATCTATGGTCTGAAGATCAAGAGAATTAGGAGTGATAATGGGACGGAGTTCAAGAACGCACAAATGGATGCTCTTTGTGAAGACAAAGGAATTCATCATGAATATAGTGCTCCGTATACCCTTCAACAGAACGGTGTCGCAGAACGCAAAAACAGGACTCTAATTGAAGCGGCAAGGACAATGCTTGCGGATTCCAATCTTCCAGTAATGTTCTAGAATGAAGCTATTTACGCAGCTTGTTATACTCTCAATCGTATTTTACGGTGAAGAAGTTTGGCAAAACTTCTTATGAGCTGTTGAATCGACGAAAGTCGAACTTAGAGTATCTAGAACCGTTTGGAGCACCGTGTACAATGCTTAATCCATCTGAGAAGTTCGCACCAAAGGCTGAAGAAGGATTCATTGTTGGATATGCAACCCCGCTCAAACGGGTATTCAACAAACGAACTCGTCAAGTCGAGGAGTGGGCTAACGTTGAAGTGCAGCGGTATACTCAAAATGTACAGGGTAGCGGTCCAGACTGGATATTTGATTACAAGGATTTCTTTAGATCACTCAATCTAGATAGCTTGGTTGAAGAGGCTGTATTACGATTATATTACGAGTGTGAAAACGCAGTGACATCACCGTTGGTGCCTCCGATCACCGTAAACCCCCAAACAGCTTCTAATGATACCAATGCTCCTGCAGCTAAAGAAGAGGTATTTCAGGAAACTTCCACAACACTTAATTCATCGGAATCTGAAGATGATGATGATGTTTCAAGTGAAGTTGTTCCAGTTATTGCTACAGAGACACCTCCAGTGAACCCAAATCCAAATGTTGTTTCATCATCAAACTTGGGTAATGATCTGGATTCAACAGAGAATTTGACTACTCAGACGGGAGTGCAAGTACCTGATTATCCGGAATCAAGGATACATCAGATTCACCCTCTCGAGCAGGTTATTGGTGATCCTGGTAGCAGTGTGATGACGAGAGGTCAACTGAGGAAGGCAAACTCACCAGAAAAACCTTGGAGCTCTTGCTTTATATGCCAAAATTCAAAAATCAGGTTTTCAAAATGACTGGTCTTTTGCTTGTTATGTTTCGCAGGTCGAGCCGCGGACATACAAGGATGCTCTTTTGGATGACGCTTGGGTAGAGGCTATGCAAGTGGAGTTATTACAGTTCCAGAAACTTGGAGTGTGGACACTGACAGATTTACCTCCAGGACGGAAAAAGATAGGAACAAAATGGGTGTTCAAGTGTAAGGAAGATGACAGAGGAGTGATTGTTAGGAACAAAGCTTGATTGGTCGTACAAGGCTTTCATCAAGTTGAAGGAATTGATTATAACGAGATTTATGCACCGGTTGCACGCTTAGAAGCTATCCGCATATTTCTGGCATTTGCATCTTATAAGAAATTCAAGGTGTATCAAATGGACGTTAAAAGCACGTTTCTTTATGGTGTGGTAAAGGAAGAAGTTTACGTAGGTCAACCATCGGGCTTTGAGGATCCTATTCACCGGGATAAGGTCTACGTACTAAACAAACCTCTCTACGGGTTGCACCAGGCTCCAAGGCAATGGTATGAGGAGCTGAGCACGTATCTTCTGTCCAAAGGATTTAAGCGAGGTTTGGTAGATTGCACACTGTTCACAAAACGAACAGGGGATGACTTGCTTCTTGTGCAAATTTATGTTGATGACATTATTTTTGGTTCTACTAACGAACTTCTGTGCAGAGAATTTGAACGTGTTATGCAGGAAAAGTTCGAAATGAGTGCGATGGGAGAGATGCAGTTTTTCCTAGGCTTGCAGGTGGAACAAAGACCAACGGGGATCATTATTCACCAGACGAAATATGTTTCTGAAGTCTTGAGCCGATTCCAGATGGATGATTCAAAACCGATGGATACCCCGATACAACCTAATCACGGGATTGGTGTTGACGCTAAAGGGGAGCTAACTGATCCTTTTACATACAGAGCAATCGTCGAATCTCTGATGTACCTTACCGCCTGCAGACCAAATATAATGTTTGCCACATGTCTCTGTGCACGTTATCAATCGAAGCCGAAACAGAGTCATCTTGCAGTTGTCAAACGTATCCTTAGATATCTGAAGGGTTGTCCGTCGAGAGGATTATGGTACCCTAATGATGATAATTTTGACCTAATCGCTTTTAGTGATGCAGATTGGGGGAGGCTGTGACAAAGAAAGCAAATCCACAACGGCTGGATGCCAGTTTATGGGGAGCAGGCTCGTGACCTGGCAATGCAAGAAACAAACTGCAGTCGCCTTATCCACATGTGAAGCAGAATACGTTTCAGCATCAAGTTGCTGCTCACAAGTTCTCTAGATACAACAACAAATGGTGGACTACGGTTTGCAATTTCTTAAAACCCCTATTTACTGTGATAATGAGGCCGCAATTGCATAAACAAAAGATTTAGTAAATCACTCGAAAGCTAAACATATCCGGATCAAATACCATTTTATCCGTGATTGTTACGCAAAAGAGTTGATCGATATGGTCAAAATCTACACTGACTATCAACGTGCAGATCTTTTTACCAAAGCTTTTGATAAATCAAGATTTGAATATCTTTTAAAAGATAACGTTATAAAAGAAAAACAAGACTGATCACCACCTTAGTTTATCATTTTTTTTAGTTTTTAGTTTTTATTGCTTTTCAGAAAAATACAAAAATCCAAAAATATGTTTTACATTTTAGGTAGAGTTTATTTTCAGGAAAACCAAAAACATTGAAAAATCCGAAAATTCCATAAAAAAAATAGAAAACCCAAAATGATTTCCAGGAGAAAAAGGGGAAATGATAGTACATCAGTGGGGATCTGACACATGCTAAAGAAGTGTAATGCAATATAAGGCGTGTGTTAGAGTCTGTGTGATGTGTTGATAGGCTTCGTAGACCTATTACTGCGTGCCTGATACATACATATCAAACGAATTTTTGTGTGGATGAACTCCTCATGGGCATATGGTCTTAGTACCGTAATTTCGTTTGATAGGGTATTTGTACAAAATTGGAGGTTTCGGGTCGTTATGTTATTAGTTATCTGGGGATAGCCTCTCTGATCTTCTGCTGTAAGTCATTACGGACCTAGATCAGATAGGGTGTCTTTATAAAAGAGCTGTAAAGCCAAATCCTAAAGTTACCGAATTGAGGAACTTTCAATGTATGATGATAATCAAAGATTATCTAATGCATCGTATCCAATCATTGATGCAAATCATGATTGATATCAGCCCTCAACCTGGTAGAGTGCACAAGTTACTTTGTAGCATTGAGTTGCTGACCTGTACACCTCTATGCCTCATACCTTGTAAATTACATATGACGAAAGCATAATCACGCGTTACAATGAGTCTTTGTGCATTTACTTCTTGATACGGGAGTATGTCGTGTGGGTGGGAACCACAGACAATTGAGTTTATACTATAAATAATAGTATCAGTCTAAAGCACTGCACAACAGTCTACATGTGAGTTTATGTGGATCACAATATTAGCAGTCGCCAGATCACACATTGTCTTTAATGATAATAAATCAAAAGATCAACGGTGTGATCAGATTTCTCAAAAACTGATATGATCCCCTTACCGGAAATCAAAAAACATTTACTGCTTTATCTTTACATTTATGCATTTTACATTTTTCGTCAAAATACAAAACTCAAAAAGATTTTAGGTGTGTTTTAACAAAAAGTTTAGAAAATCCAAAAGATTTTACATTTCTATCTTATTTTTGATAGCTGATGGTGGTTGATGGTGATTTTCTAAAGCTTGATGGGCCGTACCCCCAAATATTACCACAACACAAACCTTTATTTCTTCTTAAAACTACAACGAGATCTTCGTTAATAAATCAAACCAAATTAACTGCTTCAGCTTCATCATCCTTCAATCTGATCCATCATCATGGATCTGAATCCACCTCCAGGAGAGAACTATGCAGACCCAAGGATATGCTTCTTTCATGTGCTTTTCAAGGCTGGAGCGTTAGCCTTTTACATACTATCGGCCCTCTTTTTTGATAGTTTTGTTATAATATTTGTGGTGACTGTTCTTCTGTCTGCTCTGGATTTTTGGGTGGTGAAAAATGTCAGTGGCCGAATCTTAGTCGGTTTGAGGTGGTGGAATGAAATTGATGACAATGGCGAGAGTGTGTGGAAATTTGAATGTCTTGACCAAGAGTCGTTGGCTCGTATGAACAAAAAGGATTCATGGCTGTTCTGGTGGACTCTTTACTTGACTGCGGTTGTATGGATCTTCTTTGGAATATTCTCTCTGGTTAGGTTCCAAGCCGATTATCTCCTTGTTGTTGGGGTTTGCTTGACCCTCAGCATTACAAATATTGTTGGCTTTACAAAATGCCGTAAAGATGCAAAGAAGCAGTTTCAACAATTTGCCTCCCAGACTATCGCGAACCGGTTCTCATCTACGATACAGTCTGCTTTTAGTGCTGTGTGATTTTGGTACAGAAAGAACTTGGTTTGTTATTTTACTTGATATATGGTACATGATATTGACTCAAATGTGGTAACAACCTTAGATAAAAAAAAATTCTTTGTATGCGCGTAGGATCGGCTAATCAACAAAGATTATGATCAAACAAGTTCAATTCAGGTGCGGAATCCCTGAATTGATCACAAAATGATAATAAAACTAGCAAAACACAAAAATCATCATAAACATATTCATTTCATTCAATAAGATAATCAATTACACTTCAAAAGGTTGTTTATAATGATAAAACTTGTTTACAGACTCAATAAAAACCCTAGGGAGAAACACACACTGGGAGGGAAAACAAATGACCAAAAGTTAAACATTCAAAAATGATATTGCCTTATATAGACCTTCACATTCGCCCAAATAGCTTGGTCAAATGTGCAGGTTCGACTGTTCATATAGGGCGAATCTGGACATAAATATACACAAATCTTCATTCGACCTCCCAGTGTCACCTTCGACCAACAGTTTCTACCTTCGACCGTTTACTTTCCACCTTCGACCAGCCGATAACAATTATACAACTTGAAATTCGCAATTCAATAGCATTAGTCGCACTTTCGTGTATCTACAAACTCCCCCTCGACTATTGCTTGAATTGCTTTAGTCTTCGCTTTTCATCCAAAGTCTTGTTCATCAGTTTGATACGCAATAACGTCTTTTGTTCTTTTGTCATCACTAGTTCATGAGTTTGTTTAGGTTTCTTCTTTTCAACATTTTGAATCTTGACAAACTTCCCCAATTTCTTGTCGAAATCACAACCCGCGTTAACATCCCACGCAAAGCATAAGAATACCACACGTTGGTATTTGGATGCCAGTTCAATATCTTTCGCTTCACAACAAATTGGATTATAATAAAGCATGATGATATCTTCGTGCGAGCAATTTATCAGCCACATTAGGTCAAAGATGTGAATCTTCTTAAAATCCTTCGCACCATCCTTCAGAACGATAATAGCCTTTGTAGTCTTCCAGTCATAATACCACCACATAAAATCCTTTGAAAAGTGTTGTGGAATCTGCATCAAAGGAATATGCTTCAACACTTTTGGTGGTTTATACTTCAACGTCACCTTGTGCAACCCCGTTATATCATCCTTCTCCTTCTTATGGACAATTCTTTTAGGATATTGTGGGGTAAACACGTCCCATTTTGTCCTTCTCTCTCTAGCCATTCTATCTGCAAAGTAACCAACAAGATGGTTGTTTACTGAAGCACCCGACATTTCATGTCTGCAGATATCACGAACAGCCCAGTACGGTAGTGTCTTTTTTTTTGGGAAAAGGGGAAAATCCCCGGCAAACATTTATTGATAAAAGAAAATTACAAAACAAAGACTAGCCAAAGCCCGGGACATAGACCCAAGGCTAAAAACAAGCCCACAAAAAGAAAACAAAAAACACACAAACACAAATAAACAAAACGGGCCATCCTAACAATAACCCTATGCCCAATTAAAAATGTTATACGACCAACATAGGCCCAACAGATAAAGCCAGATCAAATATGTCTTCAACAAACAAAGCCTCCATGTCCAAACCCACCACACCTTAGTTCTTCCAATACTACTCTGGTCCATGCTAAGCCCAAAAGCAACAATAACACAGCCCATTAAGCTCCGATCAAGTCTTTTATTATCCAGCCCATATCCATCATCCATCACACGACCATTCCATCCCTTCCACTTGCAAATCCCAAGCCCATCAGTAATCCTTCGTATTAACCCATCAAGAGCCCAATCACAAGTCTTCCTTATCCAAACACACAGGCCCATTTCCCTTCTAAAGTACTCCATAAGCCCATTCCTCCACACCAATCTCCACAATATGCTCTGTCCATTATTCCAATGGAGGCCCAGTTTCACTATATTTCCAACCACTATAATCCAGCCCATATCTAAGAATTTTCCATCGTAAACAATATAGACCATCATTAACATTTCCAAGCCCAATCTTAAACTGCCTATGAAGATCATTTAAACCATATTTATTCAACCCATCACCATACATCTTTATCATAACCCAATCCATAAGCATACCAAGCCCAATAGACTGCCATACAAATCCAGAAACAAGTCTCAAGGTATTCAACATACCATTTCTACTCCAACCCAACACAATATAGCCTATAACCTGCTCACCCTCAATCCAGCATCTAACAACCATTTCTTCATATAAACTAACCCCATCACTATAATAGTGCCCCAAAAAACAAAAACACAAATGCCTCCAACCCATCCTGTAAACCAGCCCAATAAACACCCTCAAGATTCCTAAATCAAATCTTCTTATAACCATCACAAAATCAATGATCCTAGTATAGAACTGACATAGTGAGGCATTCCAAACATCCCATAACTTGTTTAGAAAAGGCACATGAAACAAGAATCCATGTGCATCTAAAGGAGTTTTAAGCCGACCAACCCCTGGACCTGCTATCCCAAAAGAAACCATAATAGAAAATACTCCTATAGACCCCCAAATATGCCAGAAAACAGAGATAAAGACAATCCTCTTAATACAAAGTATTAAGAACAAAGGCAGCTTGTCAAAGACACAGACCGCAGCTGAAAAACATCTAATGTACCTGCACTCTTTAACAACCTCCACCAGAGTGGTGGCAATACTAAATACATTAGACCCATCAGCTTCCATCCCCATTGTGATCATAACAGATAGCAGCAACACCAACACATACCAGCACAACATATGCATACCTGAAATAGGGTCCCACAGTTGCTGCCAATCCAATTCATACCTGATCCAGAGAGTGACCCATCCCCAGGCTTCCTTCCAACTTTTGCAGCATGTCAACAGCCCATAAACCAATATCACTAGCTCAATAACCTTCTTCCATTCAACAATATCCTCAATTCCACTCCCCCTTATAACACAACACCATCCCAACCCAACAAACCCCATCCCAGGACAGTCCCAAGTGGGACAAACACACAAGACTCAAGACACAAAAAACAAGAAAACAGGCTAACAAAGATTTCCAAAATAAAGTATAGGGTTTCCAGGCTGCTGTGAAGATCTAAAAAATAAAACCAGTACACAAGCAATAGTGTCCTACTAACAACAACCTGGTCCATCCTTATATCTCCCAGTTGAACACTCCCCATGTGTTTTAAATAGCCTAAGTTCCCATTCCAAAGCGCAGAACTACTCCAGAGTGTCAAAAATGGACCAAATCCTCTGAGTAGTGATAAAACCCAAATAGTTGTCAAAAACCCACCCATCCCTGCCCAGAAACAAGACATGACACTAGGATAGAAAGAGAAAAGAAAACAGATCTCTACCCAACGTATTTTAAGTCTCCTTTATGCCACCTTGTTCCCAAAATATTCCCACCCCCCTGAGCAAGTGCTCAAACACAAACACACACAGGCCAACAACACCAAAACACACACAATCAAAAACAGTGTTTCCATTCCATTGCCAGGTGCTAAAAACTGAAAAATAAAGAAAAGAAGAAAATAATGTCCTAAAGACAATGGAACAGTCCATCCTTATCCCTCCAGTGTCCATGCAAACCTCCTGCATAAAATAACCTAAACCCCTTCCATAATAAGCAGAAGCACTAAAGCTGATTATAAGTAAACCAGCAGAAATGCTAATTCCTAATTTCCTAAGGTGAACACAATATAACATAAAATTAGGTGTATGAAAGACACACCCACACAGCATTAAAAGGAAAGAACTACAGACTAAGATCACTACCCCAGGCTTTTTAGTAAACCTTATATCTCCTTGTTCCCATAATATTCCCACCCCCCCTGAGCAAAAGCTCAAACACACACAGGCTAACAACACCAAAACACACACAATCAAATATAGGGTTTCTATTCCATTGCCAGGTGCTAACAACAGAAAACACAAGAAGAGAAGAAAGTAATGTCCTACAGGCAATGGAACAGTCCATCCTTATCTCTCCAGTGTCCATGCAAACCTCCTGCACAAAATAACCTAACCCCCTTCCAATATAAGCAGAAGCACCAAAGCTGATTATAAGTAGATCAGCAGAAGTGCACAATCCTAATATCCTAAGGTGAACACAATATAACACAAACCCAGGTGTATGAAAAACACACCCACACAGCATAAAAGGGAAGGAACTACAAACTAAGATTACTACCCCAGGTTGTTTAGTGACCCTTATATCTCCTTGACCCCATATAAACCCCCCACCCCATAGCCACAAAAGCATGAACATACAGTTGCCACAGCATACTGTTGCCCCAACCAACCAGAGAACCAATCCACCAACCCAGTTGAAATCACTCCAATTCATCTCCCAAACCACCCAAGTCACCCAGGAGACAATAAACATTATAAGCTTCAGCATTGGTATGACTTTTTTGCAATGTCCCTCCAAACCACCTTAAATCCCCACTGTTTGCTGAACTTGACACTGCCCCTAGTAGCATAAATCCTAAGTCCCATAAGCTTCAATCTAACTGCCTCCCTGATAATATTACAAACAACCTCCACACTTCTCTTCTCATTCTGAAACAGCCTCATGTTTCTTTCTTGCCATATAAAATAAACCATAGCTGCCAAAATGAGTCTCCGAATTATACTACCCACATATTTTCCCAAATGAGAAACAACCAGCTCATTAATACAAGTGAATATATTAGAAGAGAACTGAGATAACCCTCCTTCATCTTTAAAAGTATCCCACACAGCTTTAGGATATTCACATTCAAAAAAACAAATGATTATGACTATCCTTAACTTTCCCACAAAAAGCACATTCCAAGACATTCTGCACATCCCAATTCAACAATCTATCCTGAGTCATTAATCTTCCTTGAATAGCCAACCATAGTGTAAAGGAGTGTCTAGGTATAGCCTGACTATACCATACAACTCTAGCCCAGGAAACTTCAGGCATCTCAACACTGAGGTCACTAAACACAGTTCTGGTAGCAAAATCCTCATAAGTTTCCTTCTTGGTTTTCCAGAAGGTTAAATCTTTCTTATCAGCAACAATAACTGGAGGAGACAAAGAAAACAAACAGGGAAACTTACTCCTCCACTCTTCTGGCCACAACCATCTACCATTACTAATCACTTCAGCAATTGTAGTTTTAAGAGTAAATCCAGCACTATGAATTTCCCTTGGAGAGATAAATAAACTAAGAGGACTCAATGGGCACCAGTTATCATACCAGACAGAAGTGGAGCACCCATCACCTATACTTTGAATACAATGGCTCCAAAGTGTTTCCCTGCTATCAAGAATACTTTTCCAGCTCCAACATGGACCCTCCTTCTTTACAAAGCCCCAAAAACTTAGACCCTTAAGCCTATAAGTCTTAATCCAAGTAGTCCAAATAGTCTCTTTTCCAGAAATAAGGCTCCATATATGTCTAGCAAGCAAAGCCTTATTCTGTATCCTTAAAGATTTTATCCCCAAACCACCCTGATTCTTTGGAAGGCACACATTATCCCAAGCAACTCTCACCTTTCCCTTACTAGAATCATTCTGACTCCAAAGAAACCGACACATAAGTCTCTCAATATCCCCAATAACACTCACAGGGAGCAAGAAAACTGAAGCCCAAAAAATCTGCAAGGAAGAGAGAACAGATTTAATAAGTTGTAACCTTCCAGCAAATGATAGAGACTTGTTCTTCCAATCTTCCAATCTCTTCCTGACTTTATCAATAAGGACACTGCAGTCTTTAGAATACAACCTTGTAGATAAGAGGGGAACTCCCAGATATCTAACCGGTAAACTACCCACTTTAAAAGGAAGCAACCTTCTGATTCTCTCCTGCATAATACTAGTAACATTGGACATGTACATTGTGCTTTTTCCCAGATTAGGGACTAAGCCAGAAACTCCACTAAATTCCTCCAAAGCATCCTTAATGAGAGAGACAGAAGCAACATCAGCATGACAGAAGACAAGAAGATCATCAGCAAAACAAACATGTGTAAGATTCATCTCTTCACACTTCCAATGATATCTAAACTGATCACTTCCAGCAATCCTTCTATCCAAGATCAGTTTCAGGACTTGCATTACAATAGTAAACAGGTAAGGTGACATAGGATCACCCTGCCTCAAGCCCCTCAATCCCTTAAAATACCCAAAACTCTCCCCATTAACATTTATAGAATAAGCAGCAGACCTTATGCATGTCATGATCCAAGCAATCATACAAGGATGAAAACCAAAATTTACGAGACAGGCTTCAAGAAAATCATGGTTAACAGTGTCATAGGCTTTCTGCAAGTCAATCTTCAAAGCAATTCTTGCTTCCCCTCCCTTTCTATGGTAATTTCTCAACAGCTCTTGTGTCAACAGAATATTATCACTGATTAACCTCCCAGGGATAAAAGCACTTTGGCAATTATCAACAATCTTATCAAGAGATCCTTTAATTCTTTCACAAATGATTTTAGTGATACATTTGTAAAGAACATTACAACAAGCAATGGGCCTATAATCCACAACACTCCTAGGATTCAGACACTTAGGCACTAAAGAAATAATGGTTGCATTGACTTCATTGAGTAGTTTACCATTATAGAAAAACTCTTTGATGGCCTCACAGACCTCATCACCAATGACTGACCAGGAAGCTTTAAAAAATTTAGAGGAAAAGCCATCAGGCCCAGGGGCATTATCAACATCAATATCAAAAATAGCTTTTTTAATTTCCTCATTAGTAACTTCCTTAACCATGCAGTCAGCCTCAGCCCTGGATAATCTGGTATGAAACAAAGAATCAGCCCCCCTAATCCCATTCACCTGCACATTACTACCCATGAAACTTTTAAAGTGTTTAACAAATACCTCCCCAACACATCTACCCTCAAAATAATTACCATTAGCATCCATAACAGAGTTAATTCTACTTCTGCTAATCTTACCTTTAACAGCTTTATGAAAATAAGTTGCTTTTTGATCCCCAGCTTTCAGCCACTCAACTTTAGCTCTATGTTTAAGAAACAACTCCTCATCATGAGAGGCCTGCTTCAAAGCATTAATATAAGCAACTTCTTGATCCCTCAAGTCAGCATTGTGAGGATCCTGAACCACCTCCTCCTGGACTTTACCCAACTCTCTAGTCAGAGATTTAACCCTATCATGAAGATCCCCTTGCTCCCTTCCCAATTTCCTCAAAGGTTTCTTCAACTTCTTCAATTTAGAAACAACAGAGAACATAGAATACCCCTGAATTCTTCCTTTCCAAACAGAATCAATCAAAGGCAAAAAATTGGGCTTAGAGGCCAAAAATTCATGAACTTAAACGGCCTTGGCTTCCAAACATCTTTACTTTTCATAGAAACTAAAGCAGGAGAGTGGTCTGAGGATAAAAATGGGAGAAAGTTACCAGCAGCCTCAGGGAAAGCATTTAGAAAGCTACCATTACACATGATCCTGTCAAGTTTTTTAAGCAAACCTCCTGTTTTTTACCTGGAGACTTATTCCAAGTAAACTTCAGACCTGAGGAAGGAATATCATCAATATGAATAGTCTCACAGCACTCCCTAAAATCCAACATAGAAGCATCAATAGAAGAAGAGCCCATAGATTTCTCAGATGGGTCTAAGATGGCATTAAAATCACCCATTAATAGCCAAGACTCATCCTTAATAGTACTACCAAAAACCTTGAGATCATTCCAAAGAAGTCTTCTTAATGGGTATGTAACATTCCCATATATGAAAGAACAGAAAAATGCAGCTCCCCTAGTTAAAGGCCTGATAAAACAATGAATAACCTGAGTAGAAATTTCCATAACCATAATATCAACTAGGCTAGGATTCCAACCAATAATAATCCTAACCCAATTAGAGCAATAAGGCCTATTTGAAACCCACTGCCAATTACGAAAAATCCTGCCACACACATTGTCAAGATTCTTACCCTTCACATGTGATTCCAATAAACAACAAACTCCAACATTATTGTCATTCATAACCTCCATAACCTCATTCTGCATAGGAACATTAGACATACCTCTAACATTCCATGCCATCATGTTCAAGCTCTGAACCATCATTGGGAACCAGCTTTAAGATCAGAATCATGCCCATCCTGCATGTTCTGATTATCAACCCCATCATCCAGCTTCATGAATTGCCCTATTTCATTGTTTTCAGAGCTAACTTCATCACCATTAGATTCCACTTCAATATTTTCAATTTCATCATAATCCAATCCCTCAAGAAAATTATGCTTTTGACACAATACAAAGAATAAGTGAGTTTGATCAATAGTCCATTCCTCAACCTGCTCCTTAGAAGGAACTATTCTCTGATCAATATAAAACATAATATCATTTAATTGCCCAGGATTCAATTCATTGACACACTTCTCAATCACAAGATCAGAACACAACTCATCAGGGAAATAAGGGGAGGGGTTGTGGAAACTATAGGATTTATGTTCAACAGGCTCATCAACAGAAAAAGGTTCAGGAGGGGGGAAGAGATAGTGACAGTGGCTTTCTCAGATTTAGGTCTAGAAGATGTTTTAGAACTAGTGGAAACTTTCTCAGAAGATGGGCAAGAAGCCTGCTTAGAAATAGGATGTGAAGGATTTTTAGTCACTGGCTTGGAAGGGTGTTTAGGCTTAGCATTAGAAGTAGGTATGGGAGAAGGCTGCTTATTTGCAATAATACCCTCACCATCAGCTTCAATCATAGCTTCATCACTTAATACACTGAATCTATTTTCAACTTCCACAACCTGAACTTCCTTACTAGTCTTCCTGCTCCCACTACTACCAGTCTGTTTTACAACATATTCCTCTCTTCCTGTCTTCATTCCCTTACCCTTACCCTGATGCACAACTGGCTTGGTCTTTGAAGAAGATGCACCCCCAGATTCTTTTCTCCCAGTATTCTTAGTCTCAGCAAACTCCAACACAACTTGTTTCATTTTGTGACTAGTCTCTTGTAATTTTACCCCCTTATCCTCATTCCTCAAACCCATATTTCTCTGCCTAAGTGCCCCTCCCCATAAACTCCATTCCCACCCCTAAATTGATCATTAGACTTGCTAGAGTTCCTAGTTGCCATGCTTTTATTCCACACTGTTTTATAACCCTCCTCATCAGTATTACCACCCTTAGAACCACCCTGACCCTCTACATTTATATCAACATTCTTCTGTAACCTAGCAGTCTTCTCCTCATCAGTTAACTCCCTAACATCACAAGTTTCATAAGTGTGCCCAAAAACCTTGCAATGAGTACAGTTAACAGGAATCTTTTGGTATTCAACCAACACCTCAGCAATTCTCTCAATCTTACCCTCCTCTATAGGATAAAATGCTCTAACCACATTCAGACGAGCATCAGCTGCAATCACATCAACCAAAATTCTTGCAAAACCAGCCTGCACTTCATTATTTAAACATTTATCAACAGTTATATTATCAAAGAGTAAAGGTTTACCAATGCAACTAGCAATTTCACATAAGCCTTGCACATTCCATAATTCCAAGGGCACCTCCTTGAATAGGATCCAAACAGGCACACTGGCAGGATCTTTTTTCATAATAGTAGTACCAACCTCCCACTGATGAATAACCAAAGGAATACCATTCACCACCCATGGCCCAGCCTTCAAGGCATCCAACATACCCTTTTCCTCAGAGAATTTGAAATAGAATAATCCCTTGCCATTAGTTGAAATGTCTTCAACTCCATATTTCATCCACATTTTGAACAGATTAAACCTCACCCATGCAATGGAACAGAAGGACCCCACAAAATACCCATAGAGATGTTTTGAGAATACCTGCTTAACCTTTTCAACAAACTCCGGTCTAATCATCACAACCTTCTCACCACTATCAAGAGTGGTAGGAGGGCAATAGACTATCTTTTTAACCAGATCAGCCACTTTTCTCCCCTAACAGCATTAGCATAAGAAGGTCTGCCCTTAGTATTACCAGACTCAGACTTACTATTTTCAGCAGCAAGAGCAGTCTCTGCATTAATATCCTTTGAATCACTAGCAGATGCTTTAAACACAGGCTTAACCCCAGAATAAGCACCAAATACAGGGGACTTCCTAATGATGTCTATACCCTTATCATGAAGCATCTCCTTCTGTCTAGCCAACTTTTCTTTTGCTTTACCCAACCCCACTACCAAATCCCTCAATCTCACCTCCCTTTTCTTAATAAATTCCCTAGTCTCCTTAACAGAGTAATCTCCTCCTAACAAGCCAAGGTTAACTTTAGCATTAGTATCCACCTCCCAAGGATCAAAAATCAATCCATCAGCAGTTTTATAACCTGCAGATGATTTATTGACCCCTTCCAACTTCTTCAAATCTCTAATCTCCTTCTCCATTTCTTCTATACTCATTGATTCAATAGGAGTAGTGCCAACATTGCCAAAAGAAGTACCCATTCTAAAAACTGGAAAAACAGGAACAATAGCATTCTTATCAAATTCAAATCTTCTAGCAGCCTTTTTATTTCTGGATAAGAGAATCTTCATAATCTTCCTTCCTTCATTAGTAAAGTACACACGTTTCCTAGGACCAGTCTGTTTAGTATCATCCTCCTTAGCAGAGAATTTCAACCTCTTCTCCTCAACAACAAGCCTATCAGAACCCCCATCAATCACATTATTGTCAGAAATGCCACCAAAAGAACTCTCCTTATCTAACACCTTTCTTTTTAAGAGGATTCTTAAAGAATTCTCAGACATAACATCATACAAAGTCTCATCCCCAACATCCCTACACTGATTATTGACCCATTTAGACAGAGCAATAACAATTTTGGAATCATACTCAAATATCTCTTCAATGCAGCAGTCAATCACCTCAACAAATTTCATATGATACTATTTATGAAAAGCAGTCAATCTATCAACAGAATCAGTAATATACCAACTCTGGACAAGATCATCACTCAAATCCCTAAATATTTGCAAATCAACCTGCAATAGACAACCCTTAGTCTCATATTTGTTCCCATCATCCCCACTAGACTTCTCAGAAAAATCCATCTCATCACTATTACCATCCATATCAATACATGCAATTTTCAACATCCTATGTTCATTCTTCTCACAAACATTCATCACAAAATTCATAAACTCAACACACTTGTCACTAAACTGCACATAGGACCCATCCAAAGAATTCCCCTTATTATCAGCTTCAATAACTTTCATTAACAGCTCTCCAAACCTCAGTTCAAAACTCATATTCAGATAATTCATATTAATAAACCAATTCATCGCAGCCACAAATGAATTATCAGTATAAGTTTTGTCAATCAATACCTGAATGGCCTCTCCAATGGTTAGATCTGTAACCACAAAATGCTCAGATCCAAAGCTGCCAGTGAGTCACACGAGGGGAAGTCTCAACCATTAATTGATCCTGTTCAGACATTAACAAGCTGTTCTCCCTGGAAATAAGAATATTCTTACGCCAATCAGACAGATATGGAGCAGAAGTAGCTTGTACATTCAGCTCCAGAGAATTATCAAACAACTTAGGGTTCAAAGGAGAGTTAGGAGATGCACGAGATTCATCAAAACCAACAGGAACAGATATAGCCAGGGAATCACAAAAGCTCTCAGACATAGTCAAATCGGGTGGTAAATCAGGGGGTAAACCCCCATTAGGATCAGCAACAGACTGATCCATAGAAACAGAGAAGTACTGTGAAGATTCCACTCAAAAATGAATGGAACAGTACAAAAAAACGAAGAAGAAAACCAGAAAAAACTGAAACCGGAACCCTAGAAAACAGAATCGCCAAAATCGCCCAGAGAAAAAGTCAAAGAGTCAAAGCTCCACGTTCAAGTTCAGTACGGTAGTGTCTTAATGTCATGGAATCTGTCGAAGTACAAAATTCCTTTCTCCCATTTCACTGCGACACATTTAAGCTGTCTCAAGTACTTCCAGCCGAGAACTTTCCCTTAAAACAATTCGTTGTGAAACTTGTAAAAGCTACCTTGGACTTCAGTCTTTGGACGGTTAGCTTCTTTTTCTTTAAGCTTCCTCAATAATTCTTTCAAAGCGTCAGATTGTTCAGTATTTGGCTTTTGACAATCTGGAAACACTTCTTCAACAAACTTCTTACTCTTCTCACGAGCAAGTTTCTCAGCCTGGCTCAACATTTCTTCAGAGAATTCAGGAAATCCAGAATCTTTGTCATTCTTAAAGTATTCTGGATCTTCCTCGCTAGTAATATCCTCTATCTCCACTTCTTCAAATACTGGGACATTTCTATCATCGGAATGATTACCTGCCTCCTTCTCAGATATATTAGGAATCTGATTCTCACACATCAACTCCTCCAAAGATTTACCAACCTGTTTCGTCAGTCCCTCCAATATTTCTTTTGATACGGCTGCAGAAACTTCTCCGTCTTCTAGATCAGGATCATTATACTCTAACTCAAAACGCGTATCGTTTGACTCAAATATCTCTGGAAACCTACTAGTCATCTCGATCGTCCAGATTCTATCAGTCAACATCTGGCGATATAATTTCTTATCTTCTTCAGATAAGGCTCTTAGTTTCTCGTTCCAGAAGATAGTATCATCGTCAGTAGTGCCACCAGGAGCTTTAGAACTAGATTCTCCTGTGTCTTTTCCTGATCCTCTCTTTTCACACTTATACTTGTTAGTATCATCATCATCACTATCAGAACTAGCAGAGCTATTACCATCACCTGAATCTTCTCCTGAACCATCATCATCATCACCATCATCTTTCTTCTTCTTTTTAGGAGCATCACCGGCATCCTCATTCAACTCATCATCATCTTCTTCTTCTTCTTCATCTGATGGTTCAAAATCAACTTCCTCCTCGTCACGTTCTTTATCTTCTTCACCAGCTTGTAATTGTGGAGTACAAATCTTTTATCTGATTATTCATACTCTTGTTGTCTGCTTTCAACTTCTTGTTCTTATCTTTCATAGTGATGTACCTTCTGGTGTTTCTTTGTTCATGCTTTAACAACTTCTTGTTCTCTTTCTGAAGTCGTTTAATCTTTGCTTCCAGAGCTTCTTGATTCTCATGTGAAGATTCGACAATATCCAACATCTTTCTGTCATTATTCCTCAACTGTTCAATCTCTGCTTGTTGCTGATTAATGATCTTCATCATATCTGCAAGCTTCTGGTTAACTGCAGTCATCACATCACTATCTACAGTAACCTTTGGTGTTGAAGCTTCAGCAACTGGAATATTTCCTTTCTTCAGCTTTTTCAAAACTCTATCAAAGCATCATTGAATGCATCAGTTGGCAATTCAGTATGTTCACCAGCAGATGATGTGTTTATTCACTTCATTATTTGTTTTTAAATCACGTCTAATCAAACATTTGTTGATTCATATATCTGTTATTGGGTAGCATTAAACTTTTTTTATGATAATTTACAATCAACCAAAATATATACGAATTGTATTACGTAACATTCAAGAAATAAAATTTACATACTACGATCTTTATAGAATTTTTTTCATTTGACATGGACATGTACCGCGTGTACACGCGAGGCTCTAACCTAGTAATAGTAATAAAGGCGTAATATTATTAACTAGGTTAGAGCCCCGTGTTTACACACCCGGTCCCCTGGTCAAATGAAAAACCGTATAACATGAACTTTAATGACACTTTATACTATAAATATAAGTATTTGTTCGATAGTAGTAGTTGATATGTTAGCTGACAAAGTTCAGTATAACATATTTTATTTGTAACATGTAAAATATATACATAAACAACTATATGTTTGTAGAATTGGATATGAACATTTTTTGTAACATGTTGCAACCAAAATCATTAAAAGGGGTAATGAATTTGAAGAATCTGTTATGTTACAAATATTATATTCAAAATATAACGCATGGTTGTATTACTTTAAAAAACAGGGTTGTAAAACAATAAAACTACCACTGTTAGAAATTTAGACATCCATTTAAATTTAAGCAGCCTATAAACAGCAAGTGCAGCTGCAGGAAAATGCATGTTTTGTAACCCATTCGTTCGAAATTCTATAACAGTAATCATTTATCCATGGTTAAGTTTATGACGGATATATCAATAAAACGTTATTTTATACAAAACAAAAGTCAACAATTAATTCGTCTTGTGTGCAAAATGCAGTTTATATAAGTAGACCAACAAACAAAATCAACTATGTTGAAGAACATTCACATGAAAGGCAAAAAGTTGAATATTCAAATACAAAGTTAAACTTTTATGTTCTTCTAAAACAATCTATGCACAACCATAACATATTTATCTATTAGAAATACTACAATTGTAAAGATTTAACAGTTCATTTAAAATATACAAACTAATAACCTTAATTACATACTAAGATAAGTCAAAATCACATTGTTTATAAACATAAGAATGGATGAAGAACGAAGACTTAAACAATCCAAGCAATAGTCGAGGGGGAGTTTGTAGATGCATTTATGCGACTAATGCTTTGGATTGTACAATAAACATATGTTAATAATGTTTGTCGAATGAGCGAAGGAGTCTGGTTGTGGGCGACGGAAGAAAGTTTATACGAAGGAGAGACAAGAGGCGAATGTAGAATTAGAATGTTATGTATTGCTTGGTTCGACCGGTTGGATTGGTCGAATCTGCACATTCGCACCTACGTGATGGGCGAATGTGCAGGCCTATAAATAGGTCGAGTTCATTTTTTGAATGTAATTTAGTCATTATTGTTCCCTCCATTTTCAGTGTGTCTCTCTAGAGTTTTGTTAAGCTTAATTCACGTTGTGTCTTTAATGTTTTGATCAAATTAACGTGTAATTGAGTTGTTTATTAATGAGAAAAGCTTTGAATGATGATTTGTTTGTTTTGATCTGTTTGATTATCATTTTGTGATTGGTTTAGGGTTTCCGCACCTAAATTAAACTTGTTTGATCATGTTTTTGTAGATTTGTCGATCCTTTAGCACATACAGAAACCGGATGGCTGCTGCTCGAGATCGACAGAAAAGTTACGCTGTTAAGCGTAGGAAACCCTTGGAGTTCCAGGTTGGGGACAAGGTTCTATTGAAGGTGTCACCTTGGAAGGGGGTGATACGCTTTGGAAAACGGGGAAAATTGAACCCACAATACGTTGGACCATTCGATATTGTCGAAAGGATTGGTCCGGTAGCTTACAAGTTAAACTTACCTGATGAACTCAAGAAACTCAGACAAAACACTATATCTATTGTTAAGGTACGATGGAATTCCCGTCTAGGACCGGAATATACGTGGGAGCGCAGGGATCAGATGCGGCTCAAATATCCACACCTCTTTACTGAACCTGAAACTGTACATAGATCAAACGCGGAACATAAAGCATCTCTTTAAAAGTGAATTTCGGGGCGAAATTCCTTTCAACTTGGGGATGATGTGACATCCGGGAACCAAGCACACATTTTTCTAGCTAGCTTTATTGTTTACTTGCTGAATTTCGGGACGAAATTCTATTCAACATGGGGATGATGTGATACCCCGCATTTTCAGGTTAACACTTTTTACTAAACTCTAGTTAACTTACATATTCATACGTGGTTAAATACTTAACTAGGGTTAGTTAAGAAGGCCTAACATATGTTAGATGATATTAACATATGTTATAAGTAGGAAAATCCTTGTTTTGTCACACACACGAGTCCTGTATCCCGAACGTTGGTGATTTATCTGGCAAATATAATAATAGGTACAATTGAATTATGATGAACGTGATGTTACATGTTTATGTGGAGTACATGCTTATGTGAATTACCGCTTGACTGAAAGTTATATGTAAACCATGCAAATTACGTGCACCTTATGATCAATATGTTATGAGATGATAAAAACAATGGTTTTTATGCAAGATAGGATGATTAATATTATTGGGTCCAGTATTGGGCTAAAACACGATTAACGGGTCCAATTAGTGGACTAAAAGGGCCCTAAAACATAATTGCTTGGGCAACAAGCCAAGCCTTCTTTTAATTAGGAGACAAAAAAAACATAAACCCTAACCCTACCCCTTTGTTGCGCCGTGAGCTACCCCCCACCCCCTCTCTCTTGATTTTCAACAAACATCAATCCTATTAATCTCTTCAAGCTAGTTTGGGTGCAATCTCTAGGCTTTGAGGACTCTTGCATTGAAAGGTATAATCTTTACATGTTTTATGATGATTAATAATCCATGAAAAGTTTAAAAATCATAAGGCATGCATATATATATATATAAATCGCATGACATATGTTAGTAGGAGTTCTTGAATGTTCATTGTGATTTGATGATGATGATTGTTGTTAGTAATCATAATTAGGGTTTTTACATGATAATATATGTGTTTGATCATGATAATATGGATTATGCATGTGTTAGAGATTTTTATGCATAACTAGGGTTTATGAATAACTTGGGATGCAAGTTTCAGTTTCTGGCAGATTCATTAGGGTGTTTTGTAGGGTCTGTATTGTGATGTTAAATTGATTGTTTTGATGATTTCTTTGCATGATTGTATTGTACATGATCTTAGCTTTTCATAATCGGCAAAACCATCAGATTTGGACATCGTTTGAGTAGTTTTTGGAATTTTATTTGATTAAAGGTCATATCAGAATTTCGTACTTATAAATTGGGTCAACTTTAAACGATCATAACTCGAGTTTTACAAAGAGTTAAGTTATGAAATGTGGACAGCAGGTCAAAATTGGAAAAACTTGGCTTTAACAAGTGGATTCACCTCATTTGGGTGAATACACACTTTTTGGGAATTTTTCTACTAAACTGACCTGTTGTGAAAAGTTTCTGGACATAGCTGTGTTGTACGAATTTTAATAATTCTTGTGTTTGGTTTTGAGACAAAACAAAAATATGGGTTATCAAATTAATCCCAATGAATATTTAGTATAACTTTGGGAGTTTAATTCATTCGTTAAGTATTTTAAATTATTCGTTTCTCACAGCGCACAATCTGCCCTAAAATCGCAGATTTTGTAAGGAATGTTTACATGACTATTTGGAGTCTTATATGGTATGTATTTGACATGAACTTGTATGAATACTTATATGAGATGTGTATAAGGTATAAAACTGATAATAATCATTATGATCACCAACGGGATACGTAGGACTTACTTGTGCGTGTAGAGTCACTAGGTGTCACTACACGATTTGAACTTTAGAAGTTTTGGACAAATGAGTTGCATGATGTGTTGGTTATGCACGTATACTCACCTAGTGACACTTGTAATAGGGAGTCGGTAGCTCGTTACTGTTTGAGGGATTTGGATCATTCACGTGCAACCTAAGGTGAGTTTCACCACTTTTTCTCAAAAAGCATGCGTTTCAGGGTGAGACAACTTTGATAAACGTTTTCTAGTCCGGTTTGGGACTACTTGAACATTGACTCTTTAGGAGAGTCCGTTATGAATCCTCGGGGAGGATTGCGCTTTGATCAGTTTAAAACTTAAACAAATAACGCAACATAAGTTTTATTTGAAATCCCAAAAGATCTTAATATGAGGACTAAAATGAAATTACGATAAAATTAGAAAATGCACAAATGTTACATGACTGCAATTTCTTCTATGAGATCATAAGCTTCTTGTGGTCTTTTGTTCCCAAAAATACCTCTTGCGGTTGCATCGAGTGTCTACCTTGCTTGATTCGTTATCCCATTATAGAAGGATGAAACTTGTATTCAAACTTCAAGACCATGGTGTGGCCATTTTCTCAACATATCTTTAAATCTTTCCCAAGCTTCATAGAGTGACTCTCCTTCTTCTTGACAAAAGGTGGTGATGTCATTTTTAACTTTGCGGTTTTGGCTAGAGGAAAATATTTTGAGAGAAATTTTTGGGCAAGGTCAGCCCACGTGGTAATGGAACCTGCGGGTTGTGAGTTTAACCATGCTTTGGCATGATCCTTTAGTGAAAAAGGAAACATGTGAAGTTGAATAGCGTCAGGAGAGACGTTTTGCAACTTAAAAGTATCACAAATTTCGAGGAAATTTGCGATATGAGCATGGGGATCTTCATCGGGAAGGCCATGAAAAGTGCAGTTTTGTTGTATCATATGGATGACATGGGACTTGATTTCAAAATGGTCGGCATCAACGTTGGGTCTAGCGATGCTAAGGCCCAAGGCATTGATGGAAGGTCTAGCAAAATCAGAGATGGTTCTATCAACTTGTGCCATTTTTAATTTTTGCTCTTTTCTTTTAGCTCTAAAATATCTTTCGGGTTCTTTAAGAGGAGGTGTAAGAATTGGCGAGGGATGCAAGTTCATACACTATTTAAGAACCTTTAAGATGAAACCTTTTAACAAAAACACTAAGTAAAGAAAATGAGTAATTTTAAGAAAACCTTTCTCTAAAACAGTCATGTCCCCGACAACGGCGCCAAAAACTTGATTTCATGTGGGTGTTTTAAGAAAACTAAACTTCATTTCAGAAAGGGCAAAGTCGCGGAGGAGATGCAAAAGCTTTGATGAAAAGATGAGCAAGTTAGAAAACAGAAAGACACTTACAAGTTTTAAATTTATAATTTAAAACGATAGTTGCTCAACGTTCTAAACCCAACACAATAGGCAAGCGTACCTATCGTATATAGTATAGAAATGTACAAGTACCCAGTATCGAATCCGTGGACATAGTTTTTACTACTCAGCTTCCTAAAATTACTAAAACGACTTTCTTTAAATTGCGAGAAGAAAAGTAAAAAGAGATATGAGAAATTTTAAGAAAAATCAATAGCAAAACAATGGTGTTGTTTCGGGATCAGATGGAACCTGGTATGAAAATAGCTATCTTTATTTTATAGTGGTGTGTTCGAGTGCGCACTTGTGCTTAACTTAGAATTGCAACTGCATTTTCTAGAGGTGATTGTTTTCGCAAAACTGTACGGACAACTGTGATCTTAATTAATGTTATTATGAGGGGCTCCCGACCTGGTGAGCTCACCTCTCAACAATGAAAAGAAAGTGACTCGAGACTGTGTCGACTCAACCCCGAATTACCCGCCTCCCAGTGTTACGATATAGACATCAAACTACTCTAGACTTTTATGAATAACTTGTCGGTGGCCGGAGCATGACCAAGCAAGTTACCACTTAATATCATAGAGGAGTCGTGACTAACCAGCACACGTGCATCCCCTACTTGGTTTAATTAACTTATCAAAAAGTGGTTGGTCTATCATTAACTGTGCGGCAGAATAATGATGAAATAAAATAAAGACCGTTTTATTTCAACACGAGTTCATCTACCCTTAACCCACATCAAAGCTTCACATAGTCCATGAAGCCAAGGTGTAAGATTAAAGATTGACTTATCATTAAGACCGAGTATAAAGACCGTACCAACCCTAAATGAGATCTTGATAGTAGAGGATTAAGTCTCAAAGTGTGTGTATTTCTACCCACAAATGGACCAATCACTACTCATGGGATTAGGTTAGCTCACAAGTGCATGGGTTTTTACACACCATGGGTACACTAATGAGTCCTCCCACTTCCTATCAAGACACTCACAAGACCAAAGACTAAGTGATTTGTTAATTAGACCATTAAACAAGGTTTAGAATAGTAAGAATTATTCAGAACACAAAACACCACTTTAAAATAAAAGATAAACTATATTAATTCATACCAAGTTTCCATCCTCACCCTAACAATACCAACAGAAATCTAGCCTAGCATGGTTAATACAACAAGCTCACAAGGTTGGGTTTGTGCACAATACATGGTGGAAGGTTGTATGGAGATTTCTAAGGGTTTTGGATGATTTTGGGGTGTTTCTCTCTCACTCAAGGTGTTTGTGGAGTGATCCCAGGCTCCAAGGGACACCTCTAAACCCTTAAGGGGGTAGAAACTTCATGGAGAAGTGTTGGTTTGTGAGTGGGAAGGGATGCTTCAAAATGTGGGGTGGAGGCCTCAATTTATAGGCATTTCAGCTCTGGCACGCCCTCGACGATGTTCTGGCACGCCCATGCTCGACAACGGGTACTGTTGCAGAGTCCTTTACGCAGAAACTGTTGGGCAGTTACTTGGAACACCCGTGCTCCTCTAAAAAGTTAACCGTTTTGTCAGTCTTGGTCGATTTTTGCCTTGGAGAACACGTTAGAGTAAAGCACGACCGTGCCACACTACTGAGCACGCCCGTGCACCTTCTGAAACTCTTAAATTGACCTCCTTTGACTTGGAAATGTTGACTTGTTGACCCGGGAAGGTTGCACGGCCGTGCCAGGTCTGGCAGATCTTCAAAGTCTTTAAATCTTTGTCCGTTTTTGTGCCGTTTTGTACAGGTTTTCACTTCTTTTCGTCACCGGACCTCCGAACCTGCGATTATCAACAAAGAAAGATAAATCCTGATAAAATAAGGATAAAAGCACGACTTAGCGTATAAAACATGTGATAATTATATGTGAAAACACGGCACATCACATATCCTACATGTTGGGCTTCACTTCAGATGTGGACTGCTGAGGCCGAGGATGGTAAAACTGACCATGAGACTGATGTGGTCGAGGAGCAAATCCGGGTGGCTGCTAGATAGAGGAGCTAGCTTTCCAACTGAAATTCGGGTGATTATTCCACCCCGGATTGTAGGTATTACTGAGGGATTGTTCTGGAGGCAAACCTGGTTTCCCATGAAGTCAACCTGCTCGTGAATCATCTCTACCAGCTGACAATCACTACTCGACTGCGCTCTTCCACCCGTCTCACCACTAGATTTAGACTGAATCTGGTTTGCCATCAACATATCAAACTTCATGGACAACGTGTCCATCCATGTAGCCATGGTTGTAAAATTGTCTATATGATGGACTCCCTGCCTCGTGGACTTCCTTCTCAAGGGCTAGTGTCTGCGATTCTTATCGGCAACTCTCTCCATGATCTCAAACGCTACCCGGGCGTTCTTCGTGCCAATGTCGCCACCCGCAAAAGTATCCACCAAATGTCGTCTTGTACTATCCAGACCATGATAGAAGATCTGACACTGCTGCCACTTTGGCAACCCAAGATGTGGAATCATACATAATGTGGAGTATGAATAGACACTCAATGCCATGACAATAACTAAGCAATAATGTAAACTTGTAAAAGGATCCAATTTCTACCAACATAGCTAGAAACATCACATAAATCACGAGGACTTTGTTCGGGTTGTAACTTGGGAAGTTTGGGAGAAAGTGGCTAGAGTGATAAAAATCCGGAAACTAGGCTAACTCGAAAAAAATAGAAACAACAATAATATACAACTACTACCATGCTACAAATCGAGAGCTTTTAATATTTTTGCTCTTTTTGCTCCAAAATTGCTCTAAATAGAAGCCAATTGTGCGGCTTTTTTTTCTTTCCTTTTTCCCCTTTTTTAACTATATATGTAACTTGTAACTCGGAGGGAACTAAGCACGTCTACTTAGACAAAAATTCAAACATAGGAATATAACAAATAACCAAAAAAAAAGTGAGATTAACACTAGCCAAATCGGATTTTTAGCAAAATGGTGAAAATGTAAAAGGCTAATTTGGCTAAAGTGGGTGTAAACAAATATGGGCAAAAATGAAAAACACGGGAAACGGCTCAACAAGACTCGCTAAAGGAATATGTCGGGTGTGGGTATGTAAAGGAAAAGAAAATGGCTAAAACAAAGAGGTTTTCCTAATGCCTCAATTATATTTATGCTACGAATCCACTCAAGGCCGAAAGATGTATACCTACCACAAGTTTTGTATTGCAAAAGTTAACCGGCACGCTCAACTTTTGCCCGCAAAAACATGAGCAAAAATAGCACTAAAGCCAATAAGGCTCACAAATAACTCACGGAACCGGGCATAGGGGCATAAATGCAAAGTAAAACATGCGGGACATCCTTTTGATTTGCCATACTCAAAGATATATAAAAAAATTGATTTTCTCTATAGTTTCTTTTTTATCAAGTGCCCTACATAGTGCTCTCAAACCTTGCTTTGTCAAAAATTAAACATCATCAAAATTCATCAACTTTTAAAAATTGGGATCAAAATAACTGATTTTCAAAGAATAACCGTTTTTCAAATGGGTCAGGTCGAACCAGAGAGAGAAGGGTCGAACGTGTAGTGTTTTTGGGTCGAACCTAGCTTTTCAGATCGAAAGTGGTTATTTTTAGGTCGAACCAAGAAGTTTTGAGTGTTGTGTTTGTACATTCGACCAGTGTTGGTACATTCGACCTTACGAGAGGTCAAACGTGGGTTGTAAACGGTCGAACGTGAGTCAGTGGGTTACATTTTCTACATTCGAGTCAGAATTAAGGGGCGAACCTAGAATTTTTCCACATTCGATCCCCCGATTGTTGAAAAAGGGTCGAACGTAGAATTGGTTTGAAATTTTTTCTAAGTATTTCACATTTTGAACTTCATAGACGATATATGGGGATTTCCAACAACACCTAGGCCTAATACTACACAACAACAACACGTTACTATGGACCCTTGGACTGTAGCTGCACAAAAGACGAACATTCAACCATCTCAACTGATCAATTACCTCGCGATGAGTAGTTCGATTCTACAGACTGTTGCTCAACCTCCACAGCAACCCATGAATGATTATTGGGGCGTTGCAGCAGCAGCGGTACACACTCAAACTACTAATGCTATTTCCACACTAATAAATGATTTGTCTTTAGGTAGTGGAAACCGTCCACCGAAGCTGATGGAGATGGCAGAGTACAATCAATGGCAGAAAAAGTTCAAGATTCACTTAGAAGGGATGGGATTGGAAGGTACAGAGGCATGGCAGATGATTGCTAAAGGATGTGTTGCACCAGTGTTGGAGAATACAGGTGAACCAATTCCTCTTGAGAGTTTAGCTGAGGATGAAAAGAAGAAGTTTGCAGTGGAGAAGGAGGCTTTTTCCCAACTATCTCAAGCTATCACTACTGATCTTCTACATCAGTTTGGATCATGTACTACTTCCAAACAGCTTTGGGATATGTTGAAGAATCGTCATGATGGTAACGAGAAAACCAGGAAGTTGAGAATAGAAGAATTGAAAAAGGAATTTGAGAACTTTAGCTACGTGGGAAATGAGACTTTGAAGAAACTTATTCCGAGATATTGTCATCTTTTGACTGAATTGTCAAACTATGATATTAAGATTCCAATGTCTGAGTTGGTAGACAAATTTGCTGATTCTCTACCACCATATTGGAACCAACATATTGAGGTTTTAAAGGAAAAAGATGCTTATCAATACTGGACTATCAATGAGCTTATTCAAAAGCTAGAGAACAAGGAGCTAGAAGTGAAGAGAAAAGCAAAGAGATCACAATTTCCTCAGAATCCGGAGCTGTATCATGCTGGTACATCTTCTACTTTGGCTAGACCGAGTGTTGGTGGTACAGTTGCTCCACACATTGCTTGTGTTTCAAGTGTCATGGAACCACCTAAAAACCCAATAAACTATCTTGCTCAAACTTCATCCTACACACCACCATCATACACTAATACTTACATTCCACCTTTTTCACTAATGCAACAAGCATCATGTTACACATCTTGCATGAATCAACCTCAACAACAACCTTGCATTCCACAAATGAATCAAAATCAACCAAGTCAAAGTCTAGTAGTGTTGGAAACATCCGACATGAACAATGTCACAGTTGAAGTTGCAAGGCAACACATTGCATTGGTTTCAGCAATGGTTGCTTCATACACTGGATTGGTGGCTAGTCAAATTGGTAACAACAATCTAACCAATGAAGACTATGCTCAGATGCCATTGGGGTTGGTGGCCCAATGGTAGGAGCAAAGCTTCTAGGAACACCAAAAGGGAGGTAATGGGTTCAAGTCCCATAAGGATTAGAAATTTGCCGTTAAAAAAAAAGACTATGCTCAGATTGATAAGGAAGAAATGGAGCTTATCGATATCCAATGGGCTTTTGCAAGTGTTATGAGACAAGCAACTGAGTTTATTGATAAAACAGGAAGAACTGATCTGGCTACATCACCCAATACCACATATGGCTTCAACAAAGCCAAAGTCACTTGTTTTAATTGTGGTGCTACAGGTCATTTCAAGAGGGAGTGTACTCAGCCAGCTCAACAAGGTAACAGGACTCCATTCAACTCAAATTACAAAAACAGTCAATCTCAGAACCAACTAACCTATCAAAGCCCAAACAACAATAACTATCAACCACAAAACAATTTTCCAAAACCGACAGAACACCTCACAGAACAACCCTACTAGACAAACAACTACACCTAACCAGACTCAAACTCAAACACCACATAACCCAACCAGAACCATCATTCCAATTTCAACACCAAATAGCCAACAACAAACAGAAACTCAAAATCAGGCGTTGGTGATCCAAAAGGATGAAGGTTATGACTGGACTGGGATGCAATTGGGTGTTGAAGAAATTACTGCTGGGAATGTAGCTTGTGTTGCTCAGAAGATTGACTTAGAGGAGTCGGTGATATTTTGAGATGTTTTGGAGACTGAGAAGGTTTCTGAAGTAAAAATTGAGGAGATGGTAAATGAAGTTGATGTTTATGTTGTTGATCCAACTGAAGAATCACAAGTTGAGAAGACTTCGGGAACAGTCATTGATTCAGTCACTGATATTCCTGATGAGCATGATTCAGTGTATTCTGATTCGGAGAGTGAAACAGATTCGGAAGCAAGTATCAACTCTTTAGATGATGAGATTGACTAACTCTTGGCCGAAGCTGATTTTCTAATGACTTGGAAGTCATGCATTGTTGATGATTCCTTTACCAAAATTAACTACTCAAAGTTTTTTGCTGGAAAAGAAGCTCATTTTGCACTCATGGCTATGACAGATCCTCCGAAGCAGGTAAGTTCTAAATCCACTATTGACATGAAAAGTGATAAGTATTGTGGAACTTGTGATAGACTGATAGAGGAAAACAAGCAACTCAAGGTTCAACTTGAGAGTGCGAGAATCAACTGTCAATCTTATCGTAAGGAAGCTAATGAGTTTAACAAAGTGCTTGATGGTTATAAAAAGGGCATTTCTGATCTAAAGAAAACTCTTGCTTTAAAACAACTTGCTATAAACAGTTATATAAATGAACTTGAAGAAACAAAATTAGAAATGGACACCATCAAATGTTTTGTTGAAAAGGTCAACAAAAAGCTTGAAAGTTATAAACACATTGCTTATGTGGTTGTTCATATCATTGATGAACCATCACAACCCAGTAGTGCAAACTACAAGGCTGTTCCATCCATAGTGTTATTTGAGAACCACAATTTATACTCAGTAACACCGGAGAGTTCAGTCAAATCTGACTCTGCATCGGATAATGAATCTAACACTTCTAGGGTTGGAGATCCACATTCTGATGTGAGATCGATTTTAGGGTTGAATGATGAGGGAGTGACAGCTGCGACTGATGATTCAGACTCAGAAAATGAGAAACCTGAGAAAGTGAGTGATATTCCTGTGGAAAATCACATAATTACTAATGAACCAAGATCACTTTCTGAGGTTTCATATCCTCTGAAAAATCCAAAAGCATCGAATCAGTCAGTGAAGATATGTGAAGAGAATGACCCAGTTGACAAACCCGTCAAAGTATTTTATCGGATGGAAGGATCCGATAAGATTATCTCTGACGAGGAGTATCCGATAAAATTTACCAATTATTCAAAAATTGAGAAAATCTGGCAGGAAAGTACTATTTGGTTTCCTAAACATGAAAGGACCAATGATGTACCTCCAGAAATTTTAAAGAAAATATATCTAGATACTCCAAAAGAACTTAAGGTTCATGTCACTGAGTTCATCAAGCCTAAAGAAAAGGCTAATGGTTTTCTGGAGCCGGCTTACTCAAAGGAACCAGCTCCTAAGAGTTTGAGACGTAGATGTGTGGATGATCAATATCCAATCAATTCCTACGCTAAGCCGAATGCCAAGAATGTTTTTGAGGAATACCGTGCATGTTTTAAGTGCGGAGAGAAAGGGCATTTACTTGCTCACTGTCCGTATGTAAGGCATAAAAGGCACGAAGTTGAGATGAAGCAATCTTATAGAAGTCCAGTTGACAATCATAGTTATCCTCAAAGACGTTTTGTCCCTCAACCAGCACCATTTTATAATCAAAGTCATTATTTTCAAAGGAGGGATAACCGTCAATTTACTTATGATCGTCAAAACCGGATTGCTATGGAAAAACCTTTGAAGAAACCAATGGTGAACTCAACTGTTGATAAACAAAAGGTTCCTCCAAAACCAGCTGTTAAGTCATCAGTTGGACCTGTCTCTATTAAATCAGAGAAGGTAACTAAGAAAGTTTCATTTAAGAACGATACAAAGAAGCCGACTGAGACTTCAAAATCTCAGATCAGGATTCTAAAACGTTCGGAACAATCTTGGTCACCATCGGGTTCTCCGGGTGCTTCTAACTCAAAGGCTAATGAAAAATCTCAATGTGAGAAAGGTTTGATAGATCAGAAAAAGGTCGATTCAAAATCTAATGATTGTGAATGAATCTTTGAAATCTGATATTCAAAGACCCAAGACCAAGCAAACTTGGGTCCCCCGAAAGAACTAATGTTTTCCTTAATTGTCGACAGTGGAGCTTCTAGTCACATGACTGGTGATTTGACGCTGCTATACGATATAAAAAACATCAATGGAGGATATTTAGCGTTTGCTGGAAATAAAGGCGGTTATATCACGATGGAGGGAAGTGTTAGTAACGGGATTGTGAGTTTCGAGAGGATTTCGTATGTGAAACAAATTGACTATAATCTGTTAAGTGTGAGCCAAATCTGTGACAAACAGTTTTCTGTGCACTTCGATGATAAATCTTGTTATATTCTCAAGTCTGGCTTTGTTATTCCAAAGGAGTGGATCATGCTGAAAGCACCAAAAGTGAATAATCTTTACATTCTTGATATGTCTAAAGCTATGACAACTCAGGGCTAAGTTACGTGTTTCCTATCAAAGGCTACAGAGAAATAATCAATTATGTGGCATAGGAGGATGGGACATATTCACCTCAGAAAATGAATCATTTGGTGAAGAATGGACTTGTTCATGGTGTTAATGTGAAACATTTTCATCCCAATGACAAGTGTGTGAGTTGCAAGAAGGGGAAACAGCACAAACAGTCCCACAAACCCAAGAAAGTGAACTCTGTTGAAATGCCACTTGAGCGTTTGCACATGGACCTATTTAGACCTGTCAAGCGTAAGAGTCATGTCGGAGAGCTTTACTGTCTTGTGGTTACTGACGATTACTCAAGATTCTCGTGGGTGATGTGCTTACAACATAAAAGTGACACTTCAACAACTTGAAAGTTCTGTTCACCCGTTCAGAACATCTCTACAGTTTGAAGATTAAAAGAATTCGGAGTGACAACGGGACAGAGTTAAAAAATGCACAGATGGATGCTCTTTGTGAAGATAAAGGAATTCATCACATCCCATAATTGCTTTGAAGTCGCACATGATCCAAATTTATGTAGCAGATCTGTAGTTAAGGCACGAGACAACTGAGAAAACGCCTTCTTCTCTACTGCAAACTTCTTTTTCTCATTGTCTTTCAAGTCTTTAAGTGCAATAGGTACATTCGTTTTTTCAACCATCGGTGCACTATAACCTTTAATGATCATTTGCCATGCCTCTCCACCTTCCAATCCCATGCCCTCAAGATGAATCATGAACTTCCTTTGCCATTGATAATACTCGGACATATCCAACAACTTCGGCGGATGATTACCAATTCCTGATGATAAGTCATTAATAAAGGTGGTAATAGCATTAGAAGTCTGACTTTTGAACTACCACTGCTGTTGCGACTCCCCAGTAGTCTGGCATTTGTTGTTGAGGATGAGTAACAGTTGGTTTTGTTGAACTTGATGTGGCAAAGTAATTCGGCATCTGTGGTGGTTGTGTGTTAGTCTTATGTTCTGCAACTGCCCAAGGATTTGTAGGTACTTGTTGTGGTTATGTCATTGCTGGTCTCGGTATCATTGGAAATCCCCAAATGTTGTCCATGATGTTCGGAATATCAACATTAGAAAATCTGGAAATCTTAAACTGGTTCAACCTAACTCAAGTAATCAAGGGTTTGAATGAACTGGAAACAGTTGGTTCGACCCCTAAGATCAACTCGAATGAGAAACTGAAACATTAAACCTTGATTCGACCTTGAAATGACCTTGGTTCAACCTCACGTAAGGTCGAATGAACTAAAAAGGTTCGAATGAGACACAACACACCCTGAATGAAGAACAAACAACTGGTTCGACCTAAAATCCCAACTGGTTCACCTAAAAACACTTGATTCGACCTAAAAATCAAACTGGTTCGACCCAAAAACATTTGATTCGACCTGACCCATTTCAAAATCAATTTTTCTTCAAAAATCATTCAATTTGATCTGAATTTTTCGAAAGTTGATGGATTTTGATGATATTAATCAGGTTTTGCTTCGGATTTGATGGAGATCAACTTTTGTGAAAGAAATTTTTCGAAAGTCTAAATCAACCAATCTCAAACTTCTCCTGTGAACGGGGTACAGTCTACCAGTCCTTGTTTGAATCCCTTGGAGCTTGGTGCAAACCATACAAAGCTTTTTTCACCTTTTAGACCTTATCCCTGTGGATAGGTTCCTCAAAACCTGGTGGTTGCCCGACATATACTTCTTCCTTAACCGTGCCATATAGAAAAGCACTCTTTACATCCATCTGATACACCTTGAATTTCATATAAGAAGCATACACAAGAAATATTTGGATTGCTTCAATGCGCACAACCGGTGCATAGACTTCATTGTAGTCAATTCCTTCAGTTTGATGAAACCCTTGTACCACCAATCGAGCTTTGTTTCTGACAATTACGCCACGATCATCCTTCTTGCACTCAAACACCCATTTTATGCCAATCTTCTTTCTGTATGGTGGTAAATCGGTCAGCATCCAGACTCCGAGTTTCTGAAACTGTTGTAATTCTTGCTGCATCGCATCTACCCATGATTCGTCTAATAAAGCATCCTTGTATGTTCTTGGTTCAACCTGCAAAACATAACAAGCAAAAGGCCAACCATTTTGACAACCTGATTTCTGAATTTTAGTATACAGGGCAAGGGCTCCAATATTATCATTTGAAGTTGCACGTCTGAGTTGACCACGTGTCATCACACTGCTTCCAGGATCACCAATAACCTGTTCTAGCGGATGAATCTGATGAATCCGAGATTCCGGATGGTCAGGAACAGGAATCACCGCTTAAACATTCACATTCTCTGCCATCTCCAGATCATTACCCGTATTCGATGAAGATGGAATATCTGGATTAGGGTTCACTGGTGATGATACTATAGCATTATCCACGACCGCTTCACTGGTAACTTCTTCCTCATCTTCAGACTCAGAAGAATCAAGCGTTGTTGAAGCTTCCTGGAAAATTTCTTCTTCAACTACAGGAGCATTGGTTTCATCAGAAGTTGCTACTGGAGGAGTCACGGTGATAGGACGCACTAAGACTATAAGGAGTGGTGGGGGGGAAAGAGGGGGATGAAGCGCCATGTGGCACTTGTGGGACCCTTGTGGGGGGGGGGAATAATTGTGGGGAGTGGAAGGGGGGAAGAGGGGGGGAAGGAAATAATATTATATTGTGTTAAAGTTAAAAAAAAAAAACCTGACCAATAAGAAGCTGCCATGTGTCCCACACACTCCCCCCACGCCGGTGAAGCCCCTCCCGCCCTCCGCCCCACGCCAGCCTTCCCGCCCTACGGCGGCGGTGTTCCCCCCCCCCCTTCCCGCCCCTCTCCCGCCCCCACTCCTGATAGTCTAACGGTGAAGTTACTGCATTCTCACACTCGTAATATAATCGTAAAACAACTTCTTCAACCAAGCTTTCTAGATTGAATGACTCAAAAAGTTCTTTGTAGTCAAACATCCAATCGGGCAACTTCCTTGAACATTTTGAGTGTAGTGTTGAACATCAACATTTGCCCACTCTTCAGCCTATTTAGTTCTTTTGTTAAATACACGTTTAAGTGGTGTCGCGTATCCAACAAAATAACCTTCTTCGGCTTTCGATCCAAACTTCTCATTAGGATTCAGCATCGTACATGGCGCCCCGAATGGCTCTAGAAACTCTAAGTTTGGCTTTCGTCTGTTAAGCAGTTCATAAGAAGTATTTCCAAACTTCTTCACTGTCAACACACGGTTCAATGTATAACATGTTGCATGAATAGCCTAATTCCATAACATAACTCGAAGAATAGAATCTGCAAGCATAGTTCGAGCCACTTCGATTAGAGTCCTATTCTTTCTTTCTGCAACACCGTTTTGTTGTGGAGTGTATGGTTCATTGTACTCATGGTGAGTACCCTTTGTTTCGCACAACGCATCCATCATAGAATTCTTGAACTCCGTCCGTTGTCACTTCTAATACGTTTGATCTTTAAACCATAGATATTCTCTAACCAGGTAAACAGAACTTTCAAGTTGTTAAACGTTTCGCTCTTGTGTTGCAAAGCACATCACCCACGAGAATCTTGAGTAATCATCAGTAACCACAAGAAAGTAAAGATCTCCGTTTATACTCCAACGCTTAACAGGTGCAAATAAGTCCATGTGTAAACGTTCAAGTGGAAATTCAACCGAGTTCACTTTCTTGGGTTTGTGAATGTTTGTGCTGTTTCCCTTTCTTGGAAGTCACACATTTATTATTCAAATGAAAATGCTTCACATTAACTCCGTCAACAAGCCCATTTTTCACCAGATTGTTCATTTTTCTCAGGTGAGTATGCCCCATCTGTCTGCGCCACTTGATAGATTCTTTCTCTGTAGCTTTAGACAGAAAACACGTTACTTGACCCTGAGTTGTGGTTGCCTTGCTCATGTCAAGAATGTACAGATTGTTCACTCTTGGAGCTTTAAGCATGATCCACTCTTTAGGTATGATGAAACCGGACTTCAAGATGTAGCAAGATTTATCGTCAAAGTGTACTGAAAATTTCTTGTCATAGATTTGACTAACACTCAGTAGATTATAATCGATCTGCTTCACAAACTCACAATCCCATTGCTAACACTTCCCTCCACTGTTATATAACCTCCTTTGTTCCCAGCGAACGCTACATAACCTCCATTAATATTCTTGATATCAAAGAGTTGCGACATATCATCGGTCATGTGTCCAGAAGCTCCATTGTTGACAATCCATAGACTGCTAATAGGGCCAGCTGGAGCTCCCTGCACCATTCACAACACGATTAGTTTTTACGAGGGACCCAAGCCTTTGTGGTCTTGGGTCTTTGAGTGTTAACATTCAAAGATTCTTTTTTACAAATTTTCTTTTCAACATGTTTTGACTCAACCTTTTTCTGATTGTTCAAAACTTCTTCACTCTTAACTTGAACATTAGCAGATGAAGTAGAAGCACCCAGTGTAACACCACGCCTCTAATATCATCCAATATTGTTCGCTTTGCCCACTAGAAGCTCACGGATATGTTTTTGGTTGCCCGAGTGAAATCTTCCCAGGAGGTCACCCATCCTACTACTCCCACCTGAGCACACTTAACTGTGGAGTTTTTAGGTGCTCCTTAGCCAACTAAGCACAAAACGCGTTGGTAATATAAGAGGCAAGACATTACTTATGAACCAAGGATCTCTCCTAGCCATAGCCGATATGGGATTTTCCTAGGGTGTCGCATTCACCCCCTGTTAGAGTCTCATCTTCCCTGATGAGGTATGCACCCACCATCCCGAACGGCACAGGAGTGACTCTGATACCATATGTAACATCCGACCCCTCTCACAACCAGGAAAATCCCACATAGGCTGTGGCTAGGAGAGATCCTTTGTTCATAAGTAATGTCTTGCCACTTAAATCACCAACGCGTTTTAGGCTTAGTTGGCTGTGGAGCACCTGAAAACTCCACAGTTAAGCGTGCTGGGTGGGAGTAGTACTAGGATGGGTGACCTCCTGGGAAGATTTCACTCGGGCAACAAAAAACAAATCCGTGAGCTTCTAGTGGGCAAAGCAGACAATATTGGATGATATTAGAGCGGGGTGTTACACCTGGAGAACCCTGTGGTGTCTAAGTCTGTTCTGAACATTTAAGAATCCTAATTTGAGGTTGTTTAACCTCAACAGGTTTCTTTGTATCGTTCTTGAAAGAAACTTTCTTGGCTACCTTATCTGATTTAACATACACAGGTCCAACTGATGATTTAACAACAGGTTTTGGATAAATCTTTTGTTTATCATGAGTTGCGTTCACCATTGGTTTCTTCAGTTTCTTCTCCAAAGCAGTTTGGTTTCTATTGTCATAGACGATTGGATGGTTATCTCTCTTTGGATAAAAGCGGTTTTGATTATAAAACTGTTGTCTTTGAGGATAAAATCGTGTTTGTGGAAAAAACAGTCTATTAGAAAAATCATCAACCGAATCCCTCTGGTTCTGTCTGCTCTCAACTTCGTGCCTTTTGTGTCGCACATATGGGCAGAGAGAAAGTAAATGCCCTCTCTCCCCATATTTGTAACACGCAGGGTATTCCTCGAATGAGTTCTTAGAATGATGATTAGCGAATGATTTAACCAGATATTGATCATCAATACATTTTCGCCTTAAACTCTCAGGAGTGGACTCCATTGAGTAAGCCGGTTCATACAATAATCTTATCTTTTGCTTTAACAAACTCAGTGACATAAACCTTGGGTTGTTTAGAGTCATCACCATACAGTCGCTTGATTAATTCAGGTGGAATATCAATGGTTCGTTCATGTTTTGGAAACCAAATGGTACTCTCTTGCCAAATTTTCTCAATTTTAGAATAATTTGCAAACTGTATAGGATACTCATCATCTGAAATTATCTTATCAGATCCTTCCATCTGATAAAACACTTTCACGGGTTTGTCACTTGGGTCATTCTTTTCAACTTGCTTAACTGATGGATTCTTTTTGGTTTCAATCTTTTGAGGATGTGGAACCTGAGAAGATGATACACTCTCATTCATTCAAATGTGATTTTCCAATGGAATATCATCATTCTTCTTAGGTTCCTCATTCTCAGAATCAGAAACATCAGTAACTGCAAGTTCTGCAACCACTCCTTCATCATTCAATCCAAGAATCGGTCTCACATCGGAATTCGGATCGCCAACACTAGAAGTGTTTGATTCGTTTCGCGATGTTGAATCCAATCTATTTTAACTCTCCGGTGTTACTGAATTCATATTATGATTTTCAAATAACATCCTAGAAGGAACAGATTTGTAGTTTGCACTACCGGATTCAACTGGTTCCTCAATGATGTGGTCCAGAACATACGCTACATTCTTATAACTCTCTAACTTCTTGTTGATCTTTTCAGCAAAACACTTGATTTTAGCCATTTCCAATTTAGTTTCCTCAATTTCATTAATGTAATGATTAATGGCTATTTGTTTTAATGAAAGAGTTTTAGTTAATTCAGAAACATCTTTCTTGTAACTCTCAAGTGTTTTGTTGAAATCGTGTTCGTCCTTACGATACGACTGAATGACGATTTTAGCACTCTCAAGCTGATGCTTAAGTTGATTAACCTCATCATTAAGTCTATCACAAGTACCACAATATTTCTCACTAGAAGCAGAGTTAGGACTTACCGATTTAGGAGGATCCGTCATGGCCATTAAAGCAAAATGAGCTTCTTTTCCAGCGAAGAACTTAGAATAATCCACCTTCGTGAAAGCATCATCCACCATGCACGATTTCTTCGTCATCAGAAAATCTGCTTCAGCTAGAAGTTGATCAATGGCATCATCAAGAGAGTTGACACTAGCCTCCGAGTCAGATTCACTTTCTGAATCAGAATAGACAGATTCTTGATCATCAGAGACATCAGCAATAGAATCGATAATAGTCCCTGAAACCGTTTCAGTAACCGGTTCCTCAACCTTCTCATCAACAATTTTTTGGAACCTCCTCCTCAATGATCACTTCAATAACCACCTTATCAGAAACCTTCTCTTCTTCCAAATCTTCAACTATCTCCGACTCCTCTCTATCCACTTCTTGAGTAAAGCATGCCACATTACCACTTATGGTCTCATCAACACCAAGTTGCATGATATTCCAGTCAAAACCTTCCTCCTTTTGTATCACCAAAGCTTGATTCTCATTCTGTGGTTAAGTGTTTGGTGTAGAAATAGGAACAATGGTTCTGGTTGGATTTGGTGTTGTTTGTGTGGTGTTTTGTCGGTTTTGGTTATTGTTTTGGTTCTGATATTTGTTGTTGTTTTGACTTTGGAAGGTAACTTGATTTTGGCTTTGACGGTTTTGGTAGTTAGAATTGAAAGGATTTCAGTTACCTTGTTGTTTAGGTTGGGTGCATTCATGAGCAAAATGTCCTCTAGTTCCACAATTAAAACACGTAACCTTGGCTTTGTTAAAACCATAGGTTGTGTTTGGTGAAGTAGCAAGATCCGTTCTACCCGTCTTCTCAATAAACTCTTTAGCTCTCGTCATGACACATGCAAACGTCCATTGAATATCAATCAGTTCCATCTCTTCCTTATCAATTTGGGAATAATCCTCATTGGTCAAATTGCCACCAGTCCATTATAAGAAGCGACCATTGCTGAAACTAAAGCAACATGTTGTTGTGCCACTTCTACAGTCACATTCTTCATATTCGAAGTTTCCAACACGATTGGACTTTGGGTTGATGAAGCTTGATTCATCATCGGTGCAACATGTGGTTGTTGTTGTTGTGGAATACTTGCCAATGATGTGTAACAAGCAGTTGACATAGGAGGTTGAGGTGTTGTGAAAGAAGTTGGTGTGTAAGATGTTCCTGAAGTGAAGTAATTGGATGCACTCATTTGTGGCTCAACATTTGATACAAAAGTTGTTTGAGGTGCAATACTCGCTCCTCCTCCTGGATTAGAAATAGAAGAAGATGATGTAGCATGATACGGCTTCGGATTTTGTGGAAACTGTGCTCTTTTGGCTTTTCTCTTTTCTTCCATCTCTTTGTTCTCCAACTTCTATATGAACTCATTGATGGACCAATACTGATAAGCATCTTTCTCCTTCAGTACCTTAACATGTTTCTCCAATACGAAGGCAACGAATCAGCAAACTTCTCCACAACTTCAGTCATGGGAATAACAATCTCATAATTCGATAACTCTGATAACAAATGAAAGAATCTTGGAATAACTTCCTTCAATGTTTCATTCTCAATGTAACTAAAGTTCTCAAACTCCTTTTTGATCTCTTCCATACGAATTCTCCTAGTCTTCTCATTTCCATCATGCCGACTGTTCAAAACGTCCCATAATTGTTTTGAAGTCGCACAAGATCCAAACTGATGTAGTAAATCTGTAGTTAAGGCCTGAGATAACTGAGAATAAGCTTTATTCTCTACTGCAAACTTCTTTTTCTCATCATCTTCCAAGTCTTCAAGCGCAATAGGTACGTTAGTGTTCTCAACCATTGGTGCACTATAACCCTTCATGATCATCTGCCATGCTTCTCCACCTTCCAATCCCATGCCCTCAAGATGAATCTTGAACTTTCTTTGCCATTGATAATACTCATACATATCCAACAACTTTGGCGGACGATTACCACTTCCTGTTGATAAGTCATTAATCAGGGTAATAATCGTATTTGTTGTCTGAGTTTGAGCAACCACTGATGCGACTCCCCAATAGTCTGGCATTTGTTATTGAGGATGAGTAACAGTCAGTTGTGATGAAGTTGATGTGGCAAAGTAATTCGGCATTTGTGGTGGTTGTGTGTTAGCTTTCTATGCTGCAACTGCCCAAGGGTTAGTAAGTACTTGTTGTGGTTGTGTCATTGCAGGTCTCGGTGTCATCAGTAATCCCCAAATGCTGTCCATGATGTTCAGAATAACAACACTTAGAAAATCTGAAAATATAAATTCTGGTTCGACCTAAACAAGATAATCGAGGGTTCGAATTAACAAGAAATCACTATTTCAACCCTTTAGATAAGTTCGAATGAGTAACTGATCTGAAAGAACCTCGTTTGACCTCTCAAAGTAATTGGTTCGACCCCACGAAGGTTCGAATGAACAAAAATAGGTTCAAATGGACACCAACACACTCTGAATGAAGAACAAACACCTGATTCGACCTAAAACACACTTGGTTTGACCTAAAAATGCTTGATTCGACCCAAGTTCTAACTCGTTCGACCTAAATCACACCGATTCGACCTAAAACACACTTGGTTTGACCTGAAAATGCTTGATTCGACCCAAAATTCTAACTCGTTCGACCTGAATCACACTGATTCGACCTGACCCAATTCAAAATCAATTTTTCCTTAAAAAAAACCAATTTGATCTGAATTATGCAAAAGTTGATGGATTTTGATGAAAATAATCAGGTTTTGGATCGGATCATATGGAGATCAAGTTTTGTGAAAGAAATTTTGATTTTATCTGTAAAAACAAGTCAAAATCAATCAATCTCCATGTTCGTGCAGTGTTCATGCAAAACAGAAAAACTTTTGATGTTTTTGATGAAAAATTTGATTGAAAACTATCAATTTGCAGTTGTGTGATTGAGCAAAGCTCTGATACCACTTTTTAAAGGATTGGATTTGGAAAATCAACAAGTTTATCACACAAGTATAAGCAATCTAGGTGCGGAAACCCTAGATCACATGCAAAATGATAATATCCTGATCATAACACGATAATATCCATGATAGACAAGTTTTCATTAATAATCAAGTAAGAGCATTCTCGTCCTATCCATCAAATTACACTAAAAACACTACTTCACCCCTAAATCTTCTCTCTCCTAATTAAAATAATAATACTTTTATCATTATATTTTCTCTCTCATCACTCACAACTACCTACAAAAATATTAAAATATATATAGGGGTGAACAGTAACTTTTCATATTTAGGGTGGAACAGTGCTTCCACCAAATATTTTATCTCTCCTTCACTCACAACCACTTACACTCACCCTATATAATTTGGTGGACACACTCACATACATTTAGTGGACCGAATGTGAATGCTCTAATGATTTAGCTTACAAAGACCTTATATTACAATGAAAACAGACTATGGAACCGTCTAGACTCTCTCTAGAAACCACACACTAATACACACACGAAATGGCAAAAGTTCTTTTTGTATGTTACAAACTCATCAAACATATATATAGACTTCTCCATTTGACCTCTGCAGAGCTCGAATGAGTCTATTCAACCTTGACAAGACCCGAACCAACTAACAAAAACAAACTTAATCAATTACAAACTTCATTCGACCTTGATAAACTCTATTCGACCTCTCGACAGGTCGACTGAGCCTTCCAAAACTTGAAATCTTCTAAACATTCGCAATCTTGTTCAATCCAAAAAGCGATATCTACACATTTGCATCTACAATAAATAACAACAAAATCATAATCAATCATCTAAATCAATGACATTAAAAACATCTGCGTTTCAAATTGCTGTACCAATTATCTACAAATTATTATTGACATCTTAAAATTAGCACACTTAAAATTATCACACTTATTGAAATGATTTTGATGATTATCGTTTAATGACAATTGATTAAAGGAAAGTCATAATATAAAAATTAAATTCGGTCAACAATATTAAACCGAAATTCGTAAAAATAGTAATATCAAAAAATAACATTAAAAATCTTAATAAATAATATCAAAATCATAATCAATCATTCAAATCAATGACATTAAAGTCATCCGCCTCTCAAATTGACTTAACCATTATCTACAAATTATTACTGTCATATTAAAATTATTAGGTAACTAAAAATTAGCATACGAATTTGAGACCATGATGACTTTAATCGTGTAATTGACAATTGATTAAAAAGAGAGTCGTAATATCAAAATGAGAGTCGATCAACAACACTAAAACTAAATTCGTAATATTAGTATCAGTGATATCGATAAATAAGATTAAAAATATTAATAAATAACAACAAAATCATAATCAATCACTCAATCAAGGACATTAAAAACATCCACGTTTCAAATTGCCTTACCAATTATATACAAATTATTATTGACATCTTAAAATTAGCACACTTAAATATAGCACACTTATTGAAATGATTTTGATGATTATCGTTTAATGAGAATTGATTAAAGGAAAGTCATAATATAAAAATTAAATTCGGTCAACAATATTAAACCAAAATTCATAAAAATAGTAGTATCGATAAATAAGATTATAAATATTAATAAATAACAACAAAATCATAACCCCTTATTCAAATCAATGACATTAAAAACATCCGCATTTCAAATTGCCTAACCAATTATATACAAATTATTATTGACGTCTTAAAATTAGCACACTTAAAATTAATACACTTATCAAAATAATTTTGATGATTATCGTTTAATGAGAATTGATTAATGGAAAGTCATAATATAAAAATTAAATTCGGTCAACAAGATTAAACTGAAATTCGTAAAAATGGTAATATCAATAAGAGTTAATGACCAAAAGGGTCCCCGAGGTTTGGTCAGTTTTGCTACATCAGTCCAAAATCGAAACTTTTTACATCTGGATCCTTCTGTTTTACATTTTGTTTCCAAATTCGTCCCTGCACTACCCAGTTAACTATTGTCGTTAACTCTCGGGGTATTTTTGTCTTTTTAGCTGCCCCATTTTTACATCTGGATATTTTTGTCTTCTGGGGGTATGAATAACTTTGTTTAAATTGGGTTTTAAAAAGTGGGTAGCCAAAAAGACAAAAATACCCCAGAGTTCACGGCAAAAGTTAACTGGGTTTAGTGTTAGGGACGAATTTGACAACAAAATGTAAAACAGAAGGACCCAGATGTAAAAAGTTTTGATTTTGGGCTGATGTAGCAAATTGGCCAAACCTTAGGGACAATTTTGGCTATTAACTCTATCAATAAATAAGATTAAAAATCTTAATAAATAAAATCAAAATCATAATCAATAATTCAAATCAATGACATTAAAAACATCCGCGTTTCAAATTGTCTTACCAATTATCTACAAATTATTATTGACATCTTACAATTAGCACACTTATTGAAATAATTTTGATGATTATCGTTTAATGAGAATTGATTAAAGGAAAGTCATAATATAAAAATTAAATTCGGTCAACAATATTAAACAAAAATTCTTAAAAATAGTAATATCAATAAATGAGATTAAAAATCTTAATAAATAACATCCAAATCATAATCAATAATTCAAATCAATTAAATTAAAAACATCTGCATTTTAAATTGCCTTACCAATTAGCGACAAATTATTATTGACATCTTAAAATTAGCACATTTCAAATTAGCACAGTTATTGAAATCATAATGATGATTAACGTTTCATGACAATTGTTTAAAGGAAAATCATAATATATAAAGGAATGTCGGTCAACAATATTAAACCAAAATTCGTAAAAATAGTAATATAAATAAATGAGATTAAAAATATTATTAAATAACATCAAAATTGTAATCAATAATTCAAATCAACTACATTAAAAGCATCCGCGTTTCAAATTGCCTTACCAATTATCGACAAATTATTATTATTGTCATCTTAAAATTAGCACACTTATTGAAATCATAATGATGATTATCGTTTCATGATAATTGTTTAAAGGAAAGTCATAATATATAGAGGAAAGTCGGTCAACAATATTAAACCGAATTATTTATATATTTGAATTATAAAAATGGAAAGATTGGTAATTGACGTTAATTGGTCAATAACGCTTTAAATCCAATAAGAATTTAAAAATTATTATTAATGTCAATAAATAACATTAAAATGGTACAATATCAATAAATTTTATTAATTGCAATAAAGACCAATCAGAAATTAAATATTCTTATTAATGTCAATAAATAACCTTAAACATCTTCATAAATAGCATCAAAATCGTAATTAAATTTCAAAATAAATGACTTCTTGTGGTGCAACCTTAGTAACAAACATCATGTGCTGTATTGAACACCATTTGAAGATACAATATTCGCCAATGGAAATATGTTCTGATTGAAGCAAATCAGGCCATCATGTATAGAAAATTTAAATGTGTACTTAATTATAAAATAATAATATTGTAAACATAAATGTTTAATATGAAAATAACAAACCTAGCGACTTGAGAAGAAATTTCTACACGCACCGGCACAGTCCACGCGTACCCATCCATAAATTTAATCTTGATTTTCATTGATCTATTTAAGTTGGCCAATTTAGCATTCGTATTAGGAATTATCTGCATAGTAATCAGAATTAAATAAGGAAAAAATAAAAATTACATGTAGCGAAGTAAAAGCATTTAAAGCAAAAAAATACAAACCGGAATAAACGTACCAACCAAGATTGTCCTTCGTACAACTATAACGTCATTACAGATGATGTTTTGAGACAACATAAATTTGTTCATGGCCTTCGGCACAGTCAGGAAAGACACGTAAAAAACAACATTAAAAAAAGAATCATTTTTTTAAAATTAAATAGGCATATGAACATAAAAATAACAAATATACCAAAACGGTTGACGAAGGGTCATGCAAAACCTTGAAGAATTGAGAAATAATAGTATTGGTGTGTTCGGATGAAATCCTGTTTTTTAAATGTTTAAACATAGAATGATTAAATCCGATTCACTATATATCTATTAAATTAGTGTTTAAAAAAATCGGTATTTCTAAAGAATAAATCGGATTGATAAACTTCTTGAAACACACGAATGAATGATTATATTAGTTTCGCTTCAATATTTCTTAACACGTGTGTTCATTCAATATTTATTAAATGATTATATCATTTTCTTAACAAAATCCAAATTTTATCATTGAAATGAATGAATCAGAATAAATCAGACATATTGAATTGGTTAAAAAAAATCATAATCAAATGTTTATAAATCATGTGCATCGTATTTAAAAAACGATTAAATGTGCATTCTAAATGTATATCACTATTAAGAAATATAGAATGATGATTGAAATGAATGAATATCACTTTTAAAATATATCAAATGACCGATTCAAAACTCGGGAAGATTGAATATCAATGTTAAATACGATTGATTTCTTTTGTAATAATGTTAAGAATAAATAATGAAGTGAAAATAATAATAGGAATTAACATTAGAAGAGTAGGATCGATGATTACCTTGAATCGGTTGTGAAGAATCAACAAATTATGAAAGATGAAGAAGGAGGATAGAAAGGTTTGTTAGGAAGTAATGGAGAATGATGTTGTGGAAAATGAAAAAAAATAAAGAAAACGGTTTATATACTTCAATTTCGGAGCTCCATTTAGCGGTTGGGTCCATGAGGAGCCTCTCTAAGGCCTCCATTCGACCCGAGTCTACTCTTTTATTATATAGAAAGATAATTAGGGTTCCATACGAACTCAACTTTTAGTGATCACTTCATGAACTGTTTAGCGCAAATTTCGTTTGTGTTCGTTCATTTAATAAATGAATGAACATGAACAAAAAAAATTGTTCGCTTAGTTAAATGAGCGAAAATGAACAGAAGCAACGTTCATTCGTCTATGTCTGTGAACGTTCGGTAAGTGTTCGTTTGTGTTCGATAATTTAATAGGGTTTTAACTTTTATATTTTTTTATATTCTTTAATTTTTATTTATTTAGCCAAATAAACAAATAAGTTATGTAACGTAACTATATGACTATATGTGTCACACCCCAACTTTTCCCTCATCGGTTGTGATGTTTGGTAGCTTCGCCGGGCAGCGGAAAGTTGCATCTAAGTCTACTATTTCCTATACACCATTTCTAACCCTCTAGGATTCTCAATCCCATGACGTCGTCCACTCCAACCGCGCCGTTACCAAAGTTTAAGCCTGAAAGACATACTTAAAAAGTCAGCATAAAACTGGTGAGTTCACAGGTTTAATAAAAGAGTTGTTATAAGTTTGAAAAGATTATATCCGTCACTACTAGGTTATAAGAACGTTAGCTAGACGTTAAGTGTTTTTACTACTACGGTTGGGAACCCATTACTAAACTTGAACCAGTACGATGAAACAGCCCAGATTGACTGGGTTAGCGATGCCTCGGTAAACTCGGAGCAAGAGACAATATGCACCCGCCCGGCTCCCAGCCGTCGAGTAGGGTTTGTGAGGCCCAATAGATCTATCCACATTTCCCTCATTGTGCATCCCGCACATTCATGGTTTCCCCTTGGGACTTTGTATAAAATGCGATATAGTAATCTAAAGTAACCATAGTATAACATGATCTTTAAAGATCCAAGTAAGTAGCATGTTTCTCCCCCAAAAGTAAAACCAGTAAAAGTGGGGCTGTGTCACTCACGCACCCATTTCATTTCTTAAAAACTTGTTCGCTTTAAATTCCTCAGGTTTTCATAAAAGAAGCAATTCTTCCCCCCGAAAACATTTATAAAACAGTAAAAAGTGGGATCATGAAATCACCTTAATTTCCTTCCTTAGCTAGCAAACAAAGCCTGAAGCTTTGACCGACTTCCTCGTGCCCTATTATAACAAAGGACACCTTAAAAGCCTATCACATATAAACCTAGCCTATTATCTGGCTAAAAGATAGTTTATCCAACTATCTAAACTCGTGTGTACTAACTCGAGTCTTAATATGCTTTAACTCAACAAACCGATCGTGACTTATCTTACTTATGCGTTAACGCACGACATAGTACCCAAGTTGCGCACTTGTCACTATTCGTGTGTACACCACGTTGGACTAATGTCTCGAAATGTATAACTTATCCTGAGCCGTAGCTCGTCTCGTTAGTCGGATAAATGCATTAGTCTTGTACGTTTATTTTTAGGAAAATACACTTTGCAAAACATAATTCTTATTGTTATTAATTTTCAATTAATAATAAATGCTACATTAATTCCCAAAATCCGACATTTAAAGTATTCAAAACTTTGTTTTGCATAAAGCTTTCCCAAGTAAATCAGACGTTTATATATTTTGGAATACGAACAATAAACATAGTTTCGTTGTCGAAAACCATTCAAAAGCTCGTCATACTTGATGTTTGGCAAAACTCTATATATATTTGTTTCAAAATATTGTCTGGGATTCACTTATTATTGTTACAAATATCTTTGTCAAAGCGTCGCGATTTTCTATAAATACCTTTATTAAGACGCTTGGAAATTCATTTATAAAAACATACACAATGGTATTAACTTAGTCGCGCTTTGGATTTTGTAAAATTTCGGCTGAGTCTCCTCTGTTTTTGTACGAACCAGACAACACAAGTTGTCTAAAAATTCCCAAGATCAACTTCAAAACACAAGACTACAATTTGTTTATCCGTAATTCCCAATCAAACAAGACTTATACGTTTCGACGCTTTTATATAAACTATACTTATTTATATTTATATACCTATATAGTCCAACCAATTTAGTCCAATATCGATATTATAAGTCACGCATTTTAGTCACTATTACCAATCGTCCGGTTATACTTATCGTTTATTATTAAAGTCGGTTCGTTTCACGAGTTAATACCATTTACGTTTGTATTTATATTTTTATAAAAATACAATGTTTATAAAAATTAAATAATGAAATAAATACGAGTTTAAGTATACCAAATCATACGCGCGTTTCTCGATTTGCGTGTCTCAAACAAAGTGTTGACCGAATGCTTCACCAGTTGACCATGTGTTGACCGGACCATAACTGACTCGAACTGAACCAGATCTGTCCCGCGACTCGAACCCAACACCAAATCTAACCCAGGTTTAACCAAAGATCCGAGACCAACGTGGCTCGAGACGGGACTCGTGACTGAACCAAAACCCAAAACCAACTGCCCGCCAATCGGACCACCATACGAGCCAAAACCACCATCACTTACAAAACTGATCGAACCTGATGTGAACCGGCACATTACAAGGAAACCAAGAACCATGACAGCCCTTTACATTGACACTGAGAACGAACACCAACCGAACCGAACCACCTTAAACTCATGACCAAACAATCATTATAACCTGCTGAGACCTACTAAACCCGGACCCAAAATAAACCAGCCATCGTCGAACCCGAGATCCATCGTCGAACCAGCACGAGACCACCATCTCCGGCGCCGCCACGTCTGTACTCGAACCCACGATCATCAGGCCACCGAACCACGATCTAAAACCACTTCTACAACTCCAATTCCTCACCACCACAACCCGTCTTCAACACTATGCCGCCATAAAATGAAAACCATAGTTGCTTGGGGTCTAAAACCACCGAAGATGACCCCATCTACACCACCACGACCTGACATGAACCAATCCAAACATCACGAGCCACAATAGCTACAACTCGACCAAGACTCACCCTGAATCACAACCAAAAACCCACCTACGCTGCTTCTGTTGTTGATTTTCGAGACCATACACCAGCGCCGCCACCACCCAAACTTGGTGGTGGCCAGCTGCTACTGAAAACAGAGGGGAGAGTAAGACGAGCGGTTGAGAGAGAGTATAGAGAGGGAGAGAGAGAGCTGCGAGAGAGATTGAGAAAGATGCTAGGGTTTTGGTTATGTTGGTGGCTGCTAAAATGAGGAAGAAATAGGAGAAGAAGACCTTTTATACTTAGGGTTTGAGTTAGGTAGATGGACACCGCATATCGAACCCGTTTTAAACGTAAAATGTCTCGGTTTCTATTTTGGTTCAAAAATAATTTACAAAAGTTAGTCGGTTGCGTTCATAATTAAAAATAATAATAAACCGAGTAAAATATAAATATTTTCGTCGCTCGGCACGTGCGTTTGATGCACGCGTTTGCATTGCGTTAATTAAATCGGTCGCAGTTTCCATTGTTAAAACGATCAGTTAACTTCCGAAACTTAATAATTAACAATATTTAAAAGAAAATAATTACTTCCAATAATTAAAATCATACCTGTAACAACCTGAAAATCTCGTGTTTAGTAGTCCAGGTAAATGGACCAACCAAATGTTATCACATGGTTCCTTATTGGTTTTTGGCGCCTAAGACATTATTTAAGTTGGTCGATAAACCAGTTTAGCGCCTACACTGTAACACCCAGAACGATTGTGCTATTTTTAAGGAATGGTTTCAATTAACGCCTTAGTCGTGATTTGGTGGAGGATCCTATTTGTAAGTAATTTAATGCTATTCCTAAAACTATAGGAACTAGTCGCCTTAAGGTATAACTTATGGGGGCTAATGTGTAAATTCTTATTAAAATCTCCCTTTAAATCCTCCTTCTCGCCAAATGAACGGTTCATCATCATCTCCAGAAACCCTATAGCCGTCAACCCTGTAACCTTGTCCAAATACGCACACCATCATTTCAAACCAGAAAAAAATGGAGGGTTTAAACCTTCTGCTGGAAGTTCCATGATCGGTTATCTATTTTTATTTGACAGGTTCGGTGCACGGTTGGTTTAGTTTTCGATGTTCAGTGTGTTTTGGTTGATTGTTTTGAATTTATTTCGGCGCTCAACAACAATCATTCACCAAGGTTGAAGATATCATCCTCTCGGGCTTTGGTTGCGACGCCGCCTAGGTAACTATCATGTCTTACTGTATTCGGATACTCGATTTAGATTAGATCTTTATGGCGAGTGGCTAGGTTATCAACGAACCATGTACGGCTATTATAAGCCACGGTTTTGTCGAATGGTTGGTTCAAGAAGCCATCACCAGGAAACTCGTGTGTTGGGTCGGAGTTCGTTTTTGGCATCTTCATGATTCCAGCCATGTATCGATCATTCATAGGATGGTACGAGATGACGTATGGTGGCAGAGGAGGCGTTGAAAATGGTGGTGTTGGTCTTGGAGCTTGCTGATGATTCACGAGGAGGTTGTTGATAACGCGAAGGGTTACGGATGTTATCGAGTAGGTTGTGGTTGTCACGGGAACGACGAAGGTGTTGGTTGCAGTGGCTGACGGTTATGGGGCCATTGATGAACATGGCTAGGAATCGATGTTAGTAGCAAAGGTGGTGTTGTATAATGTTGAAGATGTCGCATGGAATATATGACGTTTATTAACAAGGTTACGAGCTTTATAATCAATTGTCTACAAGGAGGCCAAAACATATTGTATGACAGTTGGGTTAATAATCGATCCATGATTCAAGATATCTTAACATGCATGCATACATGAAATGCAAATTCTCACTTTTACGTGAGGTTTTAGAATGTTGACCATAATTACTACATGAAGGGGATATGGGGTCACCATTGGATAAAAGGTGACAAAGCCATTAGATTTTCTTTAGGTAGTAATGCCATTGTGTGTGGCACTCTTCGAATACGAAACAAGAATGTCCTGTTTGTTCTGGGATTGATCAAGATTCATTATGGGTCCATAACACTTCGAGATACAAGCATCACATTTAGGTGAGTTCTTGCGCCCACTCTTTTAGCTATTTTTTTCTAATATTTTGGGCTGACGTGCATGCTAAACAATTATTTTTATGAAGTCACAAAATATTTTTATCAAGTTATAAATATTTTTGTGTACGATCGAAATACATATTAGCTCATACATATTTTTTTTGGTATACGTAAGTGGGCGGAATGCGCCTAATGCGTTTTTATATGGGTTGAGTTATATGTGTCATTAGAAGTGGGATAGGCCTGCTTTGATTTATGGCATAGTTTTTGTCATGGTTGTCAAATAGTTTTTCTTATGTGTTATTAGAAGTGGGATATGCCTACTCTGATTTATGGTATAGTTTTTGCTATGTTTGTCACATAGTTTATGCCTAATGTGTTATTATATGGTTTGAGTTATATATATATCTATACTATATTATAATGCATATTAGAAGGGTACACTTGTCTTTTTACACAAATCTCTTAAATTAAAGGGGTTTACAAATTTCAAAACACAATGTACAACTCATTCATACACCAGCACAAAGTGACAAAACCGAATTCAATTTTTTGATTTTGGCGGTAGGCTTGCTATATTCAAAATTTAAAAATTTCAAAGTCATTATCTTCTCTCATGTTCAGATAATAATCAATCACCTCTCTGTAAATATGCTCCATGAATAATGGTGACCTCCAACTTCCTAAAAACACTAACAAGAACACATTCAACGATGAACTCTTTCTTCTTCGGTTTTAATAAAACACTACCAAACCACTGTCTCATTTTCCTCCTCCCAGTCTTAGGTATTTTTATATGTCGATTGATCCGTTTTTGCCGCCATCCCCCCTTCCGACTCTCAGGTAGTCATCTTCTTACCTGTGGTGATTGTTGTGGGTTTAAGGTTTTTTTGATGCCTCATCTCATACGTTATTGCCCCTTATTCCTCCGTTTTTCAGCTAACCTAATCGTTTATTGCAGGTTCTCGCTTCCACCGCAGACACCAACAAATTAGGTAAAACCCTCTACAAACATTGGGTTTTCATGTATACAAAGTTGTAAATCTACTAATTTAATGTTACTATAAGTTATGGGATGACTTTGGTTTAACATTATGTGGAGACATAGGATGATGTTTGGTTTAATTCCTGTCTTCATGTCCAATTACTTCTTCTTTTTTTTAACCATTGTCGATGATTGTTATAATGGTAGCATTTATGTTGCCATTTTGAGCTTTGAGATTATCAGCTTTGCTATGTTAGTAAGTAGTAACTAAACTGTTGTTTAAAGGATTTTTTTTTGTTTTTCAAAAAGCTTTTAGTTATATAATTTATGCTATTAAGATAGTGAAACGGAAAGCCGGGGCAGATGCATAGATGTATGCTATCTTTCTTGTATTACTATCATCTTTGTTACCAATCTTTATTGATATTTAAGTAAAAGTAACCTAAAAAGGGTAGAAATACACAATTTGATATTAATTTTGGAAATGGACGTGATTTCCTTCTTATTTGTAACTGGTATCGTCCTTGAGTAAAAAATTGTAGTCGATAGTTGCCAACTGGTATCGTCCTTTAAAAATACAAATATTGTAAATATGGGAAAAATGAGAATTTCTCTATGGAGCGTGGTTCAAATCGGGAGGCCACGGCTGACTTTCATTGAGATTAGAGGATGATGTTAGAGTTGGAGAGTTTGTTGATATGAAATTAGTTGCTAACTGGGCTGTTGACTCTGATTTCCATTATACCAGATTGGGTTATGGACTTAAACCATTAAATAAAATTATATGAAGTATAGATCTTACATGTGGTAAACAAAATTACCATATAATTAATACAATTGTATTTCCCTTTTGTTTATGTGTTCTATTTTGCAGCAATAGATAGAGTGGGGAAAGGAAGGGCTACATGGATCGGTAGTTCCTCCTTCATGTCTATACCTTAGAATTTATCATATTGTTATAAAGTAGTTTTTTAAACCCATTACGCATCTAAGCTGATTTACTTTATTTATATTGGAAATATGAAGAATCTATCCTACATAGTGGTATAATATTTCAACAAGGTTTTGTGTTATTAACATTGTGCTTGTGACATGTCATGTGATAAAATGATAAAATATTTTTTACTTTTTCTGTCAGTGGGGAACTCCAAAACACTAAAAGTGTGTTCCAAAGTTTTTGCATAGAGAGAAAGGAAGTGAAGAGGGAAAATTGTGGAGTTTTTAAGCATAAATCCTATCTTTCCAATTTGGAAGAAGCACGAGAGAAAGGAAGGGGAGGAAGATAAGGAGGGATTCCTTTCTCTTCCTTCCTTCTGAAACAGCGCGTAAGGCATAAGGCGTCTAAAGCATCTTACAGCAATGTATGTCTCTTCACTTCATTCATTGGTATTAAATTGTTTTATGGTTCTTATCCATATTTCTAACGAAGGAATCTTGATGATATTAATTTCCGAATTTCATTGTATTCATTAAATATATGTGGGGTGTGGTGACCGACAGAGGGTTCAGCGACGCAGTAATTGAGGCAGATGTGGCGATGATAGAGAGGGCTCAAGCATGTTTTATTAAGCTGGCATTATAATCCAGTTTACTTATGATTAAGTCAATTCGAGTTGAGCGGGCCGACTAAAAACCTTCTCGAACATTTTGGGTTGTAGTTATTATTCAATGGGTTAAAATGGCCAAACAAAAAAAAGAGAGGAAATTGTGGGGACGGGTAACGGGTCAGGATGGGTTCTTGTTTTAAGATTGAGAGGGTTAGAATGGGTAGAAATGTCTTGTCGACAAGATTTCCCTCTTTCGGTTTCCAATTTCAACGGCTCCTAACTTGAAGAAATCACTCACGATTCAACGTTTTTTTTTTTTTTATGCATCTTCATATCCCATCGTCGGCTCAAATTTCAACATCTGTCCTTGTGTACTTTATAAAAAAATTAAATTGTGAAATAAGTAAATAAGTCCTGGCACCATGTTAGTTCTACTATATTGCATCCCTTGTCTATATTGTATGAATCCTTGTCTATTTTTGTTTTGAGAAACATGTTCAGTGGTCTTTTGTGTGATGAAATCGTATTTAAGTATTTCAACCATTTAGCTTTCCTGAATAACGACTTGGAACTTTATATTTGGGACTTTCTGTTAAATACCATTATAGCTGCTGAATATTTATGGATGTTTGTCATTTTGTAAATAGTATGCATAATTGCATACATAAATGTGTTCTCTTAATAGCTGTAACCATTTGAGGAAAATTTAAGCCATATATTATTAAATAAAAACGAAATCCTTATTTACAACACTTACATATCTGGCTAATATTTGCTAACACAAAGCACACACTTCTTAACAAAGTCCATTGACTTAAACAGGTAAAAAAGTACTAATCAAGAATGTAAAAAAAATAACGATAAATGTTTATCCATAGAGCTAACCTTGTTGGCAAGGAGTTTGGGTGGGTCAAAACTCTTAACTTTATTTTACCTTATTCCCTTTTTTTAGCAATGTAAGAAGTTATTTGAGAATATGCAACTCTTGAATTTGAACTTGTTGAGTTGTTGCTTTAAATTCAATAGCTCTTTATTAGTTTCTTAGGAATGTTTACTTGTTGAGTGTGTGTTGTTGAGCCGATGGTCTTTTTGGAAGCAGCCTCTCTACTTGCAAAGATAGAGGTAATGTTTGCCTACATCTCACTCTCCCCAGACCCTACCCTTAGCTTGGCTAATGGTGGGATTTACTGGGTAATGTTGTTGTTGTTGTTAAGTTGTTGCTATGATCGTGCACCTATTCCACTCTAAACCGCACAAATTAATAAAATTTAGTGTGTATGGTCAATGGTTCTAGAGGGTGGTGCTTGTGGGTTAGTGGGCTTCACCCGTATGAACCCGAAAAGCATTAAGACAAAAGAATGGAGAAACATAAACACCGGATTTATTATGCTTTTTACAATGTTTTAAGAACCCGTAAATATTGGCCGGTATCGATTTTATAATACCGCCGGTAAAATCCGGTATACCGGTTTGAAACGCTATACCACTTCTGGCATAGGTTAGTTTTTGGTTTATTCTTAGGTTATTTTTTTATAAAGGAATAACCTTTAAAATAATAAAAACTTTAGATTATATTTTGAATTATTTTTTAATTATTGATTACTTTTTTGATAGTATTTTAGTATGTAATTATGTAATTTTAGTTTATTTTTTGTGTTAGTGTTGTATTTTATGAAATTATATAGCTAACTAATCAACACGGTTGAACCGCTCGGTATAATGCGGTTCAACCGGTTGAACCATTTTTTAGCCAAATCTGATATAATTGAAAAACCAGTTTTTAAAACATTGGTTTTTTACTCTAAACATTGTGTTAGGTTCGTGTAGTTCAAGAATTCACACCATTTAAGTGCTAATGCAAGTAGTTGAGAAGTGGGCCCTTATTTCTTAAATTACTATGTTTATGACATAGATAGATCATACCAATACTACAATATATCACAAGAGAATTGATAAATTAATAGAAAACGAATATCGTATTGTAAATTGTTGTTGTCGTCGCCGCATCGCGCGGGTTTCTTACTAGTATATATATATAAATTGTGTATGTCAGTATCGGGAATATAAACTGAGCTATAATAGTATGTGATATGCCTGCTATGAATTACAGTTAGGATTTGAGTCGAGTAAACGGAATGCGCTTATGTAGACTTGGTATTGTTGTGCTAAATAGGCGGGATGCGCTTATTATGGATTGTAACTAAAATCTTGGGTTGAATAGGCAGATTGCGCTTATCCTAGACTTTAAATATTGCTTAGGGAACAATTAGGCGGATTGCGCGTATTGTTGACTCTAAGGTTATAGTATTTTGTTATTTTTTATTTTAACAACTTACTATTATTGAAAACTTATAAACTGGAACTCACTCAACGTAGCTGACTTTTGCATACACGTTAGATTGATTCAGGTTGTGGATGAATGAAGAGCGCCTTGGCATGCAATGGAGCTACTCAGTTACGTTTGACATTTCGATTAAGAAGACATCTACGAAATTTGCTCAAACGTTATTTACAATGATTACAATTGAAAATGATTACAATTCAAAAAGAAAGTCTTTTGTGATGGAATCAGGTGTTTGATTGACCGAGTTCTTATTTGAGGGATGGTGAATATCACTCGAAGGGGGTTGACACATGATTTGGATTGACGTGGTCATTGTCGGTTTTGTAATTTACATGTTTTTCACGTAAATCCACTTTCAACCACCCCTTGGATTTTACTTTTATTTGTGGCTTAGACCTTTTATAACCTCTTAAAGAGGGTGGCGACATTTCAAAATCACCGAAAATCATTTCACACATCTAAATGAAGCCATTAAGGCGACATACATGCGTTCTATTTAATGGTAATGTTGATATGTACAAGGCTTACAAAAAAATGAAAATATAGCCTCGAAATGAATACAATTGAAAAAAAAAAGTCTTTTGTGATGGAATCAGGTGTTTGATTGACCGAGTTCTTATTTGAGGGATGGTGAATATCACTCGAAGGGGGTTGACACATGATTTGGATTGACGTAGTCATTGTCGGTTTTGTAATATACATGTTTTTCATGTAAATCCACTTTCAACCACCCCTTGTATTTTAATTTTATTTGAGGCTTAGACCTTTTTTAACCACTTAAAGAGTATGGCGGCATTTCAATATCACTAAAAATTATTTCACAAATGTTTTAAAGAAGTCATTAAGGCGATACACATGCGTTCTATTTAATGGGAATGTTGATATATACGAGGCTTATAAATAAAATGAAAGTAAAGCCTCGAAAATGATTACAATTGAAAAAAAGTCTTTTGTGATGGAATCAGGTGTTTGATTGACTGAGTTCTTATTTGAGGGATGGTGAATATCACTCGAGGGGGTTGACACATGATTTGGATTGACGTGGTCATTGTCGGTTATGTAATTTACATGTTTTTTCACGTAAATCCACTTTCAACCACCCTTGGATTTTAATTTTATTTAAGGCTTAGACCTTTTTTTAACCTCTTAAAGAGTGTGGCGGCATTTCAAAATCACCGAAAATCATTTAACAAATCTTTTAAGAAGCCATTAAGGCGATTAACATGCGTTCTATTTAATGGGAATGTTGATATATACGAGGCTTATAAATAAAATGAAAATAAAGCCTCGAAAATGATTACAATTGAAAAAAAGTCTTTTGCGATGGAATCAGGTGTTTGATTGACCGAGTTCTTATTTGATGGATGGTGAATATCACTCGAAGGGGGTTGACACATGATTTGGATTGACGTGGTCATTGTCGGTTTTGTAATTTACATGTTTTTCACGTAAATCCAATTTCAACCACCCCTTGGATTTTAATTTTATTTGAGGCTTAGACCTTTTTTAACCTCTTAAAGAGTGTGGCGGCATTTCAATATCACCGAAAATCATTTCACAAATCTTTTAAAGAAGCCATTAAGGCAATACACATGCGTTCTATTTAATGGGAATGTTGATATATACGAGGCTTATCAATAAAATGAAAAAAAAGCCTCGAAAATGATTACAATTGAAAAAAAGTCTTTTGTGATGGAATCAGGTGTTTGATTGACCGAGTTCTTATTTGATGGATGGTGAATATCACTCGAAGGGGGTTGACACATGATTTGGATTGACGTGGTCATTGTCGGTTTTGTAATTTACATGTTTTTCACGTAAATCCACTTTCAACCACCCTTGGATTTTAATTTTATTTGAGGCTTAGACCTTTTTTAACCTCTTAAAGAGGGTGGCGGCATTTTAAAATCACGGAAAAGAATTTCACAAATCTTTTAAAGAAGCCATTAAGGTGATACACATGCGTTCTATTTAATGGGAATGTTGATATATACGAGGCTTATAAATAAAATGAAAATAAAGCCTCGAAAATGATTACAATTGAAAAAAAGTCTTTTGTGATGGAATCAGGTGTTTGATTGACCGAGTTCTTATTTGAGGGATGTTGAATATCATTCGAAGGGGGTTGACACAAGATTTGGATTGACGTGGTCATTGTCAGTTTTTTAATTTACATGTTTTTCATGTAAATCCCCCTTCAACCACCCCTTGGATTTTAATTTTATTTGAGGCTTAGACCTTTTTTAACCTCTTAAAGAGGGTGGCGGCATTTCAAAATAACTGGAAATCATTTCACAAATCTTTTAAAGAAGCCATTAAGGCGATACACATGCGTTCTATTTAATGGGAATGTTGATATATACGAGGCTTATAAATAAAATGAAAATAAAGCCTCGAAAATGATTACAATTGAAAAAAAGTCTTTTGTGATGGAATCAGGTGTTTGATTGACCGAGTTCTTATTTGAGGGATGTTGAATATCATTCGAAGGGGGTTGACACAAGATTTGGATTGACGTGGTTATTGTCGGTTTTTTAATTTACATGTTTTTCATGTAAATCCACCTTCAACCACCCCTTGGATTTTAATTTTATTTGAGGCTTAGACCTTTTTTAACCTCTTAAAGAGGGTGGCGGCATTTCAAAATCACCGAAAATCATTTCACAAATCTTTTAAAGAAGCCATTAAGGCGATACACATGCGTTCTATTTAATGGGAATGTTGATATATACGAGGCTTGTAAATAAAATGAAAAAAAAGCCTCGAAAATGATTACAATTGAAAAAAAGTCTTTTGTGATGGAATCAGGTGTTTGATTGACCGAGTTCTTATTTGAGGGATGTTGAATATCATTCGAAGGGGGTTGACACAAGATTTGGATTGACGTGGTCATTGTCGGTTTTGTAATTTACATGTTTTTCACGTAAATCCACTTTCAACCACCCTTGGATTTTAATTTTATTTGAGGCTTAGACCTTTTTTAACCTCTTAAAGAGGGTGGCGGCATTTCAAAATCACCGAAAATCATTTCACAAATCTTTTAAAGAAGCCATTAAGGCGATACACATGCGTTCTATTTAATGGGAATGTTGATATATACGAGGCTTATAAATAAAATGAAAATAAAGCCTCGAAAATGATTACAATTGAAAAAAAGTCTTTTGTGATGGAATCAGGTGTTTGATTAACCGAGTTCTTATTTGAGGGATGTTGAATATCATTCGAAGGGGGTTGACACAAGATTTGGATTGACGTGGTCATTGTCGGTTTTTTAATTTACATGTTTTTAATGTAAATCCACCTTCAACCACCCTTGGATTTTAATTTTATTTGAGGCTTAGACCTTTTTTAACCTCTTAAAGAGGGTGGCGGCATTTCAAAATCACCGAAAATCATTTCACAAATCTTTTAAAGAAGCCATTAAGGCGATACACATGCGTTCTATTTAATGGGAATGTTGATATATACGAGGCTTATAAGTAAAATGAAAGTAAAGCCTCGAAAATGATTACAATTGAAAAAAGTCTTTTGTGATGGAATCAGGTGTTTGATTGACCGAGTTCTTATTTGAGGGATGGGGAATATCACTCGAAGGGGGTTGACACATGATTTGGATTGACGTGGTCATTGTCGGTTTTGTAATTTATATGTTTTTCACGTAAATCCACTTTCAACCACCCCTTGGATTTTAATTTTATTTGAGGCTTAGACCTTTTTTAACCTCTTAAAGAGGGTGGCGGCATTTCAAAATCACCGAAAATCATTTCACAAATCTTTTAAAGAAGCCATTAAGGCGATACACATGCGTTCTATTTAATGGGAATGTTGATATATACGAGGCTTATAAATAAAATGAAAATAAAGCCTCGAAAATGATTACAATTGAGAAAAAGTCTTTTGTGATGGAATCAGGTTTTTGATTGACCGAGTTCTTATTTGAGGGATGTTGAATATCATTCGAAGGGGGTTGACACAAGATTTGGATTGACGTGGTCATTGTCGGTTTTTTAATTTACATGTTTTTCATGTAAATCCACCTTCAACCACCCCTTGCATTTTAATTTTATTTGAGGCTTAGACCTTTTTTAACCTCTTAAAGAGGGTGGCGGCATTTCAAAATCACCGAAAATCATTTCACAAATCTTTTAAAGAAGCCATTAAGGCGATACACATGCGTTCTATTTAATGGGAATGTTGATATATACGAGGCTTATAAGTAAAATGAAAGTAAAGCCTCGAAAATGATTACAATTGAAAAAAGTCTTTTGTGATGGAATCAGGTGTTTTGATTGACCGAGTTCTTATTTGAGGGATGGGGAATATCACTCGAAGGGGGTTGACACATGATTTGGATTGACGTGGTCATTGTCGGTTTTGTAATTTACATGTTTTTCACGTAAATCCACTTTCAACCACCCTTGGATTTTAATTTTATTTGAGGCTTAGACCTTTTTTAACCTCTTAAAGAGGGTGGCGGCATTTCAAAATCACCGAAAATCATTTCACAAATCTTTTAAAGAAGCCATTAAGGCGATACACATGCGTTCTATTTAATGGGAATGTTGATATATACGAAGCTTATAAATAAAATGAAAATAAAGCCTCGAAAATGATTACAATTGAAAAAAATAAGTCTTTTGTGATGGAATCAGGTGTTTGATTGACCGATTTCTTATTTGAGAGATGGTGAAAATCAATCGAAGGGGGCCGTCAAATGATTTGGATGGACGTAGTCATTGTCGGTTTTGTAATATACATGTTTTTCATGTAAATCGACTTTCAACCACCCATTGGATTTTAATTTTATTTGAGGCTTAAACCTTTTTTAACCTCTTAAAGAGGGTGGCGGCATTTCAAAATCACTGAAAATCATTTCACAAATCTTTTATAGAAGCCATTAAGGCGATAAACATGCGTTCTATTTAATGGGAATGTTGATATATACGAGGCTTATAAATAAAATGAAAGTAAAGCCTCGAAAACGATTACAATTGAAAAAAGTCTTTTGTGATGGAATCAGGTGTTTGATTGACCGAGTTCTTATTTGAGGGACGGGGAATATCACTCGAAGGGGGTTGACACATGATTTGGATTGACGTGGTCATTGTCGGTTTTGTAATTAACATGTTTTTCACGTAAATCCACTTTCAACCAGCCCTTGGATTTTACTTTTATTTGAGACTTAGACCTTTTTTAACCTCTTAAAGAGGGTGGCGGCATTTCAAAATCACCGAAAATCATTTCACACATCTAAATGAAGCCATTAAGGCGACATACATGCGTTCTATTTAATGGTAATGTTGATATGTACAAGGCTTACAAAAAAAAATGAAAATATAGCCTCGAAATGAATACAATTGAAAAAAAAGTCTTTTGTGATGGAATCAGGGGTTTGATTGACCGAGTTCTTATTTGTGGGATGGTGAATATCACTCGAAGGGGGTTGACACATGATTTGGATTGACGTAGTCATTGTCGGTTTTGTAATATACATGTTTTTCATGTAAATCCACTTTCAACCACCCCTTGTATTTTAATTTTATTTGAGGCTTAGACCTTTTTTAACCTCTTGAAGAGTATGGCGGCATTTCAATATCACCGAAAATTATTTCACAAATCTTTTAAAGAAGTCATTAAGGCGATACACCAGCGTTCTATTTAATGGGAATGTTGATATATACGAGGCTTATAAATAAAATGAAAATAAAGCCTCGAAAACGATTAGAATTGAAAAAAAGTCTTTTGTGATGGAATCAGGTGTTTGATTGACCGAGTTCTTATTTGAGGGATGGTGAATATCACTCGAGGGGGTTGACACATGATTTGGATTGACGTGGTCATTGTCGGTTATGTAATTTACATGTTTTTTCACGTAAATCCACTTTCAACCACCCTTGGATTTTAATTTTATTTAAGGCTTAGACCTTTTTTAACTTCTTAAAGAGTGTGGCGCATTTCAAAATCACCGAAAATCATTTAACAAATCTTTTAAAGAAGCCATTAAGGCGATTAACATGCGTTCTATTTAATGGGAATGTTGATATATACGAGGCTTATAAATAAAATGAAAATAAAGCCTCGAAAATGATTACAATTGAAAAAAAGTCTTTTGTGATGGAATCAGGTGTTTGATTAACCGAGTTCTTATTTGAGGGATGTTGAATATCATTCGAAGGGGGTTGACACATGATTTGGATTGACGTGGTCATTGTCGGTTTTGTAATTTACATGTTTTTCACGTAAATCCACATTCAACCACCCCTTGGATTTTAATTTTATTTGAGGCTTAGACCTTTTTTAACCTCTTAAAGAGGGTGGCGGCATTTCAAAATCACCGAAAATCATTTCACAAATCTTTTAAAGAAGCCATTAAGGCGATACACATGCGTTCTATTTAATGGGAATGTTGACATATACGAGGCTTATAAATAAAATGAAAATAAAGCCTCGAAAATGATTACAATTGAAAAAAAGTCTTTTGTGATGGAATCAGGTGTTTGATTGACCGAGTTCTTATTTGAGGGATGTTGAATATCATTCGAAGGGGGTTGACACAAGATTTGGATTGACGTGGTCATTGTCGGTTTTTTAATTTACATGTTTTTCATGTAAATCCACCTTCAACCACCCCTTGGATTTTAATTTTATTTGAGGCTTAGACCTATTTTAACCTCTTAAAGAGGGTGGCGGCATTTCAAAATCACCGAAAATCATTTCACAAATCTTTTAAAGAAGCCATTAAGGCGATACACATGCGTTCTATTTAATGGGAATGTTGATATATACGAGGCTTATAAATAAAATGAAAATAAAGCCTCGAAAATGATTACAATTGAAAAAAAGTCTTTTGCGATGGAATCAGGTGTCTGATTGACCGAGTTCTTATTTGAGGGATGGTGAATATCACTCGAAGGGGGTTGACACATGATTTGGATTGACGTGGTCATTGTCGGTTTTTTAATTTACATGTTTTTCATGTAAATCCACCTTCAACCACCCCTTGGATTTAATTTTATTTGAGGCTTAGACCTATTTTAACCTCTTAAAGAGGGTGGCGGCATTTCAAAATCACGGAAAAATCATTTCACAAATCTTTTAAAGAAGCCATTAAGGCGATACACATGCGTTCTATTTAATGGGAATGTTGATATATACGAGGCTTATAAATAAAGTGAAAATAAAGCCTCGAAAATGATTACAATTGAAAAAAAATCTTTTGTGATGGAATCAGGTGTTTGATTGACCGAGTTCTTATTTGATGGATGGTGAATATCACTCGAAGGGGGTTGACACATGATTTGGATTGACGTGGTCATTGTCGGTTTTGTAATTTACATGTTTTTCACGTAAATCCACATTCAACCACCCCTTGGATTTTAATTTTATTTGAGGCTTAGACCTTTTTTAACCTCTTAAAGAGGGTGGCGGCATTTCAAAATCACCGAAAATCATTTCACAAATCTTTTAAAGAAGCCATTAAGGCGATACACATGCGTTCTATTTAATGGGAATGTTGATATATACGAGGCTTATAAATAAAATGAAAATAAAGCCTCGAAAATGATTACAATTGAAAAAAAATCTTTTGTGATGGAATCAGGTGTTTGATTGACCGAGTTCTTATTTGATGGATGGTGAATATCACTCGAAGGGGGTTGACACATGATTTGGATTGACGTGGTCATTGTCGGTTTTGTAATTTACATGTTTTTCACGTAAATCCACATTCAACCACCCCTTGGATTTTAATTTTATTTGAGGCTTAGACCTTTTTTAACCTCTTAAAGAGGGTGGCGGCATTTCAAAAATCACCGAAAATCATTTCACAAATCTTTTAAAGAAGCCATTAAGGCGATACACATGCGTTCTATTTAATGGGAATGTTGACATATACGAGGCTTATAAATAAAATGAAAATAAAGCCTCGAAAGTGATTACAATTGAAAAAAAGTCTTTTGTGATGGAATCAGGTGTTTGATTGACCGAGTTCTTATTTGAGGGATGTTGAATATCATTCGAAGGGGGTTGACAAAAGATTTGGATTGACGTGGTCATTGTCGGTTTTTTAATTTACATGTTTTTCATGTAAATCCACCTTCAACCACCCCTTGGATTTAATTTTATTTGAGGCTTAGACCTATTTTAACCTCTTAAAGAGGGTGGCGACATTTCAAAATCACCGAAAATCATTTCACAAATCTTTTAAAGAAGCCATTAAGGAGATACACATGCGTTCTATTTAATGGGAATGTTGATATATACGAGGCTTATAAATAAAATGAAAATAAAGCCTCGAAAATGATTACAATTGAAAAAAAGTCTTTTTGCGATGGAATCAGGTGTTTGATTGACCGAGTTCTTATTTGAGGGATGGTGAATATCACTCGAAGGGGGTTGACACATGATTTGGATTGACGTGGTCATTGTCGGTTTTGTAATTTATATGTTTTTCACGTAAATCCACTTTCAACCACCCCTTGGATTTTAATTTTATTTGAGGCTTAGACCTTTTTTAACCTCTTAAAGAGGGTGGCGGCATTTCAAAATCACCGAAAATCATTTCACAAATCTTTTAAAGAAGCCATTAAGGCGATACACATGCGTTCTATTTAATGGGAATGTGATATATACACGAGGCTTATAAATAAAATGAAAATAAAGCCTCGAAAATGATTACAATTGAAAAAAAGTCTTTTGGGATGGAATCAGGTGTTTGATTGACCGAGTTCTTATTTGAGGGATGTTGAATATCATTCGAAGGGGGTTGACACAAGATTTGGATTGACGTGGTCATTGTCGGTTTTTTAATTTACATGTTTTTCATGTAAATCCACCTTCAACCACCCCTGCATTTTAATTTTATTTGAGGCTTAGACCTTTTTTAACCTCTTAAAGAGGGTGGCGGCATTTCAAAATCACCGAAAATCATTTCACAAATCTTTTAAAGAAGCCATTAAGGCGATACACATGCGTTCTATTTAATGGGAATGTTGATATATACGAGGCTTATAAGTAAAATGAAAGTAAAGCCTCGAAAATGATTACAATTGAAAAAAGTCTTTTGTGATGGAATCAGGTGTTTGATTGACCGAGTTCTTATTTGAGGGATGGGGAATATCACTCGAAGGGGGTTGACACATGATTTGGATTGACGTGGTCATTGTCGGTTTTGTAATTTACATGTTTTTCACGTAAATCCACTTTCAACCACCCCTTGGATTTTAATTTTATTTAGGCTTAGACCTTTTTTAACCTCTTAAAGAGGGTGGCGGCATTTCAAAATCACCGAAAATCATTTCACAAATCTTTTAAAGAAGCCATTAAGGCGATACACATGCGTTCTATTTAATGGGAATGTTGATATATACGAAGCTTATAAATAAAATGAAAATAAAGCCTCGAAAATGATTACAATTGAAAAAAGTCTTTTGTGATGGAATCAGGTGTTTGATTGACCGATTTCTTATTTGAGAGATGGTGAAAATCAATCGAAGGGGGCCGTCACATGATTTGGATGGACGTAATCAATGTCGGTTTTGTAATATACATGTTTTTCATGTAAATCGACTTTCAACCACCATTGGATTTTAATTTTATTTGAGGCTTAAACCTTTTTTAACCTCTTAAAGAGGGTGCGGCATTTCAAAATCACTGAAAAATCATTTCACAAATCTATTATAGAAGCCATTAAGGCGATAAACATGCGTTCTATTTAATGGGAATGTTGATATATACGAGGCTTATAAATAAAATGAAAGTAAAGCCTCGAAAACGATTACAATTGAAAAAAGTCTTTTGTGATGGAATCAGGTGTTTGATTGACCGAGTTCTTATTTGAGGGATGGGGAATATCACTCGAAGGGGGTTGACACATGATTTGGATTGACGTGGTCATTGTCGGTTTTGTAATTAACATGTTTTTCACGTAAATCCACTTTCAACCACCCTTGGATTTTACTTTTATTTGAGACTTAGACCTTTTTTAACCTCTTAAAGAGGGTGGCGGCATTTCAAAATCACCGAAAATCATTTCACACATCTAAATGAAGCCATTAAGGCGACATACATGCGTTCTATTTAATGGTAATGTTGATATGTACAAGGCTTACAAAAAAATGAAAATATAGCCTCGAAATGAATACAATTGAAAAAAAAATGTTTTGTGATGGAATCAGGGGTTTGATTGACCGAGTTCTTATTTGAGGGATGGTGAATATCACTCGAAGGGGGTTGACACATGATTTGGATTGACGTAGTCATTGTCGATGTTGTAATATACATGTTTTTCATGTAAATCCACTTTCAACCACCCCTTGTATTTTAATTTTATTTGAGGCTTAGACCTTTTTTAACCTCTTGAAGAGTATGGCGGCATTTCAATATCACCGAAAATTATTTCACAAATCTTTTAAAGAAGTCATTAAGGCGATACACCAGCGTTCTATTTAATGGGAATGTTGATATATACGAGGCTTATAAATAAAATGAAAATAAAGCCTCGAAAACGATTAGAATTGAAAAAAAGTCTTTTGTGATGGAATCAGGTGTTTGATTGACCGAGTTCTTATTTGAGGGATGGTGAATATCACTCGAAGGGGGTTGACACATGATTTGGATTGACGTGGTCATTGGCGGTTATGTAATTTACATGTTTTTTCACGTAAATCCATTTCAACCACCCCTTGGATTTTAATTTTATTTAAGGCTTAGACTTTTTTAACCTCTTAAAGAGTGTGGCGGCATTTCAAAATCACCGAAAATCATTTAACAAATCTTTTAAAGAAGCCATTAAGGCGATTAACATGCGTTTCTATTTAATGGGAATGTTGATATATACGAGGCTTATAAATAAAATGAAAATAAAGCCTCGAAAATGATTACAATTGAAAAAAAAGTCTTTTGTGATGGAATCAGGTGTTTGATTAACCGAGTTCTTATTTGAGGGATGTTGAATATCATTCGAAGGGGGTTGACCATGATTTGGATTGACGTGGTCATTGTCGGTTTTGTAATTTACATGTTTTTCACGTAAATCCACATTCAACCACCCCTTGGATTTTAATTTTATTTGAGGCTTAGACCTTTTTTAACCTCTTAAAGAGGGTGGCGGCATTTCAAAATCACCGAAAATCATTTCACAAATCTTTTAAAGAAGCCATTAAGGCGATACACATGCGTTCTATTTAATGGGAATGTTGACATATACGAGGCTTATAAATAAAATGAAAATAAAGCCTCGAAAATGATTACAATTGAAAAAAAGTCTTTTGTGATGGAATCAGGTGTTTGATTGACCGAGTTCTTATTTGAGGGATGTTGAATATCATTCGAAGGGGGTTGACACAAGATTTGGATTGACGTTGTCATTGTCGGTTTTTTAATTTACATGTTTTTCATGTAAATCCACCTTCAACCACCCCTTGGATTTTAATTTTATTTGAGGCTTAGACTATTTTAACCTCTTAAAGAGGGTGGCGGCATTTCAAAATCACCGAAAATCATTTCACAAATCTTTTAAAGAAGCCATTAAGGCGATACACATGCGTTCTATTTAATGGAATGTTGATATATACGAGGCTTATAAATAAAATGAAAATAAAGCCTCGAAAATGATTACAATTGAAAAAAAGTCTTTTGCGTGGTGTGACACCTGGCAAATTCGGGTTAACAACGTTGTCTAGATGAAAGTCTACCTTAGCGAGTCACGCGTATATTGTACTTAACTGGGTTAGTTAGGTCGGTTATGGTTCGGGAACTACTGGTTAGTCTAGAAGATCATTGGATGTTGGTTCTAGAGGTTCGTTAGTATGTCAGTCCTTAACCAAAGTGTCCAAACGGTGACGATTTGTAGGATCGTCAGAGCATACGGAACGTACGAGTCTCAAGTCCCGGGAATTGGTGAACGAGTGTAAATATGTGTATTTACTTGTGTTATGTGTTTACAATCTTTATATGACTTGTCGGTATGTTAATATGTTTTAACATACGTTTAAAACGGGGTTTAACGCGCAAACGCACCAAACAAGCCCCTTTAGGCGATGTAGAGGTCTAATCGCCTATAAGGGAGGGAGTGATGAGGCGGGCATCATTAGGGCGATTAGGGCCCCAAATCGTGTGTTTAGTTTTGGGCGATTAGGCCCAATTCACATGTACTTCATGCGATTAGCAGCCCTAATCGCATGAACTGCTGCACAATCGCGTGTAACGTGGCTGGGAACGACTAGAAAACGCCTATAAATAGAACCCACTTAACCTCCTAAACTCCCTAATATCAACCCTAGTCGTCCCATAACCGCCCCACACACCTAAACAACCTCTGGAAGGCGATTTTGATCAAAAACACAAGGTTTCAAGGTTCTAACCATCATCTTTTACAATAATCTAAGGTTTGATTTTATCCATAACACTTTGTAAATGTTTTTTTTAATCAATCCCTAATGGTCCAGACCTGTTCATAAACAAAAAGCTTTCTGAGAATCGTCAATAAAGGTTGTTAATCGGATTATAACTAATTAACATGCATTATGGGTATGTATGATTAGAAAGATAGGGATTTTTATGGATCACTTGATGATGTTTTGATGTGTTTTCATGCGTAGGTCAGAGGTAATATTGTTAGTATGATGATAGGAACCTCAGTAATCGGATAATAGGGTTATGCTTACATGCGTTAATTGATGTTGCATGCTATGTGTAAGTGTTTGGATTGATTTGGTTGCATGCGGGACTGATAATACGAGGTTGAACGACAGGGTTTTGGGTTAAACATGTTTAGGATAGTGTTTGGGATGATATTGGGTAGTTACACACGTTCTGGATCTGATTGGGGTGTTAAACGCGCGAAAAAACCGGGAACAGCATGGTTACAGGCGATTAGCAAGGCTAATCGCCTATATTCATGAGATTGGGGAGCTAATCGCCAATAATGGCATGTGATTAGCCCCAATCGCATATATGTCACGTGATTAGCCCCAATCGCATATAAGATGTCACGTGATTAGCCCAATCTCATATATGTCACCTGATTGCCCCAATCGCATATAATGTCACGTGATTAGCCCCAATTGCATGTAAGTTCACGTGATTAGCCTCTATTGCTAATAATACATGTGGTATAGCCCCAATCGCCTATAATAGAGGCGATTAGGATTCCTAATTGCTAGTTGACCAACCTAAATGCTAGTTGACTTTTCCTAATCGCGTGTACTGCTGCTGTAAGTATTAAATTAGCATTCCGAGACCCGATTTCACATGTAGTAAACATGCTAGGAACCCAACAGTAACTGTCTAATAACTTGGTAACATATATTTGGAGTTTTTCGGAGATACGTGAACTATTGCTATAACTTGTTGTGCGTTAACGTATGTTAAGTTACCTTGCGTTTTTTGCATGTTTTTGGAGCGTATAAACATAACACGGGGGAGTCTCGGGTCACCAATGGGATGTCGAGTCTTGTACTTTGGGTCAGTTAAACAGTCACGGTATTTTTTCAAACGAACTTGGTTATGGTTCTGGACATCTAGGGACTAATAAAATGCGGGTTATTAGTCTAAGTACTTGTAAATGTCGTATGTTAGGTCGCCACTGTACGGGACTAACATAGCAGCTGAGTTTACTCGGGATTAGGAGTAAAGCAACTTAAGGTGAGTTTACGGCCCTCTTTTAAACTGGTTTTATACTTTCGGGGAGAAAACATGTGTTAAAACGATTGTTTGGTAAATTTCTGTCATACTATGGGTTTCTAACGGTATACTACACGATCTTTGGAAGTCCCGGGGGGGAACCATGAAATGTGCGGTTTGCACAACGGGGAAATGTGAATAGCGCTATTGGAGTGACCAACCCCGCTCGTCGGCTTGGAGGGTCCGGGCGAGTGCATATTGTCCTCAAACAGGAACAACAGGAACATTTGGAACTATTCGGGCACAAAACTGGTATACGTGTTTAGTAATGGTTTTCCAATCGTGGTAGTAACAAAACGTACGCCTAGCTAGCGTATACTGGTTTTCTATTTGTTATAGTATGGACAGGTGAACTTGGTACTTGAACTGCAAACCTGTAAACTCACCAGCATTTTTGTGCTGACGTAAACTTTTACATGTTTTCTCAGGTCGCTAAGGTAGCACAGGTGAAATAGGGCGCACGCGTCTGCACGGGCGTCTAGATAGAGTCGCATGATTTCACAAACATTGAACTTGGTTTATTTATGTTGAACTTTATTTGGAATAAGCTTCCGCTGTAACGGGATTTTAAAAACTATGTTTTGGTTATTGCTTTAATTACATTTAGACTTGTTTATTGTGATCGTTGGTTTGGATCCTGGTTTGTCATGCGCCTCGCGGGTAAAACTCCGCAAGTGGATTTTGAGGGTGTGACAGATTGGTATCAGAGCCAATGGTTATAGTGTAACTAGGACTGCATGTAGAGTCTAGTCTATAGCCGAGTCGCACACACTAGACGATCACATGGTACTAAACGTTATAGTGGTTTACGTATGGTCTTGTCGGGGTGTCTCTAAAATCGTTGGTCTTTTACGTTACATCATCCGTTCTATCTTAGGTTGGGTTACTTGTTTATAGGCAGTGTTGGTCCCTCCATGGAATAACTCGTGTGCTCTTGAGATTTGTCCAAGGCTCGGATATCTCCCTTTCGTATTCCAATAGAAACACTTGTCATGTAAACTACCGTAGTATTACGGTGTGTAGCTAAGAGTCTATGTTCGGTGATTTGAACTTTGAACTAGGAGAACACTTGGAGGACCATGTAGAGCGTTTTATCATTTTGGGGTGCACACAAAATCATAAAACGAAATGCATGGAAGCCCTAGTGAGCTTTGGGTTTGATGGATAGTCCTGGATTGGATCTTGGCTTTAATCTTGTGGACATTTGTGGTTATCTTTAACTACGAAACTAAATTTTCTCGTTCTTTCTGCCAGAATCATGTCTGGAGTGCGTGGAGGAGAGGAGTGGACGCCAATGGTGGTGGACGTGGTGGTGGTCGTGGTGGTGCTGGTGGTCGTGGTGGGGGTATTAACCTGTCACAGGCTGATTGAACAACTTGCTCCAGGCTGCCTTTCAGTTAGGGCACAACGGTGGTGGTAAGTTGTTTTATCCGTTTTCCTTGCCTCATTGGTGAGTCTTGTTGTACGTTATTTCGTTTTTCTCATTCGTTTCATTTCAGGTGGTCTGTTGACCCACCCCCACCCATGTGCACCTATAAGATGTTCCGGGACTGCAAACCCCAGGAATTCTCTGGCACCAGAGGGTGCGGTGTCAGTTTGCTTAGGTGGTTAGAGAAAGTGGAGTCGGTATTCTGATGTGTAACTGTCTCCCAGAAGATCGGGTGAAGTATTCGGCTGCGTTATTTCATGA
>CM061230.1:59309555-59576099 GCA_030844895.1 Ambrosia x helenae
AGAAAGAGGATAACGATTCTTGATGGTAACCTTGTTCAATTCACGGTAGTCGATACACATACGCAGGCTTCCGTCTTTCTTCTTGACAAAAAGGATAGGGGCTCCCCACGGGGATGAGCTAGGTCGGATGAAACCCTTCTCTAATAACTCCTGTAATTGGTTAGAAAACTCCTGCATCTCGGGAGGTGCAAGACGATATGGGGCTCGGGAAATGGGGGCTGCACCCGGAGCAAGTTCAATACCGAATTCGACTTGACGATAAGGCGGTAGGCCAGGTAGATCTTCCGGAAACACATCGGGAAAATCACTAACGACATGAATTTCAATCTTCTTCTCTTCCTCCGACGAAACCGAAACAAGGGCCAGAATGGCAGAATACCCCTTTCGAAGATACTTATAGGCTTTCATACACGAAATGATACTCAAAGGGACACCGCTCTTCTCACCAAGTACCAACAGAATTTCCCCATCAGGGAGAGGAAGTAATGACCTTATCGAAACAGACAATCTTAGCATGATACAAAGATAACCAATCCATACCCACAACAACATCAAAACTAACAAAGGACACCGGCATAAGGTCAAATAGGAAAAGAATAACCCGACAAATCAAGGTGACACTCCCTAAGGACGTGCGTTGCTTCAACTTTCTTACCATCAGCCAATTCTATCAAGTACTTAGCCTCTAAAGGTGTAGGTACCCTATCAAGCAATTGACTAAATCCTAGAGATATAAAACTCTTATCGGCAAAGAATCAAACAAAACCGAAGCATAGCGATTTTCAAGAAGAAACGTACCGGTAACAGTGTCAGGTCCTGCCGTGGCCCCGCTCGAACCAACCATAATGGCGCGAGCATTCCTGCCTCCGTCCCCATTGTTCCCATTACCCGATCCATTCTTCCCAGCCTCGCCCTACTTCAACTTGGGGCAATCGCATTTGTAGTGTCCAAGCTCACCACGGTTATAGCACCCCTGTTTGCCCTGGTTTCCCTGAGGAGCAGCAACCTGAGGAGCTGGGGCAGGTGTAGTAGGTGGGTTCTGATTACCCCGAAGATTGACCCTACAATCCTTAACATGGTGCCCAATCCTCTGGCACCTACGGCAACGGTTCTTGTCATCACAAGGGCCAGTATGATGAACACAACACCGTTCACACTTAGGCAACTTCCCAAAATAACCCCCCGACTTTTGCTCAGACGACGATCCCCAACGTCAGACCTCTTTACCTGGTGAGGCTGAGCTGAACTCGAGCCTTTAATCGCGCATTCCCATTTTCGCTTGTTGTTCTCGGGAGCCTTCACAGTAGTGCCTCGGGTAGGCAAGACTCCTTCAGCTACTTTCATATTGGTCAGCTTGTGAGTCGACCGACCCACCTTAGAATACACAGTAAGATTACCCGCAGCTACCAATCCCGCGACCTCCGGCACCAACCCAAAAATTTAGTGCTCAATTCTCCTGTATTCCAGTGGTGCAAATCCGGGCACAACACCGCCAGCTCATTATGTCTAGTAGTGTACACTTCAACCTTAGACCCACCATCTTGTGATTCCAGACCTCATGCTTGTAGATACACGAAAGTGCGACTAGTGCTATTGAATTGCGAATTATAAAATGCATTGCTGATTACGGTTGTCGAAGGTGGCTTTTAGAAGGTCGAATGTGGAATAAGATGGTCGAAGGAGGCTCTGGGAGGTCGATATGAAGATCTGTTTGTATATATGGTTTGGTTCGCCCATTATGAATGGTCGAACCTGCACATTCGACCAAGTCAATTGGGCAAATGTGCAGGTCTGTATAAGGTTGAATCATTTTTTGAATGAAAAACTTTGGTCATTTTGTTTCCTCTCAGAGTGTGTTTCTCCCTAGGATTTTTTTCAAGTCTGTAACTGATTTTAACATGTAAACAAGCTTTGAAAGTGTTTAATGATTATGTTAATGAAATGTTTTATGATGATTTGTGTGTTTTGCTAGTTTTATTATCATTTCGTGATCAATTCAGGATTCCGCACCTGAATTGAACTTATTTGATCATATTCTTTGTTTGAATAGCCGATCCTATACGCATACAAAGTGGTATCAGAGCCATACGGATCAAACAACCACGAATTGATAATATTTCAGTTGATTTGGACCCAATTTTGATCAAAACTTTTCTGTTTTTCATTGAACATTTGAATTGGTGATAATTGATTGATTTGAACTTGTTTTCATGGATAAAATTTAAATTTATCTTTGTTAAACTTGTTCCAAATCCAATCCGAAGCAAAACCTGCATAAGATCATCAAATTTCATCAACATTTGAAAATTTTGAATCAAAATAACTGATTTTCAAAGTATAACCATTTTTTCAAAATGAAAGGGTCGAACCTAGGGAGATTTGGTCAAGAGTGGAGTTTTTAGGTCGAACTAAGGAGTTTTTGGTCGAACGTGGAATGATATTTGGTCGAACCTAGAAAGTTTTAGTGTATTGTTGTTCATTCGACCATAAGTTGTACATTCGACAAATCGGGTGGTCAAAAGTGGGTTAACTTTGTCGAAAGTGAAACAAGTGTTTGTTATTTTCCACATTTGAGTCTTTAGAAACGGTCGAACCTGAACTAATTTCTACATTCGACCACATGACATTTGAAAAGGGTCGAACGTAGAATCTGTTGATAAATTTTTCTAATCGTTTCGTGTTTTATCATTTTAAGAACGATATGTGAACTTTCCGACAACACCACGACCTAATACAACACCACAACAGCAAACAACTATGGATCCTTGGTCAGTAGCTGCTTAGAAGACTAGTCAACCATCTCAACCGATTAACTATTTGGCGATGACTAGTTCGATACCCCAACAAGTTGCACAACCTCAACGACAACCTATGGCTGATTACTGGGGAGTTGCAGCAGCGCGGTACACTCTCAGACTACCAATGCGATTTCAACACTTATTCAAGACTTATCTTCGGGTAGTGGAAGCCGTCCACCAAAGTTGATGGAAATGGTAGATTACAACCAATGGAGACGAAGTTCAAGATTCATCTAGAGGGAATGGGATTAGAAGAACGGAGCTTGGCAAATGATTGCTAAGGGGTATGTTGCTCCGGTTTTGGAGAACACTGGTGAGCCGATTCCATGTAGAGTCTCGCTGAGACGAGAAGAAGAAGTTTGCGGTGAAAAGAAGGCATTTTCCCAACTGTCCCAGGCCATTAACACTGATCTCTTACATCAGTTTGGGTCGTGTACCACTTCTAAACAATTATGGGATATGTTAAGGAATCGTCACGATGGAAATGAAAAGATGAGGAAGCTTAGAATGGAGGAGTTAAGAAAAGGGTTTTGAGAACTTCAGCTATATGGGAAATGAAACGCTGAAGGGGTTGATTCCGAGGTATTGTCACTTATTGACTGAACTTTCAAGTTATGAAATCAATATACCGATGTCTGAGCTAGTGGAAAAGTTTGATGATGCATTGCCACCATATTGGAATCAACACATTGAGGTACTCAAGGAGAAAGATGCGTACCAATACTGGACCATAAATGAGTTTATATAGAAGCTTGAGAATAAAGAGATGGAGAAAACAGAAGGCGAAAGAGCACAAGTTCCTCAAAATCCAGAGTTATACCATGGCGGTACATCTTCATCTCTACCTAGTTCAAGTTCAAGTACTACTGTTGCTTCCACACATTGCTTGTGTTTCAAGCCATGTTGAACCAACCAAAACCCCAATAAACTACCTTGCTCAAACCTCATCCTATACCCCACCATCATACCCTACTACTTACATCCCACCATTTTCACCGATGCAACAAGCTGCTTGTTATTCTGCAAATATAACCCAACCTCAACAACAATCCTACATTCCTCATATGAATCAAACCCAAATGAACCCAAGTCAACCTAATCAGAGCCCAATTGTGCTGGAGACTTCAAACTTGAACAATGTTACTGTTGAAGTTGCACTGCAACATATAGCATTGGTTTCTGCTATGGTCCCTTCTTATAACGGGTTAGTTGCTAGTCATATTGGTAACAACAATCTAAACCAGTGAAGACTATGCACAAATTGACAAAGAAGAGATGGAGCTCATTGACATCCAGTGGGCATTTGCTAGTGTCATGAGGTGAGCGACTGAGTTCATTGAGAAGACAGACAGAACTGATCTTTCTACTTCTCCAAACACCACATATGGCTTCAACAAAGCCAAAGTGACATGTTTTAATTATGGTGGGAAAGGTCACTTCAAGAGAGAATGCACACAGCCAGCACAGCAGGAGAACAGAATCATTTCAACACAAACTACCAGAATCGCCAAAATCAGGTATCATATCAAAGTCAAAACAATTACCAAAACCGTCTAAACACCTCACCAAACAATACTGTTAGACAAACCACTACACAAAACCAGTACCAAAATCAAACACCGCACAATCCAACCAGAACTATCATTCCTATTTCTACACCAAACAGCCAAACCCAATCAGATAACCAGAACCAGGCTTTGGTGATCCAGAAAGATGAGGGATTTGATTGGACTTGTATGAAACTCGGTGTTGAGGAGATCACTACTGGTAATGTGGTGTGTGTTGCCCAGAAGATGGATTTGGATGAACCGGTGTCTGTTCAAGATGTTTGGTGACTGAGAAGATGTCTAAGGTGAAGATTGAAGAGTTGAGTGAAAAAAGTGATGTTTGTGTTGAGAAGAAGTCGGGATTGATTCTTGACTCTGTTACTGATGTTCCTGAACAGTGTGGTTCAGCTTATTCTGATATGGAGAGCGATTCTGATTCTGAAACTAGTGTTAACTCACTAGATGATGATATCGATCAACTTCTTGCCGAAGCTGTTTTTCTGATGACACGCAAATCTTGCATTGTGGATGATGCTTTTACCAGAATCGATTATTCTAAATTCTTTGCTGGAAAGGAAGCACACTTGCATTGATGGCGATGACTGAGCCTCCAAAACAGCTAAGTTCTGAATCTAATTTAGATATGAATAGTGAAAGGTACTGTGGTGCATGCAATAGATTGACAGAGGATAATAAGCAACTCAGGGTTCAACTTGAGAGTGCTAAGATCAACTGTCAATCGTATCAAAAGGAAGCACTAGAATTCAATAAGGTGCTTGATGGTTATATAAATGAATTGGAAAATACAAAACTTGAAATGGCTACCATCAAGTGCTTTGCTGAAAAGGTCAACAAGAAGCTTGAAAGCTATAAACATATTGCATATGTTGTTGACCATATCATTGAGGAGCCTTCACAGTCAAGTAGTGCAAACTACAATGCCGTTCCATCTCCAGTGTTATTTGAAAACCATACTTTGCATTCAATAACACCGGAGAGCTCAGTTAAGTCTGACTCGACATCGGATAAAGAGTCTAACACCTCCAGTGTGGGAGACCCTAATTCTGATGTTAGACCAATTTTGGGACTAAATGATGAAGGTGTGATTGCTATAACTGATGATTCCGAATCTGAGGATGACAAATCTGAGAAGGTGTGTGATATTCCTGCTAAAAATCATATTATTACAATGAACCAATGTCACCATCTCAGATTATGCATCCAATGGCTAACGCTCATCGGGTAAATCAATCAGTTAAGCATGTTGAGAAAAATAAATAATGTGACAAACCCGTCAAAGTTTTCTTTCGGATGGAAGGATCCGATAAGATAATTTCTGACGAGGAATATCCAATCAAATTTGCCAACTATTCCAAGATTGAGAAAATTTGGCAGGAGAGTACCATTTGGTTCCAAAGCATGAGCGAACAAATGATGTACCTCCAGAGGTTTTAAAGAAAATTTATTTGGATGTTCCAAAAGAACCAAAGGTTCATGGTCACAGAGTTTATCAAGCCAAATGAGAAGGCTAATAGTTTTCTTGAGCCAACTTACTCTAAGGACCTAGCTCCTGAAAGTCTTAGAAGAAGTGTGTGGATGATCAATATCCTATCACTACATATTCTAAGTCGAATGCCAAGAACAAGTTTGAGGAATACTGTGCGTGTTATAAATGCGGGGAGAGAGGGCATTTACTTGCTCACTGCCCGTATGTTAGGCACAAAAGGCACGAGGTTGAAATGAAGCAGAAATACTAGAGTCCAGTCGATAATCATTTTTATCCACAAAGACGATTTGTTCCTCAACCAGCACCGTTTATAACCCAAGCAGATATTTTCAAAAGAGGGAAAATCGTCAGATGACATATGACCGTCGTAACCGGAGAGCTATGGAAAAACCTCTTAAGAAACCTGTGGTGAACACAACTGTTGACAAACAAAAGGTACCTGTAAAACCTGCAGTCAAATCAACAGTTGGACCTGTCTCTGTTAAATCAGAGAAGGTAACCAAGAAATTTTTCTTTAAAGACGAAGTAAAGAAACCGGTTGAGACCCCAAAGGGTTCTCAAGGTGCTTCATCTCACAAGTGAATGAGAAATCTGAAACTGAAAAAGATTTAATTGATCAGAAAAAGATCAATTCAAATCAATCTATTTGTGAGAAAGAATCTTTGAAACTCAATGTTCAAAGACCCAAGACAAGCAGGCTTGGGTCCCCCGAAAAATCTAATCTTTTTACTTGATATGTGCAGGGAGCTTCAGCTGGCCATGTGAGCAGTCTTTGGATAGTTGACAGTGGAGCTTCTGGTCACATGACAGGGGATTTATCGCTACTGTTTGACATCAGAAATATCAATGGCGGATACGTAGCGTTTGCCGGGAATAAAGGATGATACATTACTATAGAGGGTAGTGTGAGTAATGGGATCGTGAGTTTTGAGAAGATTTCGTACGTGAAGCAAATTGATTATAATCTGCTCAGTGTCAGTCAGATATGTGATAAGCATTTTTCGGTATTCTTTGATGACAAATCTTGCTACATACTCAACCCAGGATTCGTTCTACCAAAAGAGTGGGTTATGCTAAAAGCACCGAGAGTGAACAATCTGTACATTCTTGACATGTCAAAAGCTATGACTACACAAGCCAAGTCACGTGTTTCCTCTCCAAGGCTACTGAAAAAGAATCTATCATGTGGCATAGGAGGATGGGACACATTCACCTTAGAAAAATGAATCATTTGGTGAAAATGAACTTGTCGAAGGAGTGAATGTTAAACATTTTCATTTAAATGACAAGTGTGTGAGTTTTAAGAAAGGAAAGCAGCATAAGCAGTCCCATAAACCAAAGAAAGTCAATTTAGTTGAATTAGCACTTGAGCGTTTGCACATGGATCAGTTTGGACCGGTCAAGCGTAAAAGTCATGCTGGTTAATTGTACTGTCTTGTGGTTACTGATGACTATTCCATATTTTCATGGGTTATGTGCTTGCATCATAAGAGCGACACGTTTAATAATCTGAAGGTTCTGTTCACTCGATTGGAAAATATCTATGGTCTAAAGATCAAGAGAATCAGGAGTGATAATGGGACGGAGTTTAAGAACGCACTGATGGATGCTCTTTGTGAAGACAAAGGAATTCATCATGAATACAGTGCTCCGTATACCCCTCAACAGAACGTGTCGCGGAACGCAAAAACAGGACTCTAATTGAAGCGGCAAGGACAATGCTTGCGGATTCCAATCTTCCAGTAATGTTCTGGAATGAAGCAATTTACGCAGCTTGTTATACTCTCAATCGTGTTTTAACGGTGAAGAAGTTTGGCAAAACTTCTTATGAGCTGTTGAATCGACGAAAGCCGAACTAGAGTATCTAGAACCGTTTGGAGCACCGTGTACAATGCTTAATCCATCTGAGAAGTTCGCACCGAAAGCTGTAGAAGGATTCTTTGTTGGATATGCAACCCCCGATCAAACGGGTATTCAACAAACGAACTCGTCAGGTAGAGGAGTGGGCTAACTTGAAGTTCAGCGGTATACTCAGAATGTACAGGGTAGCGGTCCAGAATGGATGTTTGATTACAAGGATTTCTTTGAATCATTCAATCTGGATAGCTTGGTTGAAGAGGCTGTATTACGTTTATATTATGAGTGTGAAAACGCAGTGACATCACCGTTGGTGCGTCCGATCACGATAAACCTCCAAACAGCTTCTAATGATACCAATGCTCCTGCAGCTGAAGAAGAGGTATTTCAGGAAGCTTCCACAACTCTTAATTCATCGGAATCTGAAGATGACGATGATGTTACAAGTGAAGCTGTTCCAGATATTGCTATAGAGACACCTCCAGTGAACCCAAATCCAAATGGTGCTTCATCATCAAACTTGGGTAATGATCTGGATTCGACAGAGAATTTGACTACTCAGATGGGAGTACAAGTACCTGATTAATAGGAATCTCGGATACATCGGATTCACCGCTCGAGCAAGTTATTGGTGATCCTGGTAGCAGTGTGACGACGAGAGGTCAACTGAGGAATGCAAACTCACAAGAAAACTTGGCGCTCTTTCTTTATATGCCAAAATTCAAAAATCAGGTTTTCAAAATGACTGGTCGTTTGCTTGTTATGTTTCGCAGGTCGAGCCGCGGACATACAAGGATGCCCTTTTGGATGATGCTTGGGTAGAGGCTATGCAAGAGGAGTTATTACAATTTCAGAAACTCGGAGTGTGGACACTGACAGATTTACCTCCAGGACGGAAAAAGATAGGAACCAAATGGGTGTTTAAATGTAAGAAGGATGACGGAGGAGTGATTGTTAGGAACAAAGCTCGATTGGTCGTACAAGGATTTCATCAAGTTGAAGTAATCGATTATAACGATATTTATGCACCGGTTGTACGCTAAGAAGCTATCTACATGTTTCTAGCGTTTGCATCTTATAAGTAATTCAAGGCGTATCAAATGGACGTTAAAAGCGCGTTTCTTTATGGTGTGGTCAAGGAGGAAGTTTACGTAGGTCAACCACCAGGATTTGAAGGTCCTATTCACCGGGATAAGGTCTACGTTGTAAACAAAGCTCTCTATGGGTTGCACCAGGTTCCAAGGCAATGGTATGAGGAGCTGAGCACGTATCTTCTATCCAAAGGATTTAAACTAGGTTTGCTAGATTGCACACTTTTCACAAAACGAACAGGAGATACCTTGCTTCTAGTGCAAATTTATGTTGATGACATTATTTTTGGTTCTACTAATGAACTTTTATGCAGAGAATTCGAAAAAGTTATGCAGGAAAAGTTCGAAATGAGTGCGATGGGAGAGATGCAGTTTTTCCTAGGCTTGCAGGTTGATCAAAGACCAACGGGGATCTTTATTCAACAGACCAAATATGTTTCTGAAGAATTGAGCCGATTCTAGATGGATGATTCGAAGCCGATGGATACCCCGATACAACCTAATCACAGGATTGGTGTTGATGCTAAGGGGAAGCTAACTGATCCTTTTACATACAGATGAATCGTCGGATCTCTGATGTACCTCACCGCTTCCAGACCAGACATAATGTTCGCCATATGTCTTTGTGCACGTTAGCAATCGAAGCTGAAACAGAGTCATCTTGCAGCTGTCAAACGCATCCTTAGATATCTTAAGGGTTTTCGTCGAGAGGACTATGGTACCCTAATGATGATAAATTTGACCTAATTACTTTTAGTGATGCAGATTGGGGAGGCTGTGACAAAGACAGCAAATCCACAACGGCTGGATGCCAAGTTTATGTGGAGCAGGCTCGTGACCTGGCAATGCAAGAAACAAATTGCAGTCGCCTTATCCACCTGTGAAGCTAAATACGTTTTAGCATCAAGCTGTTGCTCACAAGTTCTCTGGATACAACAACAGATGGTGGACTACGGTTTGCAATTTCTTAAAACCCCTATTTACTGTGATAATGAGGCCGCAATTGCATTAACAAAAGATTTAGTCAATCACTCGAAAGCTAAAACACATCCGGATCAAACATCATTTTATCCGTGATTGTTACGCAAAAGAGTTGATCGACATGGTGAAAATCCACACGGACTATCAACGTGCAGATCTTTTTACCAAAGCTTGTGATAAATCAAGATTTGAATATCTTTTAAAAGCTGACGGTATAAAAGAAAAACAAGACTGATCACCACCTCGGTTTATCGCTTTTTAGTTTTAGTTTTTATTGTTTTTTTCAGAAAAATACAGAAACACAAAAATATGTTTTACAGTTTAGGTAGAGTTTATTTTCAGAAAAACCAAAAACATTGAAAAATTTAAAAACCCATAAAAATTAGAAAAACCCAAAATGATTTCCAGGAGAAAAAGGGGAAATGATAGTACATCAGTGGGGATCTGACACATGCTAAAGAAATGTAATGCAATATAAGGCGTGTGTCCTTAGTCTGTGTGATGTGTTGATAGGCTTCGTAGACCTATTACTGCGTGCCTGATACATACATATCAAACAAATTGTTGTGTGGATGAACTCCTCATGGGCATATGGTCTTAGTACCGTAATTTCGTTTGATAGGGTATTTGTACAAAATTCGGAGGTTTCGGGTCGTTATGTTATTAGTTATCTGGGGATAGCCTCTCTGATCTTCTGCTGTAAGTCATAACGGACCTAGATCAGACAGGGTGTCTTTATAAAAGAGCTGTAAAGCCAAATCCTAAAGTTACCGAATTGAGGAACTTTCAATGTATGATGATAATCAAATATTATCTAATGCATCGTATCCAATCATTGATGCAAATCATGATTGATATTAGCCGTCAACCTGGTAGAGTGCACAAGGTACTTTGTAGCATTGATTTGCTGACCTGTATACCTCTGTGCCTCATACCTTGTAAATTACAGATGACGAAAGCATAATCACGCGTTACAATGAGTCTTTGTGCATTTACTTCTTGATACGGGAGTATGTCGTGTGCGTGGGAACCACAGACAATTGAGTATATACTATAAATAATAGTATCAGTCTAAAGCACTGCACAACAGTCTTCATGTGAGCTTATGTGGATCACAATATCTGTCACACCCGACTTTTCCCTCGTCGGTTGCGACGTTTGGTGCCTTTGCCAGCGCAGCGGAAATATGCATCTAAGACTCTGGTTCCCTGAACGCCAATTCTAAACCTCTAGGATTCCCGATCCCAACTGTCACCTACTCCAACCGTGCCGTTACCAAAGTTTAAACCTGAAAGACATACTTAAAAGTCAACATATAATGCTGGTGAGTTCATAAGTTTTGCAAAATGTTATCAAACATTACCAAGTTCCAAAAGTGTTACCATGTTCACCCTGTCCATACTATAACAAATCGAAAACCAAAGTACGCTAGCTAGGCGTATGTTTTGTTACTATCACGAGTGGAAAACCATTACTAACTCGCAAACCAGATGTTGTGCCCGATGTAGTAACCCTGTTGTTCCTGTTTGAGACAATATGCACTCGCCCGGCCCTCCAAGCCGACGAGCGGGGTTGGTCACTCCCAATAGCGCTATTCACATTTCCCCGTTGTGCAAACCCGCACATTCATGGTTCCCCCCGGGACTTCCAAAGATCGTATAGTAAACCATAGAAAACCCATAGTATGACAGTAGTTACCAAACATAAGTTTTAACACATGTTTTCTCCCCCGAAAAGTGAAACCAGTTAAAAGAGGGGCCGTAAACTCACGCAACCCATTTCATTTTCCAAAACTTTGTTTCATTTTAAGTTCCTCAGTTTTTCATAAAAGAAGCATGTCTTCCACCCATAAAACATTTATAAAACAGTAAAAAGTGGGGTTATGAACTCACCTTAATTTCCGTGCTAAGCTAGCAAACGAAGCCTGAACCCTCGACCGACTTCCTCGTGCCCTAATTACCAACAAAGGACACCTTAACAGTCTATCACACATAAGCCTAGCTTATTAACCGCTCAAAAGGTAGTCTATCCGACTGTCTAGACTCGTGTGTACCAACACGGGTCTAAATACGTTTCAACTCGACGAACCGACAATGACTTAACTTAATTCCCATATATAACATAGCACCCAAGTTGCACACTTGTTACTATTTGTGTATAAACCATGTTGGACTAGTACCCCGAAACGTATATTATCCTGAATCGTAGCTCGTCTCGCAAATCATGTAAATGTATTTGTTTTGCGTAATTATATTTTAGAAAATACCCTTTGAGGAAATACAAATTTAGTTATTAAGCCGATCAATGACATTTGTTACTTTTTCCCAAATATTGTTTGAAATCATCTTTATTGCTACGAATAAATAGTCCTTAAAAGCATTTCGATTTGTATATAATAATGCATTTGTCCAAAACACTTAGGGAAATTTATTTATAAAAATGGTAGTTCGTTACGCTTTAATTTTATAAAAATTTGGGCAGAGTTTCCTCTGTTTTTGTACAAACCAGACAACACCCGTTGTCTACAATTTTCCCCCAAAATCAACTTTCAACCACAAATCATCAAGTCCTTTTATCCACAATTCCGATTCACGAGACTATACGTTTCGTTACCTATGTATACTTATTTATATATATATATATAGCAATATATATATATATATATAGAATATAGTCCAACAAAGTAGTCAAATGTTATTTAGTCCGATGTCCGATATAAGTTACGTCAAATTAACCATTTACCAAATCGTTCGATATATAATTTAGTTACCGTTTATTATTCGGTTCGTTCGCGAGTTAAAACTATTATCCGTGTCAATATATTTATAAAATTATAACATTCATAAATATATATAAATATTTACAAATATATAATGTTTATAAATATATGATAAAATAAAATGACAATAAATACAAACATAAGTTATACCGAATCACACGCGCGTAACCCGAAATCTGACCCGCGAGACGGTTGGACAAATCTGACCCGAGCCGAACCTAACCGCGACTGAAACCCGATCTCGTACCGAATATGACCCGAAGACCAAAACCACCAAACATGACTCCCGAGACCCGAGTTAAAACCAAACCTGAACCAGATCTGACCAAGTATGGTCTGCATGGCCCGAGACCTGGCCCGAGCAACTCCACCAAAACCCGACTCAAAACCACCACTCGAACCAGCATCATCAACCACCACGCGCCAAACCACCGGACCAAAGACCACTTCAATCGGGCCGAACCACAACCAGATCCAAACCCAAACCAACGGGCCCCAAGCAAACCCAAGACCCGATCAACGACCACATAACCCGTCAACCACCGAGCGAACCATCGGACCACAACTACATAACCCACCGGAAAGCTACCTAACCCACCGGAACAACTTGTGACCAAACCACCATTACCCGGACCACCACATCCGTACCCGACCTGAGACCCAAATAACAAATAAGGCTCGAGAACACAACTCAAACCTGTGTCGAACCCTTAACCATCTGCTTCCACCCGACAGACCACCACCTGCAGCTGAGACCCGCTTCACTCAATCGGAAACCATCACCAAAAACCCCATTCCGTCTGATCTGTGAAGGGAAACGCCAACATAGCCGTCTTCTTGCAAAAACACCACGCTGCCTTAAGCCCTTATAAATAACCAACACAGCTCCATTCTGGCCTGAAAACACGCGCCGCCACCACCAGGATTGGTGGTGGCCGGCTGTCGCTGCAACTGGAGGGAGGGAGAGAGACCGAGAGAAGAGAGATGCTAGAGAGAGAGAGAAAGTGTATGGTTTAGAGAGAGAGAGGTGCAGATTTTCTAGAGAGAGAGGGGTATTGCGGCTGCCAAAGAATGAAGGGGATGAGGGATTAGGTTCCTTTTATAGGTAGGGTTTAGGTTAGGTAGGTGTGCACCGCGTATCAAACCCGTTCTAAACTTAAAACGTCTCGGTTCAGAGTTAGGCTCAATAATTAATTATAAAAGTTTGTCGGTTTTGTTCGTAATTATAAAATAAACTAAACCGATCAAAATATAAATATTTTTGTTATCCGACGCGTGCTTTGAGTTCGCGCATTTAAATCGCGTTAATTAAATCGGTCGCAGTTTCGATTGTGAAAACGGTCAGTAAACTCCGAAACTTAATAATTAACAATATTTAAAATAACTATTTAATTTTTAATAATAAAAATCACATCAGTATAGATCGGAAATTGCCGGTTGTCACAATATCAGCAGTTGCCAGATCACACATTGTCTTTAACGATAATAAATCAAAAGATCAATGGTGTGATCAGATTTCTCTAAAACTGATATGATCCTCTTACCGTAAATCAAAAAACATTTACTGTTTTGTCTTTACATTTCTGCATTTTACAGTTCTCGTCAAAAATACAAAACTCAAAAAGATTTTAGGTGTGTTTTAACAAAATTTTAGAAAATTCAAAAGATTTTACATTTCTATCTTATTTTTGAAAACTGATGGTGGTTGATGGTGATTTTCAAAAGCTTGATGGACCATTTGAGTTTTGTCATCTTTAAATGAGAAATAATGAATATCGGATACTTAAAAGTTGAGAAAAATATTGAACGGGACTCGATTTTGAGATTTGGTAAAAAGTTCAAAAATTCCAAATTTCATTCGCCCCTTCGATGGGTCGAATGTGAGTGTTCTTATGTGTAACATCACACAAATTTTATATATATATATATATATATATATATATATATATATATATATACAGAACTCCATCGTTTATTCATCCGATTCATGTTTACAGTATCTTTACCATCCATTTTGTTAAAAAAAAAATTTTAATAATGACTTATAATCAATATTAAATTGGATTGTATTAAAAATTCTGATTTAAAAACGTTAAAAAAATGTTTGCCTGAGCCAGGATTCGAACCCGAGTCCCTGGCGGGCTAAACCTTAACCACACCACACAAACCACTACACCATTTGGTGTTTTGTGATGTTAATTAAAACCAATTAAACTTAAACCCTTTCAAGGTCCCTTAGTCAAACCTGAAAAGTCAAACGTAGTCTCCTAGTCAAGTCAAGTCAAAGTGTTAGTAAATATGGTCTCCTAGTCAAGTCAAAGTGTTAGTAAATATGGTCTTCTAGTCAAGTCAAAGTTGTTCCTAAATTCTAGCCTAGTCAAAGTAGTCCCTAATTACAACTCCAAATTTTACACTATAAATACACTAGCCTACCATTCAACTCTTTATGCCATTCAAAAAAAAAAAAAAAAAAAACATTATTATCCCATCTCCCATATACTAAAGTTTTCATCCATCATTATCTCCTCTAGCTAGTTCCGAGTTTTCCAAGGCATTATTACTAAGTGTTTGCACGCTCAATAAAACGCACAAACTCATTATGCACCTAAGGTGAATTTACATAGCCCCTTTTTCTGTTTTACATTTTGGGGTGAAACATGTTTAAACATTTTATACACTATCATTTACTCATTCTTACATTGTTGAAACTTGTGATTCAATTACACTATCATTTACTCATTCTATTATTTGACTGTAACAAAAAGACACAGTACAATCATTAACATTGATCAAGCCGCCTGTTTAGATTATAGCGCTATAGGTCTGACAAACCCATCCCCGCATAAATTCAGGGATGATCGATAACAGTTACACTTTTACTAACTTGCGAGTTAGGTCTCAGTCGACACAAGGTTTGATTGTACAAAAGACGCATTGTTACATGTCGGACTCATATTCTATCATTACTCATTATTATACTTCAACTATGATTGCTATACAACATATTATTTTCAACTATATGCAAAACCTATGTAATTCTCACCAACTTTTGTTGACCCAAAATATTTTCAAACTTAACATGTTTCAGGTTATAGCTTGCTTGAAGATTAGAGTTAATGCTTGAAGATGTGTATCTAGTATTTTTCATTTTGATGTACAAATTCTTAGAACAATTGTATGTAATTTATTTAAATCATTTATTGAAACTTATTATTTACCATGAGCTACTGAACAATCATCAATACGTGACATCCCGATGTTTCCGCCATCGGTTGGGGTGTTACAGATTGGTATCAGAGCCTTGGTTATAGGGAAATAGGTTATTAGAAAAGTAATCTAGTCTATAACCATAGGATTATAATCAGTACTTGCTCCTTTTATTTGCAACCCTACTTGTTTCTATTCTCTAACTCCCTCCTACTTCTTATCCTTACTTTAGTCCCTACAAGAAGAGTGCCCTCCATCACTGGATCTACTCTTAGACTAATAGGACAAATCCTCAGGTTTAGCCTGAACCACCTTGAAGATCTCGTCGAAGTTCTAGATTTTAATAACGAACACGTGCAATCTGGAAGGGTGAACGCCTGTATTCTGAGTTTTCTGTCTAGGACTGGCATTGCGCATAAATCCCAATCAGACGAGGGACCGGATGCCTACCTGAGAATTCTCGGGATGAGTGTTCACTTATAGGCTAAAGCATGTCTTCACTATGTTATTAGAATCTAGAAGTTTTGATAAGTCAATGTTTTCGTTTATTCGTTTCAATTAATGAATAAATGATTACACTCACTTTCCTTAAACTAAGCTCTAAAATCTCAAAATTTTACAGCCTAAATCAATCTCATATCATAACCATCTATGAATTTCACAATCACACTTCACCTTACCATCCTAGCCACTTTTTAAATATTCAACGCCCTACCCAAATCATATTATTTCTCCACATGTTACTTATTTTTTTTTAAACTATAACCTCATACCTTAGCACAAACTAAAGATTTCTAAATCTTGTTGTATTTTTATTACCTAGAAACTTTACAAAGTACATATTTTTGTCAAAAGATGTCCTCGAACTTAAATTCAATTGTTTATTTATTGACGTAACAAACGATTTTCTATATAATGCTTTAAACTATTAAAAATCACTTAATAGAGCTTTGATCTTCAAAACCTAATGTCATGTTTGAAATCTCCAACTAACGGGAATATTTTAATCAATGCCCACTTAGCTTGTACTATTTAATAACTTTTGCTTTATGTACAAAACCAATTTTGAAAAATAAATTTTTTTTATCCATGTGAATAATATCTAGTCTCTAAATTCTCCATCGACGCTCACTCATTTTCAACTTGTTCAAATTTTTACAATATTTGGCATATACCACAATCATGTTTCCTTATACACTTGATTATAACCTTTGATCCAAACCCCACAATATACACTGCTACATAATCTCCTTACTATAAAATAAACTCCTTATCAACCATCTTCACATTCACTATCTCTCGCAACCTTGATTCTGCTTCGAGATTTTTTTTTCATCATCCTCTCAAGAACTAAATTCGTATCCTTCACCTTCTCACACATGAGCTAGTTACCCATGATAACCAAACTATTGAAACTTGATTGTGTGTTGCATCAAACATAATCCTTAGTTATACATGAGGATTCGACTATCTACCATATTTGAACATTTGAAACTAGAATTCATGGAATATAAACTATTTGCTATAGACACACCTAGAGTCATTAACCTTGTCTAGGCAACTCTATTACAACTCGTATGCTATACTTGATACTTGATTGCTTACATGTACATATTATCAATTTGCAATTCATGTGTGTAATAATTGGAACACTTAATCAAACTACTGATAGAGGATGAAGTACTTGCTCAACAGTTAGTAGAGTACCAAATAACCTACTCAACGATTGGTAGAGGTCATCATGCCTGCTCAACAGTCGGTAGAGGCCCTACAACCTGCTCAACGACTGGTAGAGGCTATCGCACCTGCTCAACAATCGGTAGAGGTTCTTACTCACTGACTAGTAGAGGTCTTTTTCCTGCTCAACAGTTGGATTTATTTTTGGATACATTGTATACGATTCAATCACAAGGCTATTTTGCAAACTTAAATGTGTGTTTAGAGTCATAGAAGGACACAAAACCCTAATGTAAGGTAAATTGGTGTTTACGGTTCGGAACGTAATCATGAATTTACAGGTACATTAAGGTAGTGTGAAATTCTATTAAGGTTTTGGGAGATACCCCGTATGTTTTCGAAGTATCAGAGGTGTGATAGGTTAGCTGCGGTACACCCTATAAATAAACACTAATGATACGTGGAAAGGGATACTGTAGGGCCAGACCAATAACAAACCCTAGTTATTTGGTAGTCCATCTAGCATTTATGGTTATCTTATACATTCCTTAAACACTTACCCTAATCTGAACCATAGTCACCTAAACTATCCTCAACACTATTCAAATGTTTCTTCTTAAAATAAACTTCGGGACGAAGTTCCTAAAAGTAGGGGAGACTGCAACATCACACAAATTTTATATATATATATATATATATATATATATAGAACTCCATCGTTTATTCATCCGATTCATGATTATAGTATCTTTACCATCCATTTTGTTAAATTTTTTTTAAATAATGACTTATAATCAATATTAAATTGGATTGTATTAAAAATTCTGATTTAAAAACGTTAAAAAAAATGTTTGCCTGAGCCAGGATTCGAACCCGAGTCCCTGGCGGGCTAAACCTTAACCACACCACACTACACCATTTGGTGTTTTGTGATGTTAATTAAAACCAATTAAACTTAAACCCTTTCAAGGTCCCTTAGTCAAACCTGAAAAGTCAAACGTAGTCTCCTAGTCAAGTCAAGTCAAAGTGTTAGTAAATATGGTCTCCTAGTCAAGTCAAAGTGTTAGTAAATATGGTCTTCTAGTCAAGTCAAAGTTGTTCCTAAATTCTAGCCTAGTCAAAGTAGTCCCTAATTACAACTCCAAATTTTACACTATAAATACACTAGCCTACCATTCAACTCTTTATACCATTCAAAAAAAAAAAAAAAAAAAACATTATTATCCCATCTCCCATATACTAAAGTTTTCATCCATCATTATCTCCTCTAGCTAGTTCCGAGTTTTCCAAGACATTATTACTAAGTGTTTGCACGCTCAATAAAACGCACGAACTCATTATGCACCTAAGGTGAGTTTACATAGCCCCTTTTTCTGTTTTACATTTTGGGGTGAAACATGTTTAAACATTTTATACACTATCATTTACTCATTCTTACATTGTTGAAACTTGTGATTCAATTACACTATCATTTACTCATTCTATTATTTGACTGTAACAAAAAGACACAGTACAATCATTAACATTGATCAAGCCACCTGTTTAGATTATAGCGCTATAGGTCTAACAAACCCATCCCCCCGCATAAATTCGGGGATGATCGATAACAGTTACACTTTTACTAACTTGCGAGTTAGGTCTCAGTCGACACAAGGTTTGATTGTACAAAAGACGCATTGTTACATGTCGGACTCATATTCTACCATTACTCATTATTTATACTTCAACTATGATTGCTATACAACATATTATTTTCAACTATATGCAAAACCTATGTAATTCTCACCAACTTTTGTTGACCCAAAATATTTTCAAACTTAACATGTTTCATGTTATAGCTTGCTTGAAGATTAGAGTTAATGCTTGAAGATGTGTATCTAGTATTTTTCATTTTGATGTACAAATTCTTAGAACAATTGTATGTAATTTATTTAAATCATTTATTGAAACTTATTATTTACCATGAGCTACTGAACAATCATCAATACGTGACATCCCGATGTTTAAGCCATCGGTTGGGGTGTTACATTATGTCATTTTCACATTCGAATCATTTGTCTACATTCGAACCTTTAAATAGGGTCAAAAGGTGGACGAATTTTCACATTCGCCCTACTCGTTGGTCGAATGTGGAGCTTATAAAGTACCTTATCTGCACATTCAACTCTTATTCAATTTTTTTTTAAAATTCTGAGATAAAGGAACCTTGTTGCTCGTGTTTTAAAAATCTTATCATTGTGTTCTCTGATTCTTGCTGATCATTTTAAGACCTTATTTGCAGGTATCCATCCAGTAACAACGACATAATCATTGATTTATTGTTTGAACCCTAACATAAATCAAACATGTTTTCTGACCGCTAATTGTGACAATTGATGCTAGGGATTTCGTGTTTAAGTGTTTAAGGGGGAGAATATACAAAAATCCTGGGTTTAAACATCACAGATTAGTCAATTGATTATTTAAAAGTTTCAAACCCTATATTATAGGATAAAACACATAAACACTGAATAATAATTAAAATTGTTGATTGGGAAAGGTTTATTGGCCATATTAGATGCTTTACAAATCAAATTGGCATGTTAAAACACATTGAATCAAAATCTGCAATTTGAGAAGATGAACAGACACATTCGCCCAATTCTAAACGGTCGAAAGTGGCTTTTTGGTCGAATGTAGATGTTCAAACGGTCGAAAGTGGAACTAAATGGTCGAATGTACATTTTTAAACATTGATTTTCACATTTGAACTTTATATTCCACATTCGAACCACATTTTTCACATTCGTACCTTCGATTGGTCTAATGTAGATTTTCAAAATCAAACATTTCATATTTTGGATATTTTGTCCGTTTTTAACGTGTTTTCTTGATTTGTTTTGCAGTTTAATCATGTCTGAACAGCAGAGTACTGATATTCCCGCAGGATCTTCAGAAAAGGCAGCCGAGAAGAAACAAGTAGAAGAATTACCGTTTGAAGAAGCACACAACTGCTGTGCTTATCTAGGCGATCTGAAGAAACATACCGAATTCACCAGTATTGTTGGCTTTTTGAAGAGAAGCCGTGTGATTGTTGCTATTGCTACTCCTGCTATTATATACAGAGATCATCAACAAGAATTCTGGACGAATGCCAGAATGGATTTTTGGGATAATGAATCTGCTATAGTTAGTACGATTCAGGGGGAGTTAGTGATTATTTCTGAAGACAACATCAGACAAGCACTGAAGCTGACGGATAAGAAGACTGATCCTAGAGTTCTTTCTTGGATTGAGCAGAGAAAGTGTTTCCTAAGAATGAAGTACAATGGACCGGTTACTGATGGTTCATCACACAAAGGAAAGCTGTGCCCGCAGTTCAAGTACCTTGCTCACGTCATGCTACATGTTTTTGGATCAGTGAGTGGAGGTTATGATGTAATGCGAAAGAGTATTAACTCTTTGATGGTTGCCCTAATCTTGAACAATCCTTTCAATGTATCTGGGATGATACTTGAACATATGCTGGAACCACTAAGAGGATTGAAGAATAAGAAGTTTTTGTTATATCCAAGATTCCTGCAAATGATCTTTGATGAAAAGTACAAGAAATTGAGAAGAGCTCCTACTCAGATAGTCGTACAGGATCACATGAATCTGAATACGTTAGTAAGGGTGAAAGGATACAAAGGTGTGCCAATGAATGAGAGACCACCATTGAAGAATTTGTTCGGTCACCTGATCAATCCAGGATATGAAGATCCAGGTACTGATAAAGCCAGGCAGGCTAACAGTGATTCTGATGAAGATAATCCGTTATGTCCTGTTGATCCTGATGCAAAAAGAAAAAGGCAAGTAATGAATGTTGGTGCAAAGAGTGGCAAAGGGAAAGGGAAACAGAAAGAGGATGATCCAGAACCACCAAAGAAGATATCTAGGAGGAAAAAGAGTGTTGCAAAGAAAGGCATACACTTGGTGGATGAAGAAACAATGGATTCAGAAGAAACTCAGGTTGAAGAGATGGGATTCTGACAATGAGACTGTTAAGAGCAACACACCCAAGTCCACTGTGGCTGGTGAGTCTGAAAGTCTAAACAAGTCTTTAGAAGAACAGAGGATGAAAAGTCTGATTGCATTGGATGATATTGATGAAGGTTTAGGTTTGGGATCTGAAGATTTTGGAGGATGTATGCGTATAGGATCGGCTATTCAAACAAAGAATATGATCAAACAAGTTCAATTCAGGTGCGGAATCCCTGAATTGATCACAAAATGATAATAAAACTAACAAAACACACAAATCATCATAAACACATTCATTTCATTCATTAACATAATCATTAATCACTTTGAAAGCTTGTTTACAATGTTATAAATCAATTACAGACTTGACAAAAACCCTAGGGACAAAAACCCTATATAAGGCTGAATCATTTTTTGAATGTAAATAGTTGGTCATTTTGTTTCCCTCTCAGAGTGTGTTTCTCCCTAGGGTTTTTGTCAAGTTTGTAACTGATTTATAACATTATAAACAAGCTTTCAAAGTGATTAATGATTATGTTAATGAATGAAATGAATGTGTTTATGATGATTTGTGTGTTTTGCTAGTTTTATTATCATTTTGTGATCAATTCAGGGATTCCGCACCTGAATTGAACTTGTTTGATCATATTCTTTATTTGAATAGCCGATCCTATACGCATACAAAGTGGTATCAGATAAGGATCAAACAACCACGAATTGATAATATTTCAGTTGATTTGGACCCAATTTTGATCAAAAAAATTTTGTTTTCATTGAACATTTGAATTTGGTGATAATTGATTGATTTGAACTTGTTTTCATGGATAAAATTCAAAATTCTCTTTGTTAAACTTGTTCCAAATCCAATCCGAAGCAAAACCTGCATAAGATCATCAAATTTCATCAACATTTGAAACTTTTGGATCAAAATAACTGATTTTCAAAGTATAACCGTTTTTCAAAATGAAAGGGTCGAACCTAGGGAGATTTGGTCGAGAGTGGAATTTTTAGGTCGAACGTGGAGTGATATTTGGTCGAACCTACAAAGTTTTAGTGTGTTGTTGTTCATTCAACCATAAGTTGTACATTTGACTAATCGGGTGGTCGAAAGTGGGTTAACTTGGTCGAAAGTGAAACGAGTTTGTTATATTCTACATTCGAACCTTGACAAACGGTCGAATCTGGATTAAATTTTACATTCGACCACACGAAACTAGTGGAAGCCGTCCACCAAAGTTGATGGAAATGCTAGACTACAACCAATGGAAGACCAAGTTCAAGATACATCTAGAGGGAATGGGATTAGAAGGAACAGAAGCTTGGCAAATGATTGCTAAGGGGTATGTTGCTCCGGTTTTGGAGAACACTGGTTAGCCAATTCCATTAGAGAGTCGTGCTGAAGACGAGAAAAAGAAGTTTGCGGTGGAAAAGAAGGCGTTTTCCCAACCGTCCCAGGCCATTAACACTAATCTCTTACATCAGTTTGGGTCGTGCACCACTTCTAAACAATTATGGGATATGTTAAGGAATCGTCACGATGGGAATGAAAAGACGAGGAAGCTTAGTATGGAGGAGTTGAGAAAAGAGTTTGAGAACTTTAGCTATATGGGAAATGAGACGCTGAAGGAGTTGATTCCGAGGTACTGTCACTTATTGACTGAACTTTCAAGTTATGAGATAAATATACCGATGTCTGAGCTGGTGGACAAGTTTGCTGATGCGTTGCCACCATACTGGAATCAACACATCGAGGTACTCAAGGAGAAAGATGCATACCAATACTGGACCATCAATGAGTTTTTCCAGAAGCTTGAGAATAAAGAGATGGAAGAAAAAAGGAAGGCGAAAAGAGCACAAGTTCCTTAGAATCCAGAGTTATACCATGGCGGTACATCTTCATCTCTAGATAGTTCAAGTTCAAGTACTACTGTTGTTCCACACATTGCTTGTGTTTCAAGCCATGTTGAACCAACCAAAACCCCCATAAACTATCTTGCTCAAACCTCATCCTATACCCCACCATCATACCCTACTACTTACATCCCACAATTTTCACTGATGCAATAAGCTGCATGCTATTCAGCAAATTTAAACCAACCTCAACAACAATCCTATATTCCTCAAGTGAATCAAAACAAATGAAACCAAGTCAACCTAATCAGAGCCCAATTGTGCTGGAGACTTCAAACTTGAACAATGTTATTGTTGAAGTTGCACAGCAACATGTAGCATTGGTTTCTGCTATGGTCGCTTCTTATAACGGGTTAGTCGCTAGTCAAATTAGGAAACAACAACCTAACTAGTGAAGACCATGCGCAAATTGACAAAGAGGAAATGGAGCTCATTGACATCCAGTGGGCGTTTGCTAGTGTCATGACGCGAGCGACTGAGTTCATTGAGAAGACGGGCAGAACTGATCTTTCTACTTCTCCAAACACCACATATGGCTTCAACAAAGCCAAAGTGACATGTTTTAATTGTGGTGGAAAAGGTCACTTCAAGAGAGAATGCACACAGCCAGCACAGCAAGGGAACATGAATCCTTTCAATACCAACTACCAGATTCGCCAAAATCAGGTATCATATCAAAGCCAAAACAATTCCAATTTTCAACCACAAAACAATTACCAAAACCGCCAAAACACCTCACCAAACAATACTGTTAGACAAACTACTACACAAAACCAGAACCAAAATCAAACACCACACAATCCAACCAAAACTATTATTCCTATTTCTACACCAAACAGCCAAACCCAACCAGATAACTAGAACCAGGCTTTGGTGATCTAGAAAGATGAGGGATTTGATTGGACCGGTATGCAACTCGGTGTTGAGGAGATTACCGCTCGTAATGTGGCGTGTGTTGCCCAGAAGATGGATCTGGATGAGCCTGTGTCTGTTGAAGATGGTTTAGTGACTGAGAAGATGTCTGAGGTGAAGATTGAAGAGTTTAGTGAAGAAAGTGATGTTGCGTTGAGAAGAAGTCGGGATTGATTCTTGACTCTGTTACTGATGTTCCTGAACAATGTAATTCAGCTTATTCTGATACGGAGAGTGATTCTGATTCTGAAACTAGTGTTAACTCACTAGATGATGATATCGATCAACATCTTGCCGAAGCTGATTTTCTGATGACACTCAAATCTTGCATTGTCGACGATGCTTTTACCAGAATCGATTATTCTAAATTCTTTGCTGGAAAGGAAGCACACTTTGCATTGATGGCGATGACTGAGCCTCCAAAGCAGGTAAGTTCTGAATCTAATTTAGATATGAATAGTGAGAGGTATTGTGGTGCATGCGATATATTGACAGAGGATAATAAGCAACTCAGGGTTCAGCTTGAGAGTGCTAAGATCAACTGTCAATCGTATAAAAAAGAAGCACGAGAATTTGATAAGGTGCTTGATGGTTACAAGAAAGACATTTCAGATCTTAAAAAGACTTTATCTTTGAAACAATTAGCCATTAACAATTATATCAATGAATTAGAAAATACAAAACTTGAAATGGCTACCATCAAGTGCTTTATTGAAAAGGTCAACAAGAAGCTTGAAAGCTATAAGCACATTGCATATGTTGTTGATCATATCATTGAGGACCTACATAGTCAAGTATTGCAAACTACAAGGCCGTCACATCTCCAGTGTTATTTGAAAACCATACTTTGCACTCAGTAACACCAGAGAGTTCAGTTAAGTCTGACTCTACATCGGATGATGAGTCTAACACCTCTAGTGTGGGAGACCCTAATTCTGATGTTAGACCTATTTTAGGACTAAATGATGATGGAGTGATTGCTGTAACTGATGATTCCGATTCTGAGGATGACAAATCTGAGAAGGTGTGTGATATTCCTGCTGAAAATCACATTATTACAAATGAACCAGTGTCACCATCTCAGATTATGCATCCAATGGCTAACGCTCATCGAGTGAATCAATCAGTTAAGCATGTTAAGAAAAATGAACAATGTGACAAACCCTTCAAAGTTTTCTATCGGATGGAAGGATCCGATAAGATAATTTCTGACGAGGAATATCCAATTAAGTTTGCCAACTATTCCAAGATTGAAAATTTTTGGCAGGAGAGTTCCATTTGGTTCCCAAAGCATGAGCGAACAAATGATGTACCTCCAGAGGTTTTAAAGAAAATTTATTTGGATATTCCAAAAGAACCAAAAGTTCATGTCACAGAGTTTATCAAGCCAAAGGAGAAGGCTAATGGTTTTCTTGAGCCGACTTACTCCAAGGACCCAGCTCCTGAGAGTCTTAGAAGAAGGTGTGTGGGTGATCAATATCCTATCACTACATATGCTAAGTCGAACGCCAAGAACAACTTTGAGGAATACCGTGCGTGTTTTTAATGCGGGGAGAGAGGGCATTTACTTGCTCACTACCTGTATGTTAGGCACAAAAGGCACGAAGTTGAAGTGAAGCAGAAATACCAAAGTCCAGTCGATAATCATTGTTATCCACCAAGACGATTTGTTCCTCAACCAGCACCATTTTATAACCAAAGCAGATATTTTCAAAAGAGGGAAAGTCGTCAGATGACATATGACCGTCGTAATCGGATAGCCATGGAGAAACCTCTTAAGAAACCGGTGGTGAACACAACTGCTGAGAAGCAAAAGGTTCCCGTAAAACCTGTAATCAAACCAACAGTTGGACCTGTCTCTGTTAAATCAGAGAAGGTAACCAAGAAAGTTTCCTTCAAGGACGAAGTAAAGAAACCGGTTGAGACCCCAAAATCTCAGATCCGGATCTTGAAACGTTCAGAATAGTATTGGTCACCAAAGAGTTCTCAAGGTGCTTCATCTTCACAAGAGAATGTGAAATCTGAAAAGGATTTAATTAATCAGAAAAAGATCAATTCAAATCAATCTGTTTGTGAGAAAGAATCTTTGAAACTCAATGTTCAAGGACCCAAGACCAAGCAGGCTTGGGTCCCCCGAAAAATCTAATCTTTTTACGTAATATGTGCAGGGAGCTTCAGCTGGCCCTGTGAGCAGTCTTTGGATTGTTGACAGTGGAGCTTCTGGTCACATGACAGGGGATTTATGGCTACTATTTGACATCAGAAATATGAATGGCGGATACGTAGCTTTTGCCGGGAATAAAGGAGGATACATTACTATGGAAGGTAGTGTGAGTAATGGGATTGTGAGTTTTGAGAAGATTTCGTGCGTGAAGCAAATAGACTATAATCTGCTCAGTGTTAGTCAGATATGTGATAAACAATTTTCGGTATTCTTTGATGACAAATCTTGTTACATACTCAAGCCAGGATTTGTTTTACCAAAAGAGTGGGTGATGCTAAAAGCACCGAGAGTGAACAATCTGTACATTCTCGACATGTGAAAAGCTATGAATACACAAGGCCAAGTCACGTGTTTCCTCTCCAAGGCTACTGAAAAAGAATCAATCATGTGGCATAGGAGAATGGGACACATTCATCTTAGAAAAATGAATCATTTGGTGAAGAATGAACTTGTCGAAGGCATGAATGTTAAACATTTTCATTTGAATGACAAGTGTGTGAGTTGCAAGAAAGGAAAGCAACACAAACAATCCCATAAACCAAAGAAAGTCAATTCAGTTGAGTTACCACTTGAGCGTTTGCACATCGATCTGTTTGGACCGGTCAGGCGTAAAAGTCATGCTGGTGAATTGTACTGTCTTGTGGTTACAGATGACTATTCCAGATTTTCATGGGTTATGTGCTTGCATCATAAGAGCGACACGTTTAATAATCTGAAGGTCCTGTTCACTCGATTAGAAATATCTATGGTCTGAAGATCAAGAGAATTAGGAGTGATAATCGGACGGAGTTCAAGAACACACAGATGGATGCTCTTTGTGAAGACAAAGGAATTCATCATGAATACAGTGCTCCGTATACCACTCAACAGAACGGTGTCACAGAACGCAAAAACATGACTCTAATTGAAGTGGCAAGGACAATGCTTGGGGATTCCAATCTTCCAGTAATGTTCTGGAACGATGCAATTTACGCATCTTGTTATACTCTCAATCGTGTTTTAACGGTGAAGAAGTTTGGAAAAACTTCTTATGAGCTGTTGAACCTACGAAAGTCGAACTTAGACTATCTAGAACCGTTTGGAGCACCGTGTACATTGCTTAATCCATCTGAGAAGTTCGCACCAAAGGCTAAAGAAGGATTATTTGTTGGATATGCAACCCCGCTCAAACGGGTATTCAACAAACAAACTCATCAGGTCGAGGAGTGGGCTAACGTTGAAGTTCAGCGGTATACTCAGAATGTACATGGTAGCGGTCCAGACTGGATCTTTGATTACAAAGATTTCTTTGAACCATTCAATCTAGATAGCTTGGTTGAAGAGGCTGTATTATGATTATATTATGAATGTGAAAATGCAGTGACATCACCGTTGGTGCGTCCGATCACCGTAAACACTCAAACAGCTTCTAATGATACCGATGCTCCTGCAGCTGAAGAAGAGGTATTTCAGGAAGCTTCCACGACTCTCAATTCATCGGAATCTGAAGATGACGATGATGTTACAAGTGAAGCTGTTCCAGATATTGCTACAAAGACACCTCCAGTGAACCCAAATTCAAATGATGCTTCATCATCAAACTTGGGTAATGATCTGGATTCGACAGAGAATTTGACTACTCAGACGAGAGTGCAAGTACCTAATTATCCGGAATCTCGGATACATCGTATTCACCCGCTCGAGCAAGTTATTGGTGATCCTGGTAGCAGTGTGATGACGAGAGGTCAACTGAGGAATGCTAACTCACAAGAAAACCTTGGCGCTCTTGCTTTATATGCCAAAATTCAAAAATCAGGTTTTCAAAATGACTGGTCATTTGCTTGTTATGTTTCGCAGGTTAAGCCGCGGACATACAAGGATGCTCTTTTGAATGATGCTTGGGTAGAGGCTATGCAAGAGGAGTTATTACAATTTCAGAAACTGGGAGTGTGGACACTAACAGATTTACCTCCAGAACGGAAAAAGATAGGAAATAAATTGGTGTTTAAATGTAAGAAGGATGACAGAGGAGTGATTGTAAGGAAAAAGCTCGTTTGGTCGTACAAGCTTTGATCAAGTTGAAGGAATTGATTATAACGAGATTTATGCACTGGTTGCACGCTTGGAAGCTATTCGCATGTTTCTGGCATTTGCATCTTATAAGAAATTCAAGGTGTATCAAATGGACGTTAAAAGCGCGTTTCTTTATGGTGTGGTCAAGGAGGAAATTTACTGTAACACCCCAACCGATGGCGGAAACATCGAGGTGTCATGTAGTGATGATTGTTCAATAGCTCATGGTACTAAATGAAAATTGAATATTATTAATCAATTTACAATTCATCTTACAAGTAAAGATTACAAAAGTTAATTAATATAAACTAGGTCCAAAGCTCCTATGTGTTCCAAGACTTGTACAACTTCCGATAGCAAGTAAAACCTGAAACATGTTGAGTGGGAAAGATAGGGGGTCAACTATAAATAGTTGGTGAGAATACATAGGTTTTGCATATAGTTGAAAACAATATGTTGTATAGCCATCATAGTTGAAGTATAATAAAGAGTAATGATAGAATATGAGTCCGACATGTAACAATGCGTCTTTTGTACAATCAAACCTTGTGTCGACTGAGACCTAACTCGCAAGTTAGTAAAAGTGTAACTGTTTTCGATCATCCCTGAATTTATAAGGGGGGATGGGTTTGTCAGACCTATAGCGCTATAATCTAAACAGGCGGCTTGATCAATGTTAATGATTGTACTGTGTCTTTTTGTTACAGTCAAATGATAGAACGAGTAAATGATAGTGTAATTGAATCACAAGTTTCAACAATGTAAGAATGAGTAAATGATAGTGTATAAAATGTTTAAACATGTTTCACCCCAAAATCTAAAACAGAAAAAGGGGCTATGTAAACTCACCTTAGCGAAAGTCCTTTGTAATCGAATAGGTGTGGTTCAAACCACTCGACGGCTTGGAGGGCCGGGCGGGTGCAAGTTGTCTCGAACTTTGCTAAACATGCTGAACATATTCGGGCTGCTTAAACATATGCTAAACATTGCTAAACGTGTCCAGTAATGGTTTCCAATCGTAGTAGTAATAAAACATACGCCTAGCTAGCGTACTTGGTGACATTGGTATAGTATTAATATGGTAACATTTTGGTAACTTTGGTAACTTATTGAATAAACCTGTGAACTCACCAGCATTATATGTTGACGTCTTTTGGCATGTTTTTCTCAGGACGCTAAGGTAGCAACACTGGACTAGGCGCACGAGTCTGCATGGCGTCTAGGCTTAGTTTCACGTTTGAATAAAGTTGTTAAAACATTGTCTTACATGGTTTTTGTAACTGGTTAAATGCTTCCGCTACGATTTTCATAATTTGAGAAACTATGTTTGGGTTTTACGTATTCATATAGTGTTGTTTATTGTGACCGTTGACTTGGATCCTGGTTTGTCATGCACCTCGCGGTAATACTCCGTAAGTGGAAAATTGAGGGTGTGACAGATTGGTATCAGAGCCAATGGTTATAGTGAACTAGGACTGCATGTAGAGTCTGGTCTATAGCCGAGTCGCACACACTAGACGGTCACATACTTTGAGTCTATTAGTGGGATACGTACTAACGTTGTCGGGGTGTTCTTACATCATCATCATACTTCTTTGTTACATCATTCGCTTTTATTTGGGTTCTTATCTACTTTTGTCTTCTTCTTCGGGATTGAAGGAGGAGGGGCTGATTTGTTGGTTCTAGCACACACATGCCTTCTTACACTTGCACCTATTGTAACATTTTACTAGGTGACGATATTCGGTGACCGGAGTCTGGATTAGGGGTACATCTGGAGGACCATGTAGAGCAGTTTATCATTTCGGGTGCACACGAAATAATAAACTGAAATGCATGAAAATCCCGATGGACTTTGAGTTTGGACGTATAGTCCTGGATTTGTCCCTATGTTAACTCTTATAAATTTCTAGTGGCTGACACTAGAAGTGAATCTGAATCCCTCGATTTCTTAATTTTTAGATCATGTCTGGTGCTCGCGGTGGTGGACGTCGTGCTGGCGGCGGTGGTCGTGCCGGCAGTGGTGGTCGTGGTAACATCAACATGAGCCAAGCTGAGCTGAACAACTTGCTACAGCAGCAAGTGAACATGGCTATGGCTAATTTCCAGGCTGGGATTAATGCCATGGGTGGTGAGTTGATTTCTGTCGACCTTACCTCATTCTTGGGATTCATGTCCTTTCGTTTGTCGTGCCGACTGTCAGCCCCATAACTTCGCTGGAACTGAGGGAGCGGTGGGACTGCTCCGATGGCTGGAGAAGGTTGAATCTGTGTTCGTCATGTGTAACTGTCCCGCTGGGGACCGGGTGAAGTATGCTACTACGACATTTGAGGGGCCCGCACTGTCGTGGTGGAATGCTACTACTCAGAACATGGGATTGGGGGAGGCTATTGCAATGCCTTGGGCGGAGTTTGTGCAACTGTTGAGAGGCGAGTACTGTCCGAGGGAGGAGGTGCAGAAGTTGGAACATGAAGTCTGGAGCTACAAGATGGTCGGGTCAGAGATAGAAGAGTACACTGTGAGGAGGAATGAGCTGGCGGTGTTGTGTCCTGATTTGCACACACTCGAGTATAGGAGGATTGAGCACTATGTGTCTGGGCTAGTGCCGGAGATTACTGGATTGGTAGCTGTTTGGAACCTTCCCACTATTGCTGAAGTGGTCCGATCAGCTCATCGGATGACTAACTTGAAGGTGGCAGAAGGTGTTTTGCCTCCTAAAGGTACTGCTGTGAAGGTTACTGAAGGGAACAAGAGGAAGTGGCATGGTGTGGGGAAGAGTGCTGTACCAGCGCCATCTCAGCCGGCGAAGAAGTTTGAATCATCTGGGTCTTCTTCTGGCAGAAGTCAAGTGGGTATGTTGGGAAGCATCCCAAGTGCAACAAGTGTGGTTTTCATCATTCTGGGAGTTGTGATCGGGCTCGTTGTCATCGGTGCCATCAGTTGGGGCATCATGCTAAGGATTGCAGGGTGGCACTCACCCCAACTCAGACTCCTGCTACTACTCCTACTCCTGCTGCTCGCGGGACTCCAGGAAAGCAGGGGTGCTATAACTGTGGTGATACGGGACACTTCAAGCGTGAATGTCCTAAACTGAAGCAGGGCGATAATGGGAGGGGCGAGAACGGTAATGGGAACAACGGCGGCGGAGGCAGGACTGCACGTGCTTTCGTCATTGGATCTGCAGAGGCTAGGCAGGATCCAGACACAGTTACAGGTACGTTCCTTCTTAATGATCGCTATGTTTCTGTCTTGTTTGATTCTGGTGCTGATAAGAGTTTCGTATCTATGGACATTAGTCGATTGCTAGATATAGTACCCACACCTTTAGAGGCTAAGTATTTGATAGAATTGGCTGATGGTAAGAAAATCGAAGCGACACACACCCTTAGGGAATGTCGCTTGGAACTGTTGGGTTTGTCTTTCCCCATTGACCTTATGCCGGTACCCCTGGGTAGTTTTGATGTCGTTGTCGGCATGGATTGGTTATCGTTATATCGTGCGGAGATCGTTTGTTTTGATAAGATTATTCGGATCCCTCTCCCTGATGGAGAGACTCTTTCGGTTCATGGTGAGAAACGCGGTGCTCCGCTGAGTATCATTTCTAGCATGAAAGCCCGTAAGTACCTTCGAAAGGGTTGTTCGGCCATTCTGGCACTTGTTAACGTTTCTACTGACGATGAGAAGAAGATCGAGGATATTTCGGTGGTTCGTGATTTTCCCGATGTGTTTCCTGATGATTTGCCTGGTCTTCCTTCCCATCGACAGGTTGAGTTTGGTATTGATCTTACTCCGGGTGTAGCTCCTATTGCCCGGGCTCCGTATCGTCTTGCACCTCCCGAGATGCAAGAGTTGTCCAGCCAGTTGCAGGAACTCTTGAAAAAGGGTTTCATCCGACCGAGTTCTTCCTCGTGGGGAGCTCCTATTTTGTTTGTGAAGAAGAAGGACGGAAGCCTCCGCATGTGTATTGATTATCGTGAGCTGAACAAAGTGACCATCAAGAATCGTTATCCTCTTCCTCGCATTGATGATCTCTTTGACCAGCTCCAGGGCTCCAGCTACTATTCGAAGATTGATTTGCGGTCCGGTTATCACCAATTGCGCGTCAGGGAAGCTGATATTCAGAAGACTGCTTTTCGCACTCGATATGGCCATTTTGAGTTCTTGGTCAACCTTTTGGTCTCACTAACGCACCGGCGGTGTTCATGGATTTAATGAACCGCGTTTGCTAACCTTACCTGGATAAGTTGGTCATCGTGTTTATTGATGATATTCTTATTTATTCTAAGAACAAGGCAGATCATGAGAAACATCTACGGTTGGTCTTGGAACTTTTGAGACAGGAGTAGTTGTATGCTGAGTTCTCGAAGTGTGATTTCTGGTTACGTGAAGTTCAATTCCTAGGGCATGTGGTTAATGAACTGGGAATTCATGTCGATCCGGCTAAGATCGAAGGTATTAAAGACTGGGAAGCACCAAAGACGCCATCTGAGGTACGGCAATTCCTAGGTCTTGCGGGTTACTATCGTCGTTTCATTGAGGGATTTTCGAAGATCGCTCAACCCCTCACTACTCTTACCCAGAAGGACCGAAAGTTCAACTGGGATGAACCACAGGAATCAGCATTTCAGATGCTGAAGCTTAAACTTTGTTCTGCACCTATCCTATCTTTACCTGAGGGTACGGATGACTTCGTTGTGTACTATGACGCTTCTATTCGTGGTCTCGGTTGTGTGTTGATGCAACGCGGAAGGTTATTGCTTATGCTTCTAGTCAACTCAAGGTTCATGAGAAGAACTACACTACTCATGACTTGGAACTGGGCGCGGTGGTCTTTGCGATGAAAATCTGGAGACATTACTTGTACGGTACCAAGTGTGAAGTATATACCGACCACAAGAGTCTTCAACATATTTTCGACCAGAAGGTGTTAAACATGCGGCAGCGTCGCTGGGTTGAACTTCTGAACGATTATGACTGTGCTATCAAATACCATCCTGGCAAGGCGAACGTTGTGGCGGACGCCATGAGCAGGAAGGAGTCTGCGAATCCTCGCCCAGTTCGAGCCTTACAGCTCACCATTCATTCGTCATTGCCTGACCGAATCCGTTCTGCACAGTTGGAAGCTTTGAAGGAGGAGAACCTAAAGGCTGAGACTATGCACAGTGCTGATAAGCATCTTGAACTCAGGACCGATGGCTTACACTATTTTGCGGGACGTGTTTGGGTTCCCTTGTTCGGGGGATTACGCGAGCTTGTTTTGGATGAAGCTCACAAATCCCGGTATTCTATTCACCCTGGCTCCGATAAGATGTATCAGGAATTGAAGATACTTTATTGGTGGCCAAACATGAAGGCTGAGATAGCTTCTTATGTCAGCAAATGCTTGAATTGTGCTAAAGTCAAGGTGGAGTATCAGAGGCCGTCTGGTCTCCTGCAACAACCAGAGGTTCCAGAATGGAAGTGGGAGCGAATCACGATGGATTTTATCACCAAGCTACCAAGGTCGCCTAGTGGTTATGATATGATCTGTGTGATTGTTGACAGGTTGACAAAATCGGCACGTTTCATACCTATTAAGGAAACCGATGGACTTCAGCGGTTGGCTCGACTTTACCTTAAGGAGGTGGTTGCTCGGCACGGGGTGCCTGTCTCTATTATCTCTGATCGTGATTCTCGTTTTGCTTCGCGTTTCTGGAAGGCTCTGCACAAGGCTTTGGTACTCAGTTGGATATGAGTATGGCTTATGATCCGCAAACTGATGGACAGAGTGAGCGGACGATCCAAACCTTGGAAGACATGCTTCGGGCGTGTGTTATCGATTTTGGCAAAAGTTGGGAGATTCACCTACCGTTGGTGGAGTTCTCCTACAACAACAGCTATCACTCTAGTATCAAGGCAGCTCCGTTCGAGGCTCTATACGGACGGAAATGTCGATCACCACTTTGTTGGGCCGAGGTGGGCGAGAGCCAGCTCACTGGTCCGGAACTTGTGTACGAAACTTCGGAGAAAATCGTACAGATTCGTAACCGTTTGGCTGCTGCGCGGGATCGTCAGAAGAGTTATGCCGATCGCCGTCGCAAACCTTTGGAGTTCCAGGTCGGGGACAGGGTACTCCTGAAAGTTTCACCATGGAAGGGCGTCATACGCTTTGGAAAGCGTGGCAAGCTTAACCCTCGTTATGTCGGACCATTCACAATCCTGGATCGGATTGGACCGGTGGCATACAGACTTGACTTACCGGCGGAGCTCGGTAGTGTTCACAACGTCTTCCATGTGTCTAACTTGAAGAAGTGTTTGGCTGATGAATCTCTCATTGTACCACTGGAGGAGATCAAGGTTGATGATCGTCTTCGCATTGTGGAGGAACCTGTCGAGATTCTCGACTACAAGATTCGTAGCTTTCGTCGGAGTAAAATCCGCATCGTCAAAGTTCGTTGGGACTCGAACCGTGGACCGGAGTTCACATGGGAACAGGAGGATCAGATGAAAGCTAAACATCCTCATCTTTTTCCGAAACACGCATTCGAATCGAGGCATGTTACTGCTGAAGTGGAATGAATCTCGGGTCGAGATTCCTTTCAACGTGGGGATGATGTGACATCCGGTAAATTTTCTTTTCATTTCGTTCTTTCCGTTTCTTTCATTTTGGGGCTTTGTGCAATTTTCGGGACGAAAATTCTTTCAACGTGGGGATGATGTGACACTCGGCATATTTGGCTTAAACCTTATAGTAACATCTAAGTCTACCTTAGCGGGAAACGTTTATAAACGGACTTAACTAGGTTAGTTGAGTCGGGTCAAGTTAGGATTGTCCAGGGTTCAATGATCTGGAGGATCATTGGGAGTCATTTTGGGAACACACTAGTATCGGGTCCCGTTGTTGGTAACATTACATAAATTAATTAAGTGTATGTGTAGATTATTGGTCGTATGGTGGATTATATACATAGATGTGTTTAAATGATGTGTAGATGATTATCCATGCTTAAATATGTTAAACATAGACTAAGGTTGCATGCTCATATGTTAAGGTGCGTTAAAATGCGTTAAACACGACAAACTGGAAAACTAGATAAACATAGGTTCTGGTTCGACCACTTCGAGTGGTCGAAGGTGGAATTATGTATTGGTTCGACCCTTTGAAAAGGGGCGAACCTGGGATATGGGATTTGAAGAATTCCCTTCGACCAGAACAGGGTACATTCGACCCTGTGAAAGGGTCGAAGGAGGCCACATTTGACCATTGATAGGGGTCGAAGGTGGAATAGTATAAATCCTAAACTTTGTCATTTTTCACCATTTCACAAACCCTAACCGTCTCAAAACACTCTCAAACGATTTTAATCACTAAGGAAGGAGTTTTTGCTTTTCTTTTTCATAATCTAACCTATCTACAACATCTAAGCAAGAATCCAAGGTGTGTTCTTAATCCTCAGTCTTTTTAAAGCATTTTAATCCGTTTTTATCTAACCCTAAATGTCCAGATCTTTTCTAAGGAAGATTTTATCAATAAAAACCTTTTAAACATCTTTCTAAACCTAAACCCTATCATTAAACATAGGATTTGTATCAATAAACATATATTAATTATGTGTTATGTGATGTTATGTGTTGTTTAATGAATTGATGCTGTTCTAATGCTAGAAACTAGATCTAAGGCTGCTATTGATGTTGGTTTATTGTTGTTTAGGGTTACAATTAGATAGATGGTGATATTATGGGTATTTTGGGGATTTTATGAAATCTAGGGCTTGTGCATGTTAAGTATTATTAATGAAATGAATGGGGGTTTTCGATTACAAGGTTTAGCATTTGTAGATGATTATGGGTTGATGTTAAAAAGTTTCCAAATTGGGTAAAGATTTCATGCATGATGTGACATTTCCATAATTTTGCCATTTTGGGAAAGTATTAAAACAAGCTGGTTTTGGGGCAAAATTAGTGGGGTTTTGTAGGGATATGTTAATCATACGTGACTGCTGTGTTTGATAATGTTTCGAGATGTTTCGAATGTGTTTGAAGCGTTTTTAGGAAAATTTATAAACCAAGGGCGAGCCTAGACTCATTCGACCATTTGAAAGGTCGAAGGAGAGATTCCAGGGTCGAACCTGGGAAATGTTGGGCGAACCTGATCAAACGGTCGAACGTGGAAAAACGGGCGAAGGAAACTTAAAATGGGCGAAGGAGATTTAATCTGACTGGTTCGACCGTTCTGATGCAGAAATGAGATTTTTGATACAAACTAAGTGTTTTATGCTCGAACCTTGTGTGTAATCTATGTGTACTTGATTAGTTAGGGTAATGAGTCACCAACGGGATGTCGGGTCAGTCTAGTGTGTCGGTTGAATATTTAAACACGCTTTAAAACATACTTGGTTACGATCTGGACAATCGGGGACTAGATAATCTTATGGTTATTAGTCGGAACACTTATGTGAACATTTTGATAGATCTCCGGTAGAGGGATTATCAAGGGCTTAGCATTTTTACTAGTAACCGAAGAACGCTATCTAAGGTGAGTTCACGGCCCCACTTTTACAGCTTTAACTTTTGGGGGAGAAAACATGCGCTAAACTATTTTGGTAACATATGTCATACTATGGTTTTAACTTTGTATTGCTATACGATATTTGGAAGTCCCGGGGGAAACCATGAATGTGCGGGGATGCACAACGGGGGAAATATGGATAGATCTATTGGGCGTGACCTGCCCCACTCGACGGCTTGGAGGGCCGGGCGGGTGCATGTTGTCTCAAACTTTGCTAAACATGCTGAACATATTCGGGCTGCTTAAACATATGATAAACATTGCTAAACGTGTCCAGTAATGGTTTCCAATCGTAGTAGTAATAAAACATACGCCTAGCTAGCGTACTTGGTGACATTGGTATAGTATGGATATGGTAACGTTTTGGTAACTTTGGTAACTTATTGAATAAACCTGTGAACTCACCAGCATTATATGTTGACGTGTTTTGGCATGTTTTTCTCAGGTCGCTAAGGTAGCAACACTGGACTAGGCGTACGAGTCTGCATGGCGTCTAGGCTTAGTTTCACGTTTGAATAAAGTTGTTAAAACATTGTCTTACATGGTTTTTGTAACTGGTTTAATGCTTTCGCTATGATTTTGAAAATTTGAGAAACTATGTTTGGGTTTTATGTATTCATATAGTGTTGTTTATTGTGACCGTTGACTTGGATCCTGGTTTGTCATGCGCCTCGCGGTAAAAACTCCGCAAGTGAAAAATTGAGGGTGTGACATGTACAAAAGAAGTATATTAAAGTGGTGATTTTATTAACTAAAAAAAATTAATTTGGGGAAAAAAATACGTGATGTTACAGTCTCCCCTACTTTTGGGAACTTCGTCCCAAAGTTATTAAGAACACGGGGTTGAGGGAGATTGGGTAGAAATTAGGGCAACTGTGGTTTGGAAAATTTGGGCTAAGGTACGTCATGAATTTATAGGTAATAGAATAATCTGTTTCGAATAATTTGGATAAAAGGTTTGGTATGTGTGAGTTTTTAAGGGTTGGATTAGGCTCTTCTGAACTAGCAAGGAGAATATGAATCTAGCAAGACACTAAACTTAAGTTTTAGGAATTCTAAAAGAATTGCATGAGTTGATTGACTATAGAAATGCTAAATGAACTACTAGAGTTTATAATTGGTTATCTACCGAAGAACCTTGATAGAACTTCACACTACCTTAACATACCTGTAAATTCATGATTACGTTCTGGACCGCAATCACCAATTTACCTTACATTAAGGTTTTGTGTCCTTCTATGATTCTAAACACACATGTAAAATAATGCAATTAACCTTGTGATTGAGTCGTATACAATGTATCCAGAAATGAGTCCAACTGTTGAGCAGGAAAAAGACTTCTACCAGTCAGTGAGTAAGAACCTCTACCGATTGTTGAGTAGGTGCGTTAGCCTCTACCAGTTGTTGAGCAGGTTGTAGGGCCTCTACCGACTGTTGAGCAGGCATGATGACCTCTACCAATCGTTGAGTAGGTTATTTGGTACTCTCCTAACTGTTGAGCAAGTACTTCTTCTTCTATCCGATGTTTGATTAAATGTACCAATTGTTACACACATAAATTGCAAATTGATAATATGTACATGTAAGAAATCAAGTATCAAGTATAGCATGCATGTTGTAATAGAATTGCCCTTGACAAGGTTAATGACTCTAGACGTCTATAGTAAATAGTACTAGTATCAAATGTTCAAATATGGTAGATAATCGAATCCTCATGTATAACTAAGGATTAAGTTTGATGCAACAAACGATCAAGTTTCAATAGTTTGGTTATCATGGGTAACTAGCTCATGTTTGAGAAGGTGAAGGATATGAATTTAGTTCTTGAGAGGATGATGAAAAATCTCGAAGCAGAATCAAGGTTGCGAGAGATAGTGAATGTGAAGATGGTTGATAAGGGGTTTATTTTATAGTAAGGAGATTATGTAGCAGTGTAAATTGTGGGGTTAAAGTAGGGATAAGAAATAGGATGAAGATAGAGAATAGAAACGAGTAGAGTTGCAAGTAAGAGAAACAAGTACTGGTTAAAATCCTAAGGTTATAGACTAGATTATTTTTCTAATAACCTAATTTCCTATAACCATGGCTCTGATACCAATCTGTAACACCCCAACCGATGGCGGAAACATCGAGGTGTCACGTAGTGATGATTCTTCAATAGCTCATGGTACTGAATGAAAATTGAATATTATTAATCAATTTACAATTCATCTTACAAGTAAAGATTACAAAAGTTAATTAATATAAACTAGGTCCAAAGCTCCTATGTGTTCCAAGACTTGTACAACTTCCAATAGCAAGTAAACCCTGAAACATGTTGAGTGGGAAATATGGGGGGGGGGGGGTCAACTATAAATAGTTGGTGAGAATACATAGGTTTTCCATATAGTTGAAAACAATATGTTGTATAGCCATCATAGTTGAAGTATAATAAAGAGTAATGATAGAATATGAGTCCGACATGTAACAATGCGTCTTTTGTACAATCAAACCTTGTGTCGACTGAGACCTAACTCGCAAGTTAGTAAAAGTGTAACTGTTTTCGATCATCCCTGAATTTATGCGGGGGATGGGTTTGTCAGACGTATAGCGCTATAATCTAAACAGGCGGCTTGATCAATGTTAATGATTGTACTGTGTCTTTTTGTTACAGTCAAATGATAGAATGAGTAAATGATAGTGTATAAAATGTTTAAACATTTTTCACCCCAAAATGTAAAACAGAAAAAGGGGCTATGTAAACTCACCTTAGCGAAGACTTAAGTCCTTTGTAATCGAATAGGTGTGGTTCAAACGTTGCCAAATATTACCCTATATTTAAGGCAATAAAATAAGTCTAAGTTTTCTAGTCTACATGTATTTCTAGGGTTCCTAATTTGGGGATTGATAATTGTTTAATCGTTGATTTAGATAAATTGTTAATAAATAAATAAAGAAATTTAGGAAAATAAATAACATAAAAGAACTTTTTGTAAAATCTTGGTTAAGATGGTTGTATTATAAGATATTAAATATGAAAATAATTTTTATAAAATTATTTTCTCAAAAATTGAATATTTAGTATATTTATTTCTATTTGTCAAAATATAGTTTTAATATCTAAATATATTAAAATTAATGAAATTTCAATTTAAAATTTATATTTCTGTTCTAAATGTAAAATTTTGGTATAAAAATGTTGAAAAATGAATTTATTATGATTTACTTATGATTTAAAATAACAAAAATTAATTAAAAATATTAAATAAACGTTTTTCTGAAATTAAAAATCATTTCAGAAATATTTATTGTTTTATAAGTTTAAAATAATAATTTTTTGTGGGATTTTATAAAGTCGTTTTGATATTTTTATAGAATTTTAAAATTATGAAGGAATAAACTTGTAATATTTAATGAATAAATGATTTTTGAAAATCTAAAAATTGTATGATAAACTTGACCATTTGAATATCATAAAATATTTTTTGTAGAATTTATAGAAATCGTTTTGTTAAATAAAAGGATTTTTTTTATAAATTTGATTAATAAAAGAATTATAAAAATTCATTATTTAATATTAGGTAGTGTTAAAATAAAATACAAACTGGGTTGTATATGTTCTCAGGGTCCAGACCAATTGGTCTGGGCTTGTGATTATAAGTACTAGGAAGCAAGAGGTCATGGGTTCGGTTTAGTTTTGGTTATGGATTTTGTTATAGAAGTGAGCTTTGTAAACAATTAAACTTATTAAACTTATTATTATTATTATTATTATTATTATTATTATTATTATTATTATTATTATTATTATTACTATAAAAATGTTTTGAAATAAATAAAAAAATTTAGACGTGGTTATTCTTGTACAAAAGAAGTATATTAAAGTGGTGATTTTATTAACTAAAAAAATTTAATTTGGGGAAAAAAAATACGTGATGTTACATTTACGTAGGTCAACCATCAGGCTTTGAAGATCCTATTCACCGGGATAAGGTCTACGTTCTAAGCAAAGCTCTCTATGGGTTGCACCAGGCTCCAAGACAATGGTATGAGGAGCTGAGCACGTATCTTCTATCCAAAGGATTTAAACGAGGTTTGGTAGATTGCACACTGTTCACAAAACGAATAGGAGATGACTTGCTTCTTGTGCAAATTTATGTTGATGACATTATTTTTGGATCTACTAATGAACTTTTATGCAGAGAATTTGAAAAGGTTATGCAGGAAAAGTTCGAAATGAGTGCGATGGGAGAGATGTAGTTTTTCCTAGGCTGGCAGGTGGATCAAAGACAAACGGGGATTTTTATTCACCAGACCAAATACGTTTATGAAGTCTTGAGCAAATTCCAGATGGATGATTCGAAGCCGATGGACACCCCGATACAACCTAATCACGGGATTGGTGTTGACGCTAAGGGGGATCTAACTGATCCTTTTACATACAGAGCAATCGTCGGATCTCTGATGTACCTCACCGCATCCAGACCAGACATAATGTTTGCTACATGTCTTTGTGCACGCTATCAATCGAAGCCGAAACAGAGTCATCTTGCAGCTGTCAAACGTATCCTTAGATATCTGAAGGGTTGTCCGTCGAGAGGACTATGGTACCCTAATGATGATAATTTTGACCTAATTGCTTTTAGTGATGCAGATTAGGGAGGCTGTGACAACGGTTGGATGCCAGTTTATGGAGAGCAGGCTCGTGACCTGGCAATGCAAGAAACAAACTACAGTCGCCTTATCCACATGTGAAGCAGAATACGTCTCAGCATCAAGCTGTTGCTCACAAGTTCTCTGGATACAACAACAGATGGTGGACTACGGTTTGCAATTTCTTAAAACCCCTATTTACTGTGATAATGAGGCCGCAATTGAATTAACAAAAGATTTAGTCAATCACTCGAAAGCTAAACATATCCGGATCAAATATCATTTTATCCGTGATTATTACGCAAAAGAGTTGATCGATATGGTCAAAATCCACACTGACTATCAACGTGAAGATCTTTTAACCAAAGCTTTTGATAAATCAAGATTTGAATATCTTTTAAAAGCTAACGGTATAAAAGAAAAACAAGACTGATCACCACCTCGGTTTATCGCTTTTTAGGTTTAGTTTTTTAGTATTTTTTAGAAAAAATACAAAAACCCAAAAATATGTTTTACATTTTAGGTAGAGTTTATTTTCAGAAAAACCAAAAACATTGAAAAAATTCAAAAACCAATAAAAATTAGAAAAACCCAAAATGATTTCCAGGAGAAAAGGGGGAAATGATAGTACATCAGTGGGGATCTAAGACATGCTAAAGAAATGTAATGCAATATAAGGCATGTGTTTGAGTCTGTGTGATGTGCTGATAGGCTTCGTAGACTTATTACTGCGTGCCTAATACATACATATCAAACGAAGTGTTGTGTGGATGAACTCCTCATGGGCATATGGTCTAAGTACCGTAATTTCGTTTGATAGGGTATTTGTACAAAATTCGGAGGTTTCGGGTCGTTATGTTGTTAGTTATCTGGGGATAGCCTCTCTGATCTTCTGCTGTAAGTCATTACGGACCTAGATCAGACAGGTGTCTTTATAAAAGAGCTGTAAAGACAAATCCTAAAGTTACTGAATTGAGGAACTTTCAATGTATGATGATAATCAAAGATTATCTGTTGCATCATATCCAATCATTGATGCAAATCATGAGTGATATCAGTCCTCAACCTGGTAGAGTGCACAAGTTACTTTGTAGCATTGATTTGCTGACCTGCATACCTTTGTGCCTCATACCTTGTAAATTACAGATGACGAAAGCATAATCACGCGTTACAATGAGTCTTTGTGCATTTACTTCTTGATACGGGTGTATGTCGTGTGCGTGGGAACTGCAGACAATTGAGTTTATGCTATAAATAATAGTATCAGTCTAAAGCACTGCACAACAGTCTGCATGTGAGCTTATATGGATCACAATATCAGCAGTTGCGAGATCACACATTGTCTTTAATTTTAATAAATCAAAAGATCAACGGTGTGATCAGATTTCTCAATAACTGATATGATCCTCATACCGGAAATCACAAAACATTTACTGCTTTATCCTTACATTTCTGCATTTTACAATTCTCGTCAAAAATAAAAAACTCAAAAAGATTTTAGGTGTGTTTTAACAAAAATTTTAGAAAATCCAAAAGATTTTACATTTCTATCTTATTTTTGATAACTGATGGTGGTTGATGGTGATTTTCTAAAGCTTGATGGACCATTTGAGTTTTGTCATCTTTAAATGTGAAATAATGAATGTTGGATGCTTAAAAGTTGAGAAAAATTTTGAACGGGACTCGATTTTGAGATTTGGTAAAAAGTTCAAAAATTCCAAATTTCATTCGCCCATTCGATGGGTCGAATGTGGAATTTTTGTTGTTCATTCGAACCTTTCAAATGGTCGAATGTGAGTGTTCTTATGTTATTTTCACATTCGAACCATTTGTCTACATTCGAACCTTTAAATAGGGTCGAAGGTGGACGAATTTTCACATTCGCCCTACATGTTTGGTCGAATGTGGAGCCTATAAAACCCTTATCTTCACATTCGAGTCTTATTCAAAAAAAATTTAAATTTCTGAGATAAAGGAACCTTGTTGCTCATGTTTTAAAAATCTTATCATTGTGCTCTCTGATTCTTGCTGATCATTTTAAGATATTATTTGCAGGTATCCATCCGGTAACAAAGTCAGAATCATTGATTTTTTGTTCGAACCCTAACTTGAATCAAAACATGTTTTTTTGACCAATAATTGTAACAATTGAGGCTAGGGATTTAGTATTTAAGTGTTTTAGGGGGAGAATATACAAAAATCCAGGGTTTAAACATCATAGATTTGTCAATTGATTGTTTAAAAGTTTCAAACCCTAGATTTTAGGATAAAACACATAAACACTAAATAATAATTAAAATTGTTATTTGAAAAAGGTTTATCGGCCATATTAAATGCTTTACAAATCAAAATGGCATGTTAAAACACACTGAATCAAAATCTGCAATTTGAGAAGATGAACAGATACATTCGCCCAATTCGAAACGATCGAAAGTGGCTTTTTGGTTGAATGTAGTTGTTCAAACGGTAGAAAGTGGAACAAAATTGTAACATCACGCATTAAATTCTTGTACGTTACCGACATTTAATAAAACGTCAAGTTTCTTAATTATCCTCGCAATTATTATTCTTGTCGCATTTATGTAACCCTAATATGATATATATATATTATAATATGCTAAATGTTGTTGGATTGGGTTAAAACAAAAAAATATAAAAATCCTGCTCTGGCCGGGGTTCGAACCCGCGCCAGAGCCACACCCAACCAGTGCACAAACCAACTGGGCTGAGCCAGTTTCTTGTTATAACCCGGACAAACTATTATTATATACGCGCGTTTACAATCCTCACAGTTGACTAGAAAAGTCAACTGTGGGATTCCTTGTTGTGCAATCCGTAGTATTAACGCGTATTGATGCTATCTATGGTAACCTCGTGCTATTACCGGCCCAATCCAACCAATTTGCACAACCATTACACGGCAATTGTTGCCCTAATCGTCTATTTGGCCGCGTAATATAATATGGAAAGTCAACGAACCAATTAACCCTAACCCTAATCAATTAGTATAAATAGAGGCTTCCTGGACCTTGAAAACTCGCTCATAACTCTCTCTCAATCTTTACATCTCTCTAAATCTCTCTGATTTGATCTATCTGTTCGTGGTTTGACTTTTCCAGTTGACCCGATCATCATCATCATTATCACACTGTGAGTTCAATTGTTTTGTTGGGTTTAGTTCATCGGCGTTCAAGCAACAATAGCCCTAACATTAATCGGGCTATTGTTGCCTGAATCAATCAATTGATAAGCTAGGGTTCATCGCGTTCTTAATTGGGGATAATACAGATTTTGCATACGTTATTTATTAATATTAAACCAGCATTCATCACAACCACCGGCCTAGGCCAGGTGGTTGAGACGCTTGGCTTACACAAGGGTCACCCGGGTTCGAGTCCCGGCACTGACCGGCTTTTTGGCACCTTTTTCCTTTCTTTTCTTTTTAAATCATTAAATAATTACATATATATATAAATCCTTTAAATCTTTTAAAATTCTTTTTAAATACCTAAACTCTTTTATAAATTCTAAAAAAATTAATATTACTTAATCTGATATAAAAGTTTTATTTGTAATTTTTATTTTCCAGAAAATCATTTATTTAATAATTATAATAATTAAATCATTTTTATACTATTATATTTATAAAAATCCATTATTATGTCAAAACAGTATTATTAAAATTCCCAAAAATTATCCTAACTTTTTATAAAGTTAAACTTTACTGAAATAATTTTTAATTCAGTAAAATCATTTATTTATTATTTTTAATCAATTTTTGTAAGATTTAATCATATTTAATTTATAATAAATCCAATTTTCATCATTTTTACACCAAAATTTTACACAAATTATTTTTAATCATTTAGAACAGAATTATAATTTTTAAAATAAGATTTCTTTAATTTTAGTATTTTTGAATATTAAAGTTAATAATTGACTATTTATAAATAAATAGATTTAAAAATCTATTTTTAATGAAATAATTTTATAAAAATTATTTTATTGCTTCAAACACTTTATTGTACTCATTCAAAATTCAAACTTTATAAAAAGACTATTTTCATTTACTATCCAATTTTCTTTATTTAATTAACATTTTTAAATTAAAATTAACAATTGATTATTCCCAAATCGAAACCCTAGGATACACATATTAGTTTGTATAGACTTAGACTTATTATATATATTACCTCATTTTAGGGTAATATTTGGAATCACTTTGGGCAACACAGTTATCATATCTTTTTCAACAAGTTAACATTTGCTAAGGTGAGTTTACATAGCCCTTTTATCACCACTTTTTGGGGTGAAACATGTTATAACACTTTTCATTGCAATTCAATCATCAATGTGTTTGTGTGTTTTCTATGTTGCATATTGTCTTGAACATGATTAGAGTAAGCACATTCTAGCATAATCATTAACATTGATCAGCCGACGGTATACATTGATAGATCTATTGGACTGACAATCCCACCCGGATACGTGCCTCCTACAAAGGTTACGTGGGTGTTTGTTATCGCATAACATTATTGGGACCATAAGCGTATGGTATGTATCATTTTATAACAGTCAATAGGGTTGATTATGCACTCGATTTATTTCTAATATGTTTCTCACATATGGGCTAGATTAACATGACACATGAATTGCATAACCTTTTATTCATTTTATCATCAAAAACCTATGTAATTCTCACCAACTTATGTTGACCCAAAATACTTTCAAAATTAACATGTTTCAGGTAACAATGAAGCTGAGGCTTGAGTTAGCATGAGGATTTATCTTGAAGTTATTTGAAGTTTTTGAAGTTATTATTTGGATGCCATGTATTTGAATTCTTAGACATTATTTCACATTTTGGATATTATGTTTGAATAAATTATTTAAAATTTATATTATACCATGTGCTACTGAAAACAATCATCAATACGTGGCACCCGATGTTTCCGCCATCGGTTGGGGTGTTACAGATTGGTATCAGAGCCTTGGTTATAGGGAATTAGGTTATTAGAAATAATCTACACTATAACCTTAGGGACTAAAACAGTACTTGCTTCTCCTACTTGTAACCCTAATTGCTTCCCTAATCCTATCCTTATCCTATGCCTTAAACCTACATGTGACTACTCTTAATTGTCTGCTGCAATCCTGATCCACCATTAGATTTATAGGACAAAATCCTCAGGTTTAACCTGAACCCCCTTGAGATCTCGTCGAAGTTCTAGATTTTAATAACGAACACGTGCAATCTGGAAGGGTGAACGCCTGTATTCTGAGTCTTCTGTCTAGGCTGGCATTGCGCATATATCCCAATCAGACGAGGGACCCGGATGCCTACCTGGGAATTCTCGGGATGAGTGTTCACTTATAGGCTAAAGCATGTCTTCATATGTTATTAGAATTTAGAATCTTTGATAAGTCAACGTTTTCGTTTATTCGTTTTAATTAATGAATAAATGATTACATTCCTTATATGAACTCTCATTCATTTCATTGTGTCTATTACAGATCATGCCTCCTCGTCGCAGCACTCGCAACAGCAATGGTGAGAACCCCGCAGAAGGTAGTGATAACCATAACCACAACCATGACCAAGTTCCTAACCACAACAACAATGGGGTCGATGCTCAACTGGCTGCGATCATTTCTCAACAAATGGCGCAGCAAATCGCAACTCTGGTTCCCAACTTGCTTGCTCAGGTCATCCAATTGAATGGGAATGGTCACAACAACGGGAACGGGAATGGCAATGGCAATGGCAATGGCAATGGACCCCAAGCTTGCACCCTCAAGCACTTCAACTCTTGTAACCCTCCAAAGTTCAGCGGTGAAGAAGGAGCTACTGGACTTCTCCAATGGTTTGAGGGTATTGAAAATACCTTCATCAACAGTGAGTGCCCCAATAATTTCAAGGTTCGTTACGCCATGAGTGTTCTCCATAAACGAGCACTCACATGGTGGAATGAAGAAAAGCGTACTCGTGGGGCCGAAGTTGCTCTTGCTATGACTTGGGACCAGGTCAAAGAGATCATGAAGGAGGAGTTCTGTCCTCGCAATGAAGTCAAAAAGCTTGAGGATGAGTTTCACACCTTGGCTCAAGATAGTGGGGAAAATCTTGCCTACAACACCCGCTTTCATGAGCTTAGCTTACTGTTGCCACACAAGGTTACTCCTCTGCCGGTAGCCATCGAGAAGTACATCGGTGGTCTGCCCATGCAAATCCAGGACACTGTTTGGGGTAGAAATCCTGCAACTCTGGAAGAGGCCAAACGTCTAGCGGCCACTCTTACTGATAATCATGTGAAGAATGGTACTCTGGTTCGCAAGGGCTCTAAGAAGACTGTTGCCAAAGATACTCCACAGCCTGCTATTGAAGTCAAGCCTGAGACCTCAAGCAACAAGAAGCGCAAGGCTAGAAACTATATGGTTGCTGCTACTCCACCTGCTGCCCAAAACCCAGCCAAGAAACCATACACCGGACCTCACCCTTTGTGCAACACCTGCAAATATCACCATCCACACAGGTGCCATGTCGATTCTGTACTAAGTGTCAACGATATGGTCACCTGGTGAACGTCTGCCGATCTCCTGCTGCCCAAGACAACAACAACCCAGCTCCCAACCAAAACCAACAAAACAACAGGCCTGCTCGTGGTCAATGCTACGAGTGTGGTAACCCTAATCACTACATCAACAACTGTCCTAACCGTAACCGTAACCAAAACCAAAACCAGAACCAAAACCAAAACCAGAACCGCAACCAGAACCAAGGTGCTCGAGGTCGCGCCTACAATCTCAACGCTAATCAGGCCCGTGACAACAATGAAGTGGTGAATGGTACGTTTCTCATTAATAATCACTATGCATCCATATTATTTGATTCAGGAGCTGATAAGTCATTCGTGTCACTGAAGTTTGAACCTTTACTTAACTTACCCCACACTAATCTAGAAGACCCTTTTGTGGTAGAGGTAGCTAACGGGAAGTCTATTTCGATCGGTTCTATTATTCGTAACTGCTTGTTGAATCTCAATGATCATACCTTCCCTATCGATCTTATTCCCATGCATCTTGGTAGTTTTGATGTTATAGTAGGCATGGACTGGTTGTCAACTCATCGTGCCGAAATTCTGTGCTTCGAGAAAGTCATACGCATTCCTCTCGAATCTGGTGAGATTTTGAAGATCTATGGTGAGAAACCCTGTGGTGAGCTTAAGCTTATGTCTTGTACTACTGCCCAAAAGTACTTACGAAAGGGGTATACAGCCTTCTTAGCTAACGTGATAGAGAAGAAGGACAAAGGCAAAAGTATCCAAGACATTCCTATTATTCGTGACTATCCTGAAGTTTTCCCAGAAGATTTACCTGGTTTGCCTCCTGCTCGACAAGTGGAGTTTCGTATTGATCTTGTTCCTGGTGCTAATCCTATTGCTAAAGCTCCTTATCGTCTTGCACCCTCTGAGATGCAAGAACTTGCTAGTCAATTACAGGAACTTTCTGATAAAGGGTTCATTCGCCCTAGTTCTTCTCCATGGGGAGCCCCTGTCTTATTCGTTAAAAAGAAAGATGGTTCTCTTCGGATGTGTATTGACTACCGTGAACTCAACAAACTCACCATCAAGAATCGTTATCCACTTCCTAGGATTGACGATCTCTTCGATCAACTTCAAGGAGCAACCCACTTCTCGAAGATTGATCTCCGTTCTGGTTATCATCAGCTTAGAGTCCACGATGAAGATATTCCCAAGACGGCCTTTCGCACTCGCTACGGTCACTATGAATTCATGGTTATGCCTTTCGGTTTGACCAATGCTCCCGCGGTATTTATGGATCTGATGAATCGGGTTTGTAGACCTATCTCGACAAATTCGTGATCGTTTTCATCGATGATATTTTGATTTACTCTAAGTCAAAATCCGATCACGAGCAACATCTTCACTCCATCTTGAGTCTCCTAAAGAAAGAACAACTGTACGCCAAGTTCTCCAAATGTGAATTTTGGCTTAAGGAAGTTCAATTTTTGGGACATGTCATTGATATGAACGGAATTCATGTTGATCCTGCGAAAATCGAAGCTGTGAAGAATTGGAGTGTTCCTACCACTCCCACAGAAGTCCGTTCTTTTCTTGGGTTGGCTGGTTATTATCGTCGATTCATCGCCAATTTCTCCAAGATCGCTGTTCCTCTCACTACCTTAACTCATAAGGGTAAACCCTATGAGTGGGGACCGAAGCAAGAGGAAGCATTTGAAACTCTTAAGCTGAAACTCTGTGAAGCTCCTGTCTTATCTCTACCTGATGGTAATGATGATTTCGTGGTCTACTGTGATGCATCAAACCAAGGTCTCGGTTGTGTTCTCATGCAACGAGGAAAGGTTATTGCTTATGCGTCTCGACAACTCAAGATTCACGAGAAAAATTATACCACCCATGATCTGGAATTGGGTGCTGTTGTCTTTGCACTCAAGATTTGGAGACATTATCTTTATGGGACCAAATGTGTGGTGTTCACGGACCACAAAAGTCTCCAACATGTCTTCGATCAAAAGAATCTTAACATGAGGCAACGACGTTGGGTTGAATTACTTAACGACTATGATTGCGAAATTCGCTACCATCCTGGCAAGGCGAATGTTGTGGCTGACGCACTTAGTCGTAAAGAGCGTGTCAAACTCCAATGTGCTAGAGTTCGTACCGATCTCCAAGATCGCATTCTCCAGGCTCAACACACCTCAGTCACCCAAGGTAACATGTACGATGAAATGTCTTGTGGTGCTGAGACTCAACTTGAAACCAAACCCGATGGTCTCCTTTATTTTCTTAATCGACTGTGGATTCCCGACCGTGATGATCTTCGTACTTTTCTCATGAACGAGGCTCATAAGTCTCGTTATTCTATTCATCCTGGAGCTGACAAGATGTACCAAGATCTTCGTTATTCTTATTGGTGGCCTGGTATGAAGAAAGACATTGCTCTATTCGTCGCAAAATGCCTCACTTGTTCCAAGGTTAAGGCTGAACATCAACGACCATCTGGTATGCTTGAACAACCAGAGATTCCTGTCTGGAAATGGGAGAGCATAGCTATGGATTTCATCACCAAACTCCCTCGCACACCCAAAGGTTTTGACAGTATTTGGGTAATCGTCGATCGTTTGACCAAGTCAGCTCACTTCCTACCTATTCGTGAGAAGTATTCTGTGGAAAGGTTGGCAAGGATGTACGTAAGTGAAATCGTATGTCGACACGGTATACCTTTGGACATTATTTCTGATCGCGACGGTCGTTTCACCTCTCACTTTTGGGAATCTCTACAAAAAGCTTTGGGTACTAAGTTGAACCTGAGCACTGCTTATCACCCTCAAACGGATGGTCAGACTGAACGAACCATCCAGACACTTGAGGACATGCTCAGGGCATGTGTCATCGATTTTGGTGGCGCATGGGATTCTCATCTTCCTTTGGTTGAGTTTTCATACAACAACAGTTATCACGCCAGCATTAACATGGCTCCTTTTGAGGCACTCTATGGTCGGAAATGTCGTTCTCCGGTCTGTTGGACCGAGGTTGGTGAAGCTCGTATTACTGGACCCGAACTAATCCAGGAAACCACAGACAAAATCCAGCTTATTCAGGATAATCTTCTCAAGGCTCGAAGTCGCCAAAAGAGTTATGCTGATAAACGTCGTAAACCCTTGGAATTTCAGGTTGGGGACCTTGTGCTACTTAAGGTATCCCCTTGGAAAGGAGTTATTCGTTTCGGTAGAAAGGGAAAACTAGCTCCTCGATACGTAGGCCCCTTCAAGATTCTTGACAGAGTTGGGAAAGTGGCTTACAGACTTGAGCTTCCACCCGAGCTAAGCAATGTTCATCCGACCTTCCATGTTTCGAATCTCAAGAAATGCTTAGCAGATGAGAACCTTCATGTTCCTCTTGAGGATGTGCAAATCGATGAAAGCATGCACATTATCGAGAAACCCGTCGAGATTGTTGACACCGGAGTCAAGAAACTCAAGCGCAGTCGTATTCCGATCGTTAAGGTTCGTTGGGAATCTAAACGAGGCCCAGAGTTCACTTGGGAACGTAAAGACCAGATGAAGTCGAAGTATCCGCATCTTTTTCCACCAGACTCTCCAACTCCAACTTCGGGACGAAGTTCCTAAAAGTAGGGGAGACTGTAACATCACGCATTAAATTCTTGTACGTTACCGACATTTAATAAAACGTCAAGTTTCTTAATTATCCTCGCAATTATTATTCTTGTCGCATTTATGTAACCCTAATATGATATATATATATTATAATATGCTAAATGTTGTTGGATTGGGTTAAAACAAAAAAATATAAAAATCCTGCTCTGGCCGGGGTTCGAACCCGCGCCAGAGCCACACCCAACCAGTGCACAAACCAACTGGGCTGAGCCAGTTTCTTGTTATAACCCGGACAAACTATTATTATATACGCGCGTTTACAATCCTCACAGTTGACTAGAAAAGTCAACTGTGGGATTCCTTGTTGTGCAATCCGTAGTATTAACGCGTATTGATGCTATCTATGGTAACCTCGTGCTATTACCGGCCCAATCCAACCAATTTGCACAACCATTACACGGCAATTGTTGCCCTAATCGTCTATTTGGCCGCGTAATATAATATGGAAAGTCAACGAACCAATTAACCCTAACCCTAATCAATTAGTATAAATAGAGGCTTCCTGGACCTTGAAAACTCGCTCATAACTCTCTCTCAATCTTTACATCTCTCTAAATCTCTCTGATTTGATCTATCTGTTCGTGGTTTGACTTTTCCAGTTGACCCGATCATCATCATCATTATCACACTGTGAGTTCAATTGTTTTGTTGGTTTTAGTTCATCGGCGTTCAAGCAACAATAGCCCTAACATTAATCGGCTATTGTTGCCTGAATCAATCAATTGATAAGCTAGGGTTCATCGCGTTCTTAATTGGGGATAATACAGATTTTGCATACGTTATTTATTAATATTAAACCAGCATTCATCACAACCACCGGCCTAGGCCAGGTGGTTGAGACGCTTGGCTTACACAAGGGTCACCCGGGTTCGAGTCCCGGCACTGACCGGCTTTTTGGCACCTTTTTCCTTTCTTTTCTTTTTAAATCATTAAATAATTACATATATATATAAATCCTTTAAATTTTTTAAAATTCTTTTTAAATACCTAAACTCTTTTATAAATTCTAAAAAAATTAATATTACTTAATCTGATATAAAAGTTTTATTTGTAATTTTTATTTTCCAGAAAATCATTTATTTAATAATTATAATAATTAAATCATTTTTTATACTATTATATTTATAAAAATCCATTATTATGTCAAAACAGTATTATTAAAATTCCCAAAAATTATCCTAACTTTTTATAAAGTTAAACTTTACTGAAATAATTTTTAATTCAGTAAAATCATTTATTTATTATTTTTAATCAATTTTTGTAAGATTTAATCATATTTAATTTATAATAAATCCAATTTTCATCATTTTTACACCAAAATTTTACACAAATTATTTTTAATCATTTAGAACAGAATTATAATTTTTAAAATAAGATTTCTTTAATTTTAGTATTTTTGAATATTAAAGTTAATAATTGACTATTTATAAATAAATAGATTTAAAAATCTATTTTTAATGAAATAATTTTATAAAAATTATTTTATTGCTTCAAACACTTTATTGTACTCATTCAAAATTCAAACTTTATAAAAAGACTATTTTCATTTACTATCCAATTTTCTTTATTTAATTAACATTTTTAAATTAAAATTAACAATTGATTATTCCCAAATCGAAACCCTAGGATACACATATTAGTTTGTATAGACTTAGACTTATTATATATATTACCTCATTTTAGGGTAATATTTGGAATCACTTTGGGCAACACAGTTATCATATCTTTTTCAACAAGTTAACATTTGCTAAGGTGAGTTTACATAGCCCTTTTATCACCACTTTTTGGGGTGAAACATGTTATAACACTTTTCATTGCAATTCAATCATCAATGTGTTTGTGTGTTTTCTATGTTGCATATTGTCTTGAACATGATTAGAGTAAGCACATTCTAGCATAATCATTAACATTGATCAGCCGACGGTATACATTGATAGATCTATTGGACTGACAATCCCACCCGGATACGTGCCTCCTACAAAGGTTACGTGGGTGTTTGTTATCGCATAACATTATTGGGACCATAAGCGTATGGTATGTATCATTTTATAACAGTCAATAGGGTTGATTATGCACTCGATTTATTTCTAATATGTTTCTCACATATGGGCTAGATTAACATGACACATGAATTGCATAACCTTTTATTCATTTTATCATCAAAAACCTATGTAATTCTCACCAACTTATGTTGACCCAAAATACTTTCAAAATTAACATGTTTCAGGTAACAATGAAGCTGAGGCTTGAGTTAGCATGAGGATTTATCTTGAAGTTATTTGAAGTTTTTGAAGTTATTATTTGGATGCCATGTATTTGAATTCTTAGACATTATTTCACATTTTGGATATTATGTTTGAATAAAATATTTAAAATTTATATTATACCATGTGCTACTGAAAACAATCATCAATACGTGGCACCCCGATGTTTCCGCCATCGGTTGGGGTGTTACAAAAATGGTCGAATGTACATTTTTAAACACTGATTTTCACATTCGAACTTTATATTCCACATTCGAACCCCATTTTCTTCGTTCGTCCCTTCGATTGGTCGAATGTAGACTTTCAAAATCAAAAATTTCATGTTTTGGTTATTTTGTCAGTTTTTAACGTGTTTTCTTGATTTGTTTTGATGTTTTAACCATATCTGAATAGGAGAGTACTGATATTCCTCTAGGATCTTCAGAAAAGGCAGCTGAGAAGAAACAAGTTGAAGAGTTACCATTTGAAGAAGCACACAACTGATGTGCTTATCTGGGTGATCTGAAGAAACATACCGAATTCATCGGTATTGTTGATTTTTTGAAGAGAGTCGTGTGATTGTTGCTATTGCTACTCCTGCTATCATATACAGAGATCATCAACAAGAATTCTGGACGAATGCCAGAATGGATTTTTGGGATAACGAATCTGCTATCGTTAGTACGATTCAGGGGGAGTTAGTGATTATTTCTGAAGACGACATCAGACAAGCACTGAAGCTGACGGATAAGAAGACTGATCCTAGAGTTCTTTCTTGGATTGAGCAGAAAAAGTGTTTCCAAAGAATGAAGTACAATGGACCGATTACTGATGGTTCATTACACAAAGGAAAGCATTGCCCGCAGTTCAAGTACCTTGCTCACGTCATGTTACATGTTTTTGGATCAGTGAGTGGAGGTTATGACATAATCAGAAAGAGTATTAGCTCTTTGATGGTTGCCCTAATCTTGAACAAGCCTTTCAATGTATTTGGAATGATACTTGAACACATGTTGGAACCACTGACAGGATTGAAGAATAAGACGTTTTTGTTATATCAGAGATTCCTACAAATGATCTTTGATGAGAAGTACAAGAATTTGAGAAGAGATCCTACTCAGATAGTCGTACAGGATCACATGAATCTGAATACGTTAGTAAGAATGAAGGGATACAAAGGTGTGCCAATGAATGAGGGACCACAATTGAAGAATGTGTTCGGTCACCTGATCAATCCAGGATATGAAGATCCAGGTACTGATAAAGCCAGGCATGCTAACAGTGATTCTGATGAAGACAATCCGTTATGTCCTGTTGATCCTGATGCAAAAAGAAAAAGACAAGTAGTGAATGTTGGTGCAAAGAGTGGTAAAGGGAAAGGAAAAGAAAAAGAGGATGATCCAAAACCACCAAAGAAGATATCTAGGAGGAAAAAGAGTGTTGCAAAGAAAGGCATACACGTGGTGGATGAAGAATCAATGGATTCGGAAGAAACTCAGGTTAAAGAAAGATGGGATTCAGAAAATGAGACTATAAAGTCCACCACGCCCAAGGCTATTGTGGCTGGTGAGTCTGAAAGTCTGAACAAGTCTTTAGAAGAACAAAGGATGAAAAGTCCGATTGCATTGGATGATATTGATGAAGGTTTAGGTTTGGGATCTGAAGATTTTGGAGGATCGCCAAAGACTGGAGAGAAACAGAAAAAAGCCTATATACAAGAAGATAGCAAAGGCTGATGAAATTGTAAAGCCGATGCAGAAAAGAGCTAAAGACATTGAGAACTTAATTGCAGGAAAGAAAGTGCCTGCAGTATCAAGCTCTAAATCTCCCATGACATCCCCAGTGGCAAAGAAACAGAAAACATCATCTGCTGCTGAGCAATCTGAATTACCAACTGATGATTTTAATGCTGCTTTAGGTAGAGTCTTGCAAAAGCTTAAGAAACAAAAGACTCCAGTTGCTGAAGCTTCAACACCAAAGGTTGCTGTAGATAGTGATCCGATGAATGCAGTAAACCAGAAGCTTGCAGATATGATGAAGATCATTAATCAGTAACAAGCAGAGATTGAGCAGTTAAGGAAAAATGATAAAAAGATGTTGGATGTTGTCGTATCTTCACAGGAAAATCAAGAAGGTTTGGAAGCTAAGATTAAACAACTTCAGGCTGAGAATCAGAAGTTATTGTTACATGAGCAGAGAAATACTAGAAGGTATATTAATCTGAGACTTGAGAACAAAACGCTGAAAGAAACGAACAAGAGCATGAACAATCTGATAAAAGATTTGTACTCAAAAGCTCCACAACCGAAAGCTGGAGAGGAAGATAAAGAATCTGAAGAAGAACAGGTTGATTATGAACCATCAGATGAAGAAGAAGATGATGATGAATTAGATTAGGATGCTGGTGATGCTCCTAAGAAGAAAGATGATGGTGATAATGATGGTTCAGCTGATGACTCAGGTGATGGTAATAGCTCTGCTGATAGTGATGATGATGATACTGACAAATAAAAGTGTGAAAAGACGCAGGAGAATCTAGTTCGAAAGCTCCGGGTGGAACTACTGACAATGATAATATTTTCTGGAATGAGAAAATCCGAGCATTACCTGAAGAAGATAAGAAATTATATCGCCAGATGTTGACTGATAGAGTCTGGACGATAGAGATGACTGGTAGGTTTCCAGAAATATTTGAGTCAAACGATATGCGTTTTGAGCTGGAATATAATAATCCTGATCTGGAAGATGGAGAAGTTTCTGCAGCTGTATCTAAAGAGATATTAGAAGGACTGGCTAAACAGGTAGGTAAATCTCTTGAGGAGTTGATGAGTGAAAATCAAATACTGAATATACCTGAGAAAGAAGCAGGCAATCACTCTGATGATAGAGATGTTCCAGTGTTTGAAGAGATAGAGATGGAGGATATTATGAGTGAGGAATATCCAGAATATTTTAAGAATGATAAAATTCTGGATTTCCTGAATTCTCTGATGAGTTGTTGAGCCAGGCTGAGAAACTTGCTCCTGAGAAGAGCAAAAAGTTCGTTGAAGAAGTGTTTAAGAATTCAGACTGTCATAAGCCGAATATTGAACAATCTGATGAGTTGAAAGAATTGTTGAGGAAACTTAAATAAAAAGAAGCTAACCGCCCTAAGACTGAAGTTCAGGGTAGTTTCTACAAATTCCACAATGAACTATTCAAGGGAAAAGCTCTCGGATGGAAGTATTTGAGACAGCTTAAGTGTCTCGCTGTGAAATGGGAGAAAGGAATTATGTACTTCAACAGATTCCATGACATTAAGACACTACCATATTGGGCTGTTCGCGATATCTGCAGACATGAAATGTTAGGTGCTTCAGTAAACAACCATCTCGTTGGTTACTTTGCAGATTGCATGGCGAGGGAGAGCAGAACGAAATGGAATTTGTTTACCCCACAGTATCCTAAGAGGATAGTTCACAAGAAGGAAAAAGATGAGATAACGGGGTTACACAAGGTGACTTTGAAGTATAAACCACCAAAAGTGTTGAAGTATATTCCTTTGATGCCGATTCAACAACACTTTTCGAAAGATTTTATGTGGTGGTATTACGACTGGAAGACAGCAGAGGCTATTATTGTTCTGAAGGATGGTATGAAAGATTCCAAGAAGATTCATATCTTTGACCCGATGTGGTTGATAAATTGCTCGCACGAGGACATTATCATGTTATACTATAATCCGATTTACTGTGAAGAGAAAGACAGTGAACAGGCAGCTAAATACCAACGTGTGGTATTCTTATGTTTTGCGTGGGATGTCAATGCGGGTTGTGATTTTGATAAGAAGCTGGGGAAGTTTGTTCAGGTACAGAATGTTGAAAAGAAGAAACCAAAACAAACTCATGAACCAGTGATGACGAAAGAACAAAAGAAGTTATTGCATATCAAACTGATGAACAAAAGAATGGATGAACACCGAAGGCTGAAGCAATTCAAGCAATAGTCGAGGGGGAGTTTGTAGATACACGAAAGTGTGACTAGTGCTATTGAATTGCGAATTCTAATATGTGTTGTTATTGTCGAGTAGTCGAAGATGGATATCGAATGGTCGAAGGAAGAATCGTTTGGTCGAAGGAGGCTCTGGGAGGTCGAATGTAAATCTGTTTGTATATATGTCTTGGTTCGCCCACTATGAATGGTCGAACCTACACATTCGACCAAGTCAATTGGGCGAATGTGCAGGTCTATATAAGGCTGAATCATTTTTTGAATGTAAATAGTTGGTCATTTTGTTTCCCTCTCAGAGTGTGTTTCTCCCTAGGGTTTTTGTCAAGTCTGTAACGGATTTATAACATTGTAAACAAGCTTTCAAAGTGATTAATGATTATGTTAATGAATGAAATGAATGTGTTTATGATGATTTGTGTGTTTTGCTAGTTTTATTATCATTTTGTGATCAATTCAAGGATTCCGCACCTGAATTGAACTTGTTTGATCATATTCTTTGTTTGAATAGCAGAACCTATACGCATACAAAGAGGATCGCCAAAGACTGGAGAGAAACACAAAAAGCCTATATACAAGAAGAAAGCAAAGGCTGATGAAATTGTAAAGCCGATGCAGAAAAGAGCTAAAGACATTGAGAACTTAATTGCAGGAAAGAAAGTGCCTGCAGTATCAAGCTCTAAATCTCCCATGACATCCCCAGTGGCAAAGAAACATAAAACATCATCTGCTGTTGAGCAATCTGAACTGCTAACTGATGATTTTAATGCTGCTTTAGATAGAGTCTCGCAAAAGCTGAATAAACAAAAGACTCCAATTGCTGAAGCTTCAACACCAAAGGTTGCTGTAGATAGTGATGTGATGAATGCAGTAAACCAGAAGCTTGCAGATATGATGAGTATCATTAATCAGCAACAAGCAGAGATTGAGCAGTTAAGGAAAAATGATAAAAAGATGTTGGATGTTGTCGTATCTTCACAGGAAAATCAAGAAGGTTTGGAAGCTAAGATTAAACAGCTTCAGGCTGAGAATCAGAAGTTATTGTTACATGAGCAGAGAAATACTAGAAGGTATATTAATTTGAGACTCGAGAACAAAAACCTGAAAGAAACGAACAAGAGCATGAACAATAAAAGATTTGTACTCGAAAGCTCCACAACCAAAAGCTGGAGAGGAAGATAAAGAATCTAAAGAAGAATAGGTTGATTATGAACCATTAGATGAAGAAGAAGATGATGATGAATTAGCTGAGGATGCCGGTGATGCTCCTAAGAAGAAAGATGGTGGTGATAATGATGGATCAGGTGATGACTCAGGTGATGGTAATAGCTCTGCTGATAGTGATGATGATGACGATGATGATGATACTGACAAATATAAGTGTGAAAAGAGGGGATCAGGAAAGGACGCCGGAGAATCTAGTTCGAAAGCTCCGGGTGGCACTACTGACGATGATAATATTTTCTGGAATGAGAAAATCAGAGCTTTACCCGAAGAAGATAAGAAATTATATCGCCAGATGTTGACTGATAGAGTCTGGACGATAAAGATGACTGGTAGGTTTCTAGAAATATTTGAGTCAAACGATATGCGTTTTGAGCTGGAATATAATGATCCTGATCTGGAAGATGGAGAAGTTTCTGCAGCCGTATCTAAAGAGATATTAGAAGGACTGGCTAAACAGGTTGGTAAATCTCTTGAGGAGTTGATGAGTAAAAATCAAATACTGAATATACCTGAGAAAGAAGCAGGTAATCACTCTGATGATAGAGATGTTCCAGTGTTTGAAGAGGTAGAGATGGAGGATATTACGAGTGAGGAATATCCAGAATATTTCAAGAATGATAAAAATTCTGGATTTCCTGAATTCTCTGATGAGTTGTTGAGCCAGGCTGAGAAACTAGCTCGTGAGAAGAGCAAAAAGTTCGTTGAAGAAGTGTTAAAGAATTCAGAATGTCAAAAGCCGAATATTGAACAATCTGATGAGTTGAAAGAATTGTTGAGGAAACTTAAAGAAAAAGAAGCTAACCGCCCTAAGACTGAAGTTCAGGGTAGTTTCTACAAATTCCACAATGAACTATTCAAGGGAAAAGCTCTCGGATGGAAGTATTTGAGACAGCTTAAGTGTGTTGCTGTGAAATGGGAGAAAGGAATTATGTACTTCAACAGATTCCATGACATTAAGACACTACCATATTGGGCTGTTCGCGATATCTACAGACATGAAATGTCAGGTGCTTCAGTAAACAACCATCTTGTTGGTTACTTTGCAGATCGCATGGCGAGGGAGAGCAAAACGAAATGGAATGTGTTTACCCCACAGTATCTTAAGAGAATTGTTCACAAGAAGGAGAAAGATGAGATAACGGGGTTGCACAAGGTAACTTTGAAGTATAAACCGCCAAAAGTGTTGAAGCATATTCCTTTGATGCAAATTCCACAACATTTTTCAAAAGATTTTATGTGGTGGTACTACGACTGGAAAGCAGCAGAGGCTATTGTTGTTCTGAAGGATGGTATGAAAGATTTCAAGAAGATTCATATCTTTGACCCAATGTGGTTGATAAATTACTCACACAAGGACATTATCATGTTATACTATAATCCAATTTACTGTGAAGAGAAAGACAGTGAATAGGCATCTAAATACCAACGTGTGGTATTCTTATGTTTTGCTTGGGATGTCAATGCGGGTTGTGACTTTGATAAGAAGATGGGGAAGTTTGTTCAGATACAGAATGTTGAAAAGAAGAAACCTAAGCAAACTTAGTGATGACGAAAGAACAAAGGAAGCTACTGCATATCAAACTGATGAACAAGAGAATGGATGAAGAGCGAAGGCTGAAGCAATTCAAGCAATAGTCGAGGGGGAGTTTGTAGATACACGAAAGTGCGACTAGTGCTATTGAATTGCGATTTCTAAAATGCATTGCTGATTACGGTTGGTCGAAGGTGGCTTTTCAGAAGGTCGAATGTGGAATAGGATGGTCGAAGGAGGCTTTGAGAGGTCGAATGAAGATCTGTTTGTATATATGGTTTGGTTCGCCCATTATGAATGGTCAAACTTGCACATTCGACCAAGTCAATTGGGCGAATGTGCAGGTCTATATAAGGTTGAATCATTTTTTGAATGAAAACTTTTGGTTATTTTGTTTCCCTCTTAGAGTGTGTTTCTCCCTAGGGTTTTTGTCAAGTCTGTAACTGATTTATAACATTGTAAACAAGTTTGGAAAGTGTTTAATGATTATGTTATTGAATGAAATGAATGTGTTTATGATGATTTGTGTGTTTTGCTAGTTTTATTATCATTTTGTGATCAATTCAGGGATTCCGCACCTGAATTGAACTTCTTTGATCATATTCTTTGTTTGAATAGCGGATCCTATACGCTTACAATCCTCGAGCTTCTGGATCTCATCCCTCGAGCAGTACTCGTTTTTCAAAATCTGCAAGAATTCTACTCAAGGCATAGCATGGGCTTCCCCAATACCCATGGTCTGGGTGGTGGAGTTCCACCAAGTCAAAGCTTGACCCTCAAGGGTCGCTGAAGCATACTTCACACGGTCGCCCACTGGGCAACTGCACATGGAGAATACATATTCAACTTTCTCCAGCCATTGGAGCAGTCCCACTGCCCCTTCAGTTCCACTAAAGTTGTGGTGCTTGCAATCCATGAAATTTTTGTAGGAGCACTAGGGTGGAGGTGGATTGACAACACCACCTGGGACAAGACACACGGATAAATAACAAGAAAGAGGTACAGTACCCTGAAACAAGGTAGAATAGGTGGAAATCAACTTACCACCCATAACATTATGAGCAGCTTGGAACGCAACCAAGGCTACATTCACCTGCTGCTGCAGCCAATTGTTCAACTCCTCTTGGGTCATATTAACGTTACTGCGACCACCGCCGCCACCACCGCCGCTAGCACGACCGCCTCTGTGACCTCCACGAGCTCCTACATCTTCTGTCAAAACATGGAACAAAATACTTAGGCTTGCCCGTGGTATAACCCACTAGGAATTTCAAGAAACTAAACCGGGTCCAATTCGGGTCCATCCGTTCAAACGCAAAAGTCCACTAGGGTTCCCATGCATTCCAGTTTATGATCTCGTGTGCACCCGACATGATAAACTGTTCTACATGGTCCTCCAGATGTACTTTAAGCTTGAAGTTCAAGTCACCGGACACTAGCACCCAAACATGGTATTATTATGAATACACGTATAATATAGTATGAGCGAGGACGAGCGTGTCTATTGGGGCATAGAAGGGAGATGTCCGAATCCCTTGACAGATCTCAAGAGTATGCCGAAGCTACCCCAATGTACACCGTCGCCAAGAAAGTTTCAATAATACACTGTTCGCTGTCAAATCATGATAAGGACGAGTAAGGAGTAGAATGATAATGAGTAAGCAGATGATGTAGCGTAGAAGGTGATGACACCGACACCCCGACAAGTTACAATGTTACCCACATGTTAAGACTCGACCATATGTGACCGTCTAGTGTGTGTGACTCGGCTATAGACTAGACTCTACATGCAGTCCTAGTTTACTATAACCGTTGGCTCTGATACCCATCTGTCACACCCTCAAATTCCACGTGCGGGGTTTTACCGCGAGGCGCATGACACACCAGGATCCCAGTCAACGATCACAATAAACAAACACTAAATATATATATATATATATATATATAGGGGAAAGTTAATTTGAGAACACCTATATTTCGTGCGAACCGTGAGAACGGCATCTAAAACCATTCAAATTCCAAATTTCTTTTTACACTTGTCTTTATTACTAAAATTTCATCTCAAAAACACAAATTAGACGTAAAAATTCAAACGTATACGAAAATAATTTGTTTTTACACATGTGTAAATTTACTGTTTATACATGTGTAAACTGTTACATTTACACATGTGTAAAACGTTAATTTGAAAGTGTTTTTGCAAGAAAAGATGAATTATTTGGAAAGAAAATTCATTTATTAATATTGTATTTTGATTATAATGAGGTTTGTATTAAAAAAATTTGATTTTGATTGATTTTTTTACTTGTTCTCACGGTTCTCACAATATTTAGCGTTCTCAAGATAACCCTCCCCTATATATATATATATATATATATATATATATATATATATATTGAAACCAAAACATTATGCTTTGAGCCATAAACAGCAGCAGAAGCATTTCTTGTTTACAACCAAAAGACATATTATAGTTTACAAAACATTGTTTAATATGCAACAAAACTCTAGACGCTGTCCAAGACTCCGTGTGCCTAGTCCGTTAACTGCTACCTTAGCGACCTGAGAAAACATGCCAAAAATGTCAACATATAATGCTAGTGAGTTCACGGGTTTTCTTTTATAAAAGAGTTGTTATAAGTTTGAAAAGATCATATCCGTTACTACTAGGTTATGAGAACGTTTGCTAGACGTTAAGTGTTTTTACTACTACGGTTGGGAACCCATTACTCAACCTGTATAATGTTGAAGCCAGCCCAGACGGACGGGGTTACCGATGCCTCGGCGACCCCAAAAGCCGTATAGTAAAGTAAAGTAATCATTGTATAACATGACCTTTAGTAAGTAAGTATGTAGCATGTTTCTCCCCGAAAGCAAAACAGTAAAAGCGGGCTGTGACACTCACCTTAGATTGCGTTCCTTGAAAACAGTTAATTCAGTAATCTATGATAGCCCCAAATAGTGGCGACTTATCATAAGATGTATATAAGTACCCGAACTAATAACCCGAAGGTTAACTAGTCCCCGAATGTCCAGACCATAACCGTGTACATTTGAAAACACCTTTGACTGTTAAACCGACCGTACCAAACAAGACCCGACATCCCATTGGTGACCCGACATCCCACGTGTTAGCCAAATACAAGATATCATGAAACATATGTAGTTAAACACTTAATACGCGCAGCATAATGCTCAATTAACGCATTAAGGAGTCCGAACACGTGTTACCAATTCATTTGACATGTCACGGGGTTCCTATCATGTTCCTAGGTGTCAAATCATGTTTCTGGATGTCAAAATACGCTTACAATAACAGTACACGCGATTAGGAAACTAACATGCAATTAGGAAAAGTCAACTGGTGATTGGGAGTAGTCAACAGGCGATTGGGGAGGCTAATCGCCTGTTGTTATAGGCGATTGGGGGCTAATCGCCCTTGCATCAGGTGATTAGGACTCCCAATCGCCCGTTGCAGATGTGCGATGCGTTTTCGCCCGTTTAACCCTCCAAATTAGATCCAAAACATGCAAAAACACCCAACATCAAACCTAAACTATTAACCAACCCATTTCAAACAAAAACACCCAATTTATCTCTGCTCTAACACCCTCGGTGCGATTATTTCCAAAAATGGCAAAGTACTAGGTTTCATTAACTGTGCAAATCTTTCCTTAAATGGCAATAATCAGATTACACAACCTACAACCTTGCAAATCATTATCCCTTTGTTATAATATCATTCTAATGTGAATCCTAACAACAAACAATCATTGAATCATATCATAATATCCTAATTCTTCAAGAATCATCCAAATGGGTCAAAATGCATACTTTCATCAAAACACCATAACAATAGCTCAAATCCTTAGATAATCATCCTAATAACTCGTACACATCAGAAGTACATCAATTACATGGAAACATTCATGTTCTAACCACCAAAAATCATCATATGCATGAATACTTCACATATAGCAAGTAAAATGGTTTATACTTGTTTTAGAAACTCATTTCAAGGTTTATAAAGACACATACTTAGTAAAACAAGGTCTGGACCTTTGGGAACCAAAACAATAACATTATAAAGGTTTGGGATGAAGCACACACCTTGGATTTTATTAAAGAAAGGTGTGTAAGCTTGGAAATGGTGAGTTTTGAAGCTAAGCAAGTTCCAGAGGTGTTTTGAGGTGTGTGGGAGGTTTAGGATCAGTTAGGGTTGCAAAAATGGTGTTTAGTGAGTCAAGGGTTGTATTTATAGGTGTTTCTACTCGTCCAACACATAATAGGCGATTGGGAAACAGATCAGGCGATTAGGGAGTCTAATCGCTTATACTACTAGCGATTAGGGCTCCAATCGCCCCTAATCCTCTCCCAATCGCATGCATGACTGGCGATTAGGCCACTCACCTGTGCCTAATATAAGCACGTATTCACATACCGACAAGTCACATAATGATTACAAACATATAATGCATGATAACTAACACGTTTACGTCCGTTCACCAATTCCTAGGACTCGAGACTTGCGTGTGTGCATTAAACCCGGTGATTCCACGAATCACCAATCCTTGTACACATGGTTATGGACCGACTCCCGATGATCCCGCGGATCATTGTAACGACTCCTGATGGTTCCCAGAATCATCGTAACGACTTGACTGACCCAGATAAGTATGTAATATGCATGACTCGCTAAGGTAGACTTGCTATTTTGGTCAATGCTACTAACCTGAGTTTGCTGGGTGTCACACTTCTAATAGCCTTCGTGGAGGAAGCCAAAGACCCTCGGGAGATAGAGGCACCAGTCAGTAACCCCATTCGAGAATTCAGCATAATCCCCGCCTATCGAGAGCACACCATCAAAGTAAACAATCTGCTCTCTGATAAGGTTATGTTTGAACTAATCAACCTTTTGCAGGAAAGCCAAGATGCATTTGCCTGGTGTCCCGGAGACATGACTGGGGTCCCAAGAGATTTGGCTGAGCACTCCCTCAACATAGCTCCCTCCTACAAACCTGTCGTCCAAAAGAAAAGAAGCTTGGCCCCTGCCAGGAGCCAGGCTGCTTGTCAAGAGGCTGAAAAGTTGGTAGAAGTTGGCATTCTAAGGGAGGTCCAATACCACTCATGGGTGTCGAATCCAGTCATGGTAGACAAACAAGATGGAACTTGGAGGATGTGCGTAGATTTCAAGGATCTTAATAAAGCTTGCCCTAAAGACTGCTACCCCTACCCGAAATTGATTGGAAGGTCGACTCCCTCACTGGCTTCCAATACAAGTGCTTCCTGGATGCCTATAAGGGGTATCAACAAATTCAAATGAAGCAAGAAGACGAGGAAAAAACAGCCTTCCACACCGATAAGGGGATCTTTTGTTACCGAAAGATGCCCTTTGGCTTGAAAAATGCAGGAGCCACTTACCAACGGTTGGTGGATCAGGCCTTCTCGAAACAGATTGGGAGGAACATGGAAGCCTACGTAGATGACTTGGTCATCAAAAGCGAGTCTGGGAAGGCAATGATCAAAGACATCCGAGAAACTTTTGATAACCTCCGAGGGATAAATATGAAGCTCAATCCAGTAAAGTGCTCCTTTGGGTTCGAGGAAGGGAAGTTCCTTGGCCATATAGTCGGAAAACAAAGCATCAAGGCAAATCCAAGCAAGATCCAAGCTGTCCTAGACATGAAGTCACCTACCACAAAGAAGGAAGTGCAGAGCCTCAACGGTAAAATTGCTTCCTTGAAACGTTTTTTTGCCTAAATCCGCAGAAAAATCCTTGCCCTTCTTTAAAAAACTCAAGAATTGTATCGATAAGAAGGATTTCTGTTGGACAAAAGAGGCAGAAGCTGCACTCCTTGAGCTTAAAAAACACATAGCTTCCTTGCCAGAAATCGCAGCACCTAAAAAGGGGGAAGTAATAACAGTTTACTTGTCTGCAGGATTAGAAGCAGTCAGCTCAGTCCTTTTGGTTGATCGAGGAAAGGAGCAAATACCAGTGTACTTTGTCAGCAGAGCCCTTAAAGATGCTGATATCAATTATGCTCCCATAGAGAAGCTTGTGTTGGCACTTGTGCACACAGCCAAAAGGCTAAGGAGATATTTTCAGGCTCACCCAATGAGGGTAATCACCGACCAACCCGTACGATCCATATTAGAAAAACCAGACGACTCGGGGAGGTTGGCAAAATGGGTTGTTGGCCTAGGGGAGCACAAGATAGAGTACGTGCCTAGAAGGGCTTACAAAGGGCAAGTGTTCGCTGACTTTCTAGCCGAATTACCCATCCTGCAGACAGAAGAAGAGATGAATGAAGTCGAAGAAGAACAACTTGACCTCAAAGGAATTGGTGTCTTTTCACTAATGGAGCTTCAAGTGTAGAAGGTTCCGGGGCTGGTCTTGTCATCAGGGACCCCCACGAAACTGAGTACACTTATGCACTTCGTCTAGACTTCCCCTGCACCAACAACGTTGCTGAATATGAAGCCCTACTGGCCGGTTTAAGGTTGGCAAGAAGCATGAAAGTGCAAGAATTGAAAGTATTTGTTGATTCAAACCTGTAAGTCCTGCAAGTGAATGGAGGGTAAACAGCTAAGGAGCCCTCAATGATTAAGTACAAAGATAAGGTCAAAGAATTCATCAAGGAATTCAAAGCCTTCACACTAGAACAATTATCGAGGACCATAAACAAGCAGGCATATGCCCTGAGCAAGCTGGCTTCCCTAACGTTTGCTCACCTAACTAAAAAGGTCTTGGTTGAGGTGCTCCGGGAACCATCCATTGATGACAAAGAAGTCCAAGATGTTATCACCGAAACAGAATCCACATGGATGACTCCCATTGTGTCCTACCATAAAGAAGGGAAGCTGCCAAACGACGAACGAGAAGCAAAAAGGGCTACTTGGCACCCCTACTCAGGTGTGTGGGCCCCAATCAAAGCAACCATCTCATCAGGAAGATACACGAAGAGATATGTGGCATGCATGCCGGACCTCGTGCTGTGGTATCGAAGCTTATGAACCTTGGTTATTATTGGCCATCCATGCACAAAGATGCCTTCGAGACAATCCGAAAGTGTGAAGCATGTCAGCTACAAAAGCCAGTAAAGACCAACCCAAAACACGATCTTGTACCCATCATCTCTGCATGGCCCTTCTATAAGTGGGGCATGGACATAGTGGGTCCCTTCCCACAGGCTCCAGGAAAGCTGAAGTTTCTTCTGGTAGCTGTTGATTATTTCACCAAGTGGCCGGAGGTCAGGCCGTTAGCCACCATATGAGGGAAGCATGTGATAAATTTCGTATGGGAACAGATAATTTGCAGATATGGGCTACCAGGGGAGATCGTAACGGACAACGGAAAACAATTTGCCAACAAGCCATTCAGCAGCTGGTGCTCCGAGTTGGGCATCAAGCAAGTTTCGAGCTCAGTAGCTTACCCCCAATCCAATCGACAAGTTGAGCGCATGAATAGAAGCATTGTCGAAGGTATTAAAGCAAGGCTGGGAAGATATGGCAAGAAATGGGTCGATGAGCTCCCAAGTGTTCTATGGGCTATCAGAACCATGGAGAAGACAAGTCACCAAAAGACACCCTACAGCCTCGTCTCCGGAAGCGAAGCTGTTATACCAGCAGAGATAGGGGTAAGCTCAAGAAGAAATGCTCGACAAGACGCACGACACAATGACAAGGAGGTGCTACTCAACCTAGACCTCCTCAAAGAATCAAGGGACCAAGCCTTCATCAGGGAGGCTAGGTACAAGAAGAAGCTCGAAGCGTACTACAACACAAGGGTACGAAAGGAGGTCTTCAGACCAGGGGACCTTGTGTTGAGATGCAATGAAGCCAGCAAGTAGCAGAGTGTAGGAAAGCTAGGTCCCCGATGGGATGGTCCCTATGTTATCAAGGAAGCCCACAAAGGGGGATCCTACAAGCTAGCTGACCCTAATGGCAAAATGGTCCCAAGGCATTGGAATGACAAACACTTGAAACAATTTTATGTTTAATGGTTGTAATGCTACTATGTATTCCCAATGATATGACTAATGAGAGAACTTTGTTTTAAGAACAATTCACTTGTCACTTATCTTATCAAAGGGTGAGCCCCTCCTAACAAGGCTCCATGGGATCCAGCGCTATACCTATCCATGAAACGGGGATGAGCTCCCAGGCCACAACTGCTCAACAGGCAACAAGGCTGATAACCTTCCTGTATACAAGGTGAGTTCCTAATACAATCCACAACTCTATGGGACAAGTCCTTAGAAGGAATACCTAAACCCATGAAAGAGGGTGAGCTCCTCACACCAAGACAGCTCGTGCATGTTCACGATACCCAAAGACGAACATACAACTTAACAAGCCACTAAATCAGGCTCCAACATAAACAAACAAGCTGATAGGATAAGTGTTGCATCGACTCCTTAGCTAAGTATCCTGGGTTGGGTGACTGCAGCATCCACCTCAAGGTGAAAGGTTAAAGACATTGCGAACACTACAAACGACAAGTAAAATATCCAAGTCAACAAAGCATTAAACATAAATAAAGCATCACCCCTAGAGGGGGAGCATTCCCATTAATAAACATAAAAGCCCTAAGGCTGAGTACAAAAGAGTTTCACTACATAAGACAACTTAAAAATAAAGGAAGCTTAAAACATAGCTAGATCATGGAGTGGCAGAATCTTCGGCTTCATCGGTGGTATCGCCCTCACCAGTGGAAGCCAGAGTTTGGTTGCCAACATCTTCATAGAGGCCATCAGTGTCAAGGCCAGCAAATGGATCATCTTCGCCAGAGGGAGGGGTGGAATCGACCTCCAAAGCCTGAAGGGGGGAAGGACTCTCAAATACCTGCTCCAAGTTGGGAACTCTTGACGAATCAGCAGGCTTAGGACGCTTCGAACTACCTTCCCCACCATCAGCTCCCTCCAACATGATCCTGAGGGGCCTCTTTAACACATACGAGTTGAAATCCTCATTGGCCACCCCCTTCTTCAAACCTTCCGGCTCCATATCTTGCAGGAAGGAGATAGGCTGCTGGGAAGCCTTAGCAATGGCAGCAATATAAGGGTAAGTGGAAAGTTCCATCGCCTTCACAGCATTGACAAACTCTTCCCCAGAAAAAGGCTTAAAAGATGGTAGCTCCTCGAGCTTCTGACCCTCCTCAGCTGCCTTGAAACCAGCCTGGATTACCCCGTGACGACTGAAGGTATCCTTTGCATAAATGTCAGCCAAAGGAGCGTTGAACTCCTGGGAATGCAGCAGGTTGGTGATAAAACGGGAAACCCCCTTAGAAACCAGCCACCCTTTCTCCTCAGTCAAACGATCCACTTGAGCCCGGAGCTCCATACCAACCTTCTCCACAGCAGCCTGTTCTTATTTGACTGCCTCCCTAGCCCGAGCCAAACCTTCCCTCTTCTCAACGACCTTAGCCTTCTCATCGTTTAGCCCCATTGAGTGGGGACAATGGTGAGGGTATTGAACAGAGGGAGGTGAGTGCTGAGGGAAGTATTTCTGGTAAGAAGCAGGGGTAGTTAAGGGAAAGAGTAGTGGGGGTAATTCAAATATGAAAATTTCTGAGAAAGATTCTGGAGTAAAGAATGATGGGGGGTCTGAGAAGATCTTGAATATGGAGGTTGATTCTGGTAACAAATGTCAGATTGATACTAATGTGAATATTAAATCTGGGTATTTTAAGATGAATGATGCCCAGTTTAATGAGGTGGCTCATTATGTTTTGACCAAAACCTGTCCTTCTAATGAGATTATGAGGAAATGGAATATTGGGCAAATAAAAGTGTTTTTTGAACAATGGGATAGAGTTATGTTCACTAATCTGTTGGATGCTGAAAGGAAGGGAAAGAGTGTAGAGACAACTAGTTTGCAATGTGATGATTCTTTGGTTAACAATGGGGAAGGTTCTTTGGGTATGAAGGATGCTTCTGGTAATGAACAGGTTTTTAATGAAGCTTAATTACATGATGTGGAATGTTAGGGGTATGTCTACTACCTCTAAGCAAAGGCAGATTTCTAAAATTATAAAGGAGAATAAGGTTGGTTTGGTTGGATTAGTGGAGACTAGAGTTAGTAACCAGAATATTGGTAATGCTTGTAAGGGTGTTATGGGTAACTGGGAATGGGTTAACAATGCTGAATTTTGTTCTAGCTGGGTGAGAATTTCTGTGGGATGGGACTCTAGGTATATGGATGTGATTGTGTTGCAAAAGACTGATCAGGTTATCCATTGTATGGTTTGTCTTTCTGGTAGTGTTGAGAAGTTTTTTTGTTCATTTATTTATGGGGTTACTAATGTGGTGGGGAGAAGGAACTTATGGAAGAACCTGGTACAACATGCTGGCTGTATTCAGGATAATCCTTGGCTTATGATTGGGGATTTTAATGCTATACTTGATCAGAGTGAGAAGAATGGTCCTTTGGCTTCTTCTATTTATGGAATGGAGGAGTTTAAAGAGTGTACTGATTATATTAGTGTTCTTGATTTGCCTAGCTCAGGATTGTTCAATACCTGGAATCAAAAGCCTGGAAGGGTTGATGGAATCATGGAAAAATTGGATAGGGCTATGGCAAATTTGAAGTTTGGAGAATTGTTTTTTAATGTGGGGGCAAAATTTCTTCCTTTTTATTCTTCGGATCATTCTCCAGTTCTGGTATTTTGCTCTGATGGGTCTTCTGGGATTCCAAAACCTTTCAGGTTTTGGAATTATTTGGTGGATAAACAGGAGTTTTTACCTATTGTTGAGAAAGGTTGGGGGTAGGTTTAATGGATGTAAAATGTTTAGAGTTATTTGTAAATTGAAGGCCCTTAAGAAACCTTTGAGGAAGCTTAACTTTCAGCAAGGGAATTTATTTAAGAAGGTGGAAACTCTTAGGGTTGAATTGGAAAGAATTCAGGAAGATGTGGCCAAAACTCCTGATGATGCTGTTTTAAGAGAGGAGGAACGTGTGTATCTGGATGCTTTTAATGAAGCTGTGAGGGATGAGGAATGCATGTTGAAACAGAAGTCTAAAGTACATTGGCTGCAAGTTGGTGATAAGAATAATAAATATTTTTTTCATTCTGTAAAGTAAAGAGTTTCTCAGAGTAAAGTGTCTCAAATTGAAGATGGGGAGGGCAATGTTCACTGTAATAGTCATGTTGGGAATGCTTTTGTGAACTACTTTATGGGGATGATGGGAAAGAAGGATAATGTTGAGAATATTTCTGGGGTGGATAATCTGTTTATCAGGAAATTACCTAGTGCTGAAGCTGATAGATTGATTATTGGGGTTTCTAAAGAGGAAGTTAAGAAGGCCATGTTTCAAATTGATGACAATAAAGCACCTGGACCTGATGGTTTATCTGCTAAATTTTTTAAAGCCTCTTGGAACATTATAGGAGATGAGATCTGTGAGGCTGTGCAGGAGTTTTTTGTGAATGGCAAGATTCTTACACAGATTAATGCTACAACTATTTCACTGATTCCTAAGGTGAAATCCCCTACTTTTGTTAGTGAGTTTAGGCCGATTGCTTGTTGTAATGTTATATACAAATGCATTAGCAAGGTGATATGCAACAGGCTTATGAATGTTTTGGGATTTCTGGTTGATAATGTGCAAAGTGCCTTTGTCCCTGGCAGACTTATTAGTGATAACATCTTGTTAGCTCAGGAGCCTGTTAAAGGGTATGATTGGATTAGAGGCTATCCTAGGGTGGCTATAAAAGTTGATTTACAGAAGGCTTATGATTAAGTGGATCATTCTTTCTTGGAAAATTGTCTTGTTCAGTTCGGATTTCCAGCTAAATTTATAGGATGGGTTATGATCTGCCTCAGAACTGTTTCTTATTCTATAAATATGAATGGACAATTGTATGGTTATTTTAGGGGTGAGAAGGGTCTTAGACAAGGGGATCCTATCTCTCCCTATTTGTTTACTCTTGTTATGGAAGTCTTGAATCTTATGATAATCAGAAGGATTAGAGAAGCTGAGGGGTTTAAGTACCATTGGAAATGTGAAAAGCTGAAGTTGACTCATTTGTGTTTTGCTGATGATTTATTTTTGTTTTGTAGTGATCACAGTGAGTCTATTCAGGTTTTAAAAGAGGCTTTAGAGGAATTTGGAAGATGTTCAGGATTGAGACCTAACTTGAGAAAGAGTGAAATTGTGTTTGGAAATGTCAAGGAGGATGTTAAGGATAATATTTTGCAAATCCTAGCTTTCAAGGAAGGATCTCTTCCTTTAAAGTATCTGGGGATACCTCTGGCATCTAAAAAGCTTTATAAGAAGGATTGTGGGGTCTTATTGGATAAGATTAAAAACAGAATCTCTGATTGGAAAAACAAATTCTTATCTTATGGGGGCAGAGTTCAACTTTTAAAGTCTGTTTTGTCTTCTTTAACAGTTTACTGGGCTTCCCTCTTTGTTTTGCCAGAGAATGTTACTGAGGATGTTATTAGATTGTGTAGGGGGTTTCTTTGGTGTCAAGGGGAATTCAAGCAGGGTAGGGCTAAAGTGAACTGAGAGGAGTTGTGCTTAAAGAAAAGTCAGGGTGGTTTGGGTATAGCTAGTTTGAAGGAAAGGAATTGGGCTTTGATGGCTAAACATGTGTGGAGAATTATGAATAATAAGAATTCATTATGGGCTTCTTGGGTTCATTTTTATAAGTTAAGGGGTTGTAGTTTTTGGGAAATTGGGGAGTCAAATTCTGATTCTTGGACCTGGAAACAATTGCTTGGGTGTAGGAATGTGTTGAAGGAGCATTGTGTTGTTAAAATAGGAGATGGGAAGTTGGCTAATGCTTGGTTTGATGTTTGGCATAAGAAGGGCCCTTTAATTAATTGTATTAATAGAAGGGACATCAAGACAGCTGGTTATAGTTTGCAGACTAAGGTTGCTGATCTGTTAAATGGAAATGAGTGGACTGTTCCTGAAGAGTGGAGAATAAAGTATCCTGAGATTTTTGATAATGTACTACCTCTGTTGTTTCATGATAGGAAGAACAGTTTTTGGTGGTTAAATAATAAAGGGAGGGTTGTTCCTTTTTCCACAAAAAGTGTTTATGAGGATTTGATAAAACAGGGGGAGATTGTGAAGTGGCATAAGTTTGTTTGGAATAGAAATTGTATTCCTAGGCACACTTTTATCACATGGTTGGCTTTTAAATTTAAACTACCAACTCAAGATAGGATGGAGGGGTGGAAACTTAATAAAGATTTGAAGTGTAGTTTGTGTGGTACTAATGCTGATAGCCATAATCATTTGTTTTTCAAATGTGAGTTTTCTTCAAGTGTTTGGAGGAGAATTAAAGTGTTAGCTAAGCTGGATAACTTGCCTGATGAGTGGGAAAATATAGTGAAGTTTGTGGAAAAAATGAGGAATGTTAAATCTTTGTGGGGTAGTGTTCAAAGATTGGCTTTGGCTGCAGCTGTGTATTTTATTTGGCAGGAAAGAAATAACAGGATTTTTAATAATAAAAAGAGGTCTGCCAACAACATTACTTGTGGAAGATGTGGTTGGTCTGAATCTTTCTGGTGTGAAGGTCAATGGGAGTGGGCAAGATGTTTTAGCTGCTGCTGTTTGGAATGTTAAAGTATCTGTTAATGCTTGTAATGAAGAGAATTGATGGCTTTAATGTAATTCTGATGGGGTGGAATGTTCTGGGTTGGGGAGGGAGGGTCAGTTATAGGGTTTTGTTTAGAGGGGGTGTGGGTGTGCTCTTTTGGGGTCTGGTTGATGTCTGGTGTCATTATTGTGTTCGGATTGGTTTTGGGTTGTTTAGACATTATGTTTTGACCCATTTTTTGGTTTTTGGTTTATTTTTAAGTGTTTTTGTGGTCTTCTGTTTTCTTGTTATAATTGAGTCTTGGTTTGTGTCTGGTGAGGGGGAGTTAGGACATTTATGGTTTGGAGTTACACTATACTTGGGAGATATAAGGATGGATATGATCAGCAGTTTTACGATGTCTTTTTGTCTTTTATTTTTCCTGTTTTTTAGCACTAACTGCTGGTTAGTAACCTTATTGTTTGCTGTTTTGTTAAGTCTGTCTCTTTTCTGGTCTGAGTCTGTCTCTTTGGATTGGTTTAGTACTATCAGGGGGAGGGATTCTTTTATGGGAACTTGCAGTTATAAGGTGTACTAAAAGCTTATGGGTAGTTTCTAGGTCTTATGGGCCTTCTGTTTTAATTCAAAATATATGTTGTTGGTTTTTTGATTTAAGACTATAAGGAGTGGTGGGGGGGGGGGGAAGAGGGGTGGGGGGAAGCGCCATGTGGCACTTGTGGGGCCCTTTTGGGGGGGAAAATAATTGTGGGGAGTGGAAGGGGGGGAAGAGGTGGGGGGAAGTGCCATGTGGCATTTTGTTTTTCTTTTTTTTTTTCTTTTTTTTATAATAATAATAATAATAATAATAATAAAAATAAAATAAACCGAAAAATATATTAAATTAATTTAATAATAAATAATTAATATTAAATTAATAAAAAAATAATTAATCTAGGATTTATTAATGTTTAAATAAGTAATTTAGGAATTATTAGGATTATGTAATGGTTATTTATGTAATGGTTATTAAGTTATTTAATTATGTTATTGTTATTTATTTTTTTTATTTAATTTCTTTTTTTTTTAAATACCAGATTGTTGTTTTTTTTTTTAATTAAATGTCTTCATAATTAATATTAAAGTAATAATGGTCATCCAACCATCAACTGCCACGTGTCCCCCTACTCCCCCCCACGCCGGTGATCCCCTCCCCGCCCCCAGCCCCACGCCAACAATCCCGCCCCTATGGCGGCGGTGTTCCCCCCCCCCCCCTTCCCGCCCCTCTCCCGCCCCCACTCCCACTAGTCTAAAAGACTTGTTGGACCATATTATCACATTTGGGGTATGGTCTAAATCTGCTAAGGTTTATTGGTGGTTAGGATATTGTATGCTGGGAGACAGCAGAAACTCTGGAGAGATAAGGATGGACACCTCCACAGTGTATAGGACATTAATTTCCACCCCTAAATTTTGTATTTTTAGAACTGATCTGTGGAGGGGAACCTTGCTCTATCTTTGGAGCTTGTTGAGCCTTCTTCTTTTGGGATTTGAGTCTGGTCAGTCAGGTTGGCTTTTGCTGAATTGGGAGGGTGGGAAACATAATTGGGAACATGCTGATATAAGGAGACTAAATTGCGTATGGGTAGTTTCTGGGTCCTGTGGGCCTTCTGCTTTATCTTTAATTAATCATTTTTGGTTTTATTTTTCAAAAGATCTATTAGACCACTTGCTTGATGCTGGGGAGTGGTTTAATTCTGCTTATGCTAGTTGGTGGTTTGGCTTTTGTATGTTGTGGATCAGCAAAAACAATGGAGAGATAAGGATGGACACCTCCACAGTGAATAGGTCATTAATTTCCTCCCCTAAATTTTGCATTTTTAGAACTGATCTGTGGAGGGGAACCTAGTATAATATTCGTTTTTTGAATATTTAATAATATTTAGCATTCATTTAAAGTTGTTTAATAAACGAGTCCTGAGCTCGAGCTTCACTTATCGAGCTCACGAGCCTAAATGAACTATTGTTTATATTATTTTTATTTAACATATTAACTAATAAATACTAAACGAGTCGAGCCCGAGCCGAGCTCGAGCTTGAGAAATTACAAACGAGCCGAGCTCGAGCTTTGAAAACAAAGCTCGAATCGAGCCGAGCTCGAGCTCGAGCTTTTTATAACTTAATCGAGCTCGAGTTCAAGCCTGGTCGAGCCTTATCGAGCCTTATCGAGCCTAGTATAATATTCGTTTTTTGAATATTTAATAATATTTAGCATTCATTTAAAGTTACATTATTTACTTATGAGTCTTATGAGTCTTTTGTTACATTATTTGAGGGGGGTGGGGCTCTTTTTGGGGTGTTTTTGTGGAGTGGTGATTTATTTCTGCTTTTGGGTAGTGATCTGGCTGTTAAAGCCTTCTATTTTCTTTCAGTTTGGGGTATGTGGTTTATGGGTTGGGATAGATCTGTTAATCCCCTCTTCCAATCTTGAGGATGGGGTTAATTCTGCGTGGTTGAATTGGTGGTTAGGATTGTTTAAGCTGATGGAGAGCTTTAACTGGGGAGATATAAGGAGGGAGCCCATCTTTGCTTTTAGGACATTTACTTCCTCCCCTAAATTTTACATTTGTAGATCTTGGCAAAGATGGGGAACCTATTATTTTTTGTATTCTTTTCTTGACCTGTTTTTTGTTTTTAGACTAGGTGTTTTGAGTCTGTTTGTCTCTGATGGGTGGGTTGTTTTGTTTGTGGGCTGGGTTCATATTATTTTTGTGCTGAAGTACTATTATAATTTAGTTTGCTGGTTTAATGGACTTGGAAGCATGTGGATAATGGACCAAGAATGTTTTGGCTGGATAATGTGTAGAGCAAAGAATGACAGGATTGATTGTAGAGTGGGGATAGAAGGATACTATCAGGAAGGCTGCAAGTTTCTAAAGGATGCTGATTATAGTTTGAAGATGGGTCAAGTTGGACAGTTTAGATATGATACTGAGAAGAATTACTGGATGGAATTGTTACTTGACTTCAAATGGAATTATTGGTATTGCAAATCAGTTTGCTTAGAAGGCATTGATAGCTGCTGGACCATGGAACAAAAGAATGTTGGGTTTTGGGGTATTTTTATGTATTGGGTTGTTAAGGGGTTGGGTCTCTTTAGGCCAGATTTAGAGGTTATGGAGGTGGGTAATATTGTAATGGGTTAGAGGGTTATTTTGGACCTTGATCTAGTTTTGTACTGTTTATATTTTTTTGTAAAGATCTTGGCCCAGTGAATGTTTGTAAATATTTGGTTTTATTATAAATTTACCAGAGCATAGCTCCTTTACCCAAAAAAAAAAAATTCTCTTTCTCCAAATCAAGTTGGGTCCTGGACAGGGCCAACTCATGAACCAGATCCTTCTCCCGTGCAACATACCTAGCCAATTCCTCTTTCACCTTCACCAGCTCAGTCTTGTGTTTCTCATATGCACCTTCAACTTGCTCACTTCGAAGTAACAACTCACCCCACCTTGCCATCCCATCTGGGAACAAAGATAAAAACTGACCAAAATGGTAATACATCTTTTTCATCACATCCGTGTCCATCCACTCTTTGTGTGTGGCCCTTTCGGCATCAGGGATGCAACGGTCAATCAAATCCCGACAGACGGAAGCCTTCTTCAGAATATCGGTACTCTTAACGTCCCAATTCGGTACAAAAACTCCTTCACGAACAGGGGAACCAACACCAACATCGGCAATCGCCTTAGAACTCTCACCACCTTTAGCTTTCGATGACAACAACTTCTGATTTCCACCCTTGATCACCATATCCTTAGGCTTCTTGAACAAAGCATCATCCTTCTTAGGGGAAGACAATGTCAGCTTGCCTTTCCCTAAGGCAGGTGCACACCCAGGGCAGAAGCTATTAAGGAGGAATTTTCATCCTCATCTTCAAGGACCAATGGGATAGCAGGAGTATTCCCTGGGCCAGAAGAAGCACCCTAAAGTCGCTTACTGGAGCGACGAACAATAACCGACTTCTTCCCCGAAGGCTCTGCAGCAGTTGAGGATGACGAGATGATACTAGTACACTCCCCCAGAAAACTGACATGCTCAGTCCTTACAACCACATTCTTCCCTTCCCTGACTTACGGACCTTGAACTTAACATCAGCAATATCGTCCAAAGCAAGGAAATCAAGGGTACTCATTTCTGCAAAAAAGGAAAAGAAGTCAGATAAGGCAACCAGTAAGCAAAAGTTGGGTAGAGAAAGTAAACCTTAACGACACATACCCTCCCTACCATGATAAATTACAGGTTCAGTATCAGGATCATCCCAGTTGACACTCAAACCCATCATAACCAGGAAATCTTTAGGAAGGGTGCGGGGATGACTAGGATAAGCACGAAGCTTTTCCAATAGTTCCTGATCAAGAGTATCAGGGTCAGGCTCCTTCTCATTCAGAGGAGCATCAGAAGACCTCCTTGGAGCCTTGAAAGGCAGGAAGTCAGAGTTCAAAAAGAAAAACATGTCTTTCCAGGAAGACACAAGACCAATCACACTCGAGATTAGGGCTGGTTCACACTGAGTCTTTTCAATGGTAAACCAGTTCCCATTCTTAGCCAACTTAAAGAATCGACGTTACATGGCCGGAGAAGGCTCATAACCGAGACAACGACACATGATTTCAAAGTGAAGGATTCGGGCAACACCAGAGGGACATAACTGATCAAGACCTTCCTCACTCTTAGTATCTGAATCATCAGTTACCACAACCACTCCCTCATCATTCAACCCGAGAATCAGTGTCACCTCGGAATTTGGATCACCAACATTTGAAGTGTTTATTTCATTTTCCGATGAGGAATCTGATCTAACTGAACTCTCTGTTGTTACTGAATTTAAATTATGGTTTTCAAATAATGGGGAAGGAATAGATTTTTAGTTTGCACTACCGGATTGAGATGGTTCCTCAACAATGTGGTCTAACACATACACCACATTTTTATAACTTTCTAACTTCTTGTTGATCTTTTCGGCAAAACACTTGATTTTAGCCATTTCCAATTTAGTTTCCTCAATTTCATTAATATAATTATTGATGGATATTTGTTTCAAAGAAAGAGTTTTAGTTAATTCAGAAACATCCTTTTTATAACCTTCAAGTGTTTTATTGAAATCATGTTCATCCTTACGATATGCCTGAATGTTGATTTTAGCACTCTCAAGCCGATGCTTGAGTTACTTAACCTTATCATTTAATCTATCAAAAGTACCACAATATTTTTCATTAGAAGTAGAGTTAGGACTTACTGGTTTTGGAGGATCTGTCATGGCCATTAGAGCGAAATGAGCTTCCTTTCAATCAAAGAACTTAGAATAATCAATCTTTGTGAAAGCATTATCCACTATGCATGATTTCCTCATCATCAGAAAGTCTGCTTCTGCTAGCAGTTGATCAATGTCATCATCAAGAGAATTAACACTAGCCTCTGAATCAGATTCACTTTCCGAATCAGAATAGACAGACTCCCGATCATCAGAGACTTCAGCAACAGAATCGATAATAGTCCTTGAAATCGTGTCAGTAACTGATTCCTCAACCTTCTCAATGACATCCTCTGAAACCTCCTCAACTATCTCCTCAATCACAACTTCAGAAATCTTCTCAGAAACTTTTATCGAGTCATCATCAACTATCACCAGCTCTTCCTTTACCAACTCTTGTGCAAAACATGCAATATTACCACAGGTAACCTCTTCAACACCCAATTGCATAGTGTTCCAATCAAAACCTTCATCTTTTTTGTATCACCAACGCTTGATTCTCATTCTGCGGTTGAGTGATTGGTGTAGTTTGGTTAGATTAGGTGTAGTTTGGTTTTGGTTGGTTGTGGATGTTTGCCTTGGTGTGGTATTTTGGGAGGTGTTTTATCGGTTTTGGTAATTGTTTTGTTGTTGATAGTTGTTGTTGTTGTTTTGGCTTTGTTAGGTTACTTGGTTTTGTGATTGACGGTTTTGGGTAGTTAGAATTAAGGGGGTTTCGGTTACCCTGTTGCTTCGGTTTGGTACATTCTCTCGCAAAATGACCTCGAATCCCACAGTTGAAACAGTCACCTTGGCTTTGTTGAAACCATATCTGACACCCCGCATTTTCATGTTAACTCTTTTACTGAACTCTAGTTAATTTCCATAATCATACGTGGTTAAACACTTAGCTAGGGTTAGTTAAACAGGTCCTTCAGGATGTTATGTAACAATAACATATGTTAGGTGACATTAATGTACGTTATAGTTAGGAAAACCCTTGTCTTGACACACACGCGAGTCCTGTATACCGAACTGATGACGTGGGTCCTAAAACGACCACGTCTAAAACCCTTGTCAAGAAAATAAAGCAAAGTAAAAAAGATATTAAGGTTTGTAGAACTTCCTGGAGCTGAAACGCTAACATAAGGCAGCACGACTGCCATATGGTAGCTGTGCAGCAGAAAGTGAACAGTAGAAAATGTTGGAAATATAAAAAGGTGCTTCAGCTTTTGACTATTGGCATAAAACAAAACATCACACAGCTCCATGTCCACCTAGGAAATAGAAAAAGCTGAATATGCACCAAAAGGGTAAAGTCTCACTGCAGGCAGCTGAAAGAGAGTCAACCATGGCCAGGTATAGTAAGGATGCTACCCTAAGGGAGCTCCTGGGCAGATTTCTGTTGCCTATATAAGGAGACCCTTGGGTTTGCATTCCACACACACTTCTCACCTCTTCCCTTACTCTCATACTCTCTACATTATTAACAACAAAAGAATACATACTTATTCTCACGCCGGAGTCCAAACGCGGGAGACCCCCTCATGCGTTAAGGCTAACGGTGTTTGCTACCTTGTGCAGGTCCATTCCCGGAGCCAGAGGATCCCCTTAACCATAACTTAAACCCAATATTCCACTTACCCTTTAACCTAAACATCTCGCAACCTAATCCCGGTCATTTTCCTTGTTGTAGCAACAAGTGGCGCCCACCGTGGGGCTGTCGCTACTTCGAACCGTCTCTAGGAGATATGCTAAACTATCAAACTCCACCAGCCTCGAGGGCTGCTTATGCGTCTCCTAGAGATGACGTGTTACTACCCGTTGAACGGATGGATATCACCCCGGAGGGAGTACGAAGAAACTTCTTGCAACTCCGAGACCTCTTAAACGGTTATGTACGGGAAGAAAGGTCCAGAGGTGTAAAGGTCAGGCTGTCCTATGACGAAGAACCTACAGTTACCCTCTCACCTTCACCTCCGTTGTGGGGGACCACTACCTCCCCTACAACTCAACGTATTGAAACAAGCCCTCACCCTTATTTAAACAGTCAAGGAGGTCTTCTTTCAGGGGAAGGTCCTAGCAGAACCGTATTCTCTCCCGGGGTCCAAGAGTACACAGCAGAACAGGTGATGGAAGCCACACAAGTATCCCTGTCATCCTCAACACCCCTATCCTTTGCAGAAGCTCTAAGGTCCCTACCTTTAGCTAGTAGTGCCGTGGCTGCTTCCTTGGCAGGAGCCGGAGGCTATGTAGGAGGGCTAGCTGCATCTTCAGCGGCGATGTACCTCAATTACTCCCAGCCTCAGCCCGCACCTTATATGCCACCATGTTTTCCCACATGGCCCGGGGGATACCCGTGGCAGTATCCACTTCCTCTAAACCAAATACCGGCAACGGCTCTCCAGGGGAGTCAAGGTGGAGGCATACCCCAGCCTCAAATCCAAGCCTCCACAATCGACACCCGAACCGGGGCTATACCCTCCGAGCCATACTGTCCCAAGTCGCTAGAATGCTTCGCCGAGCACATAGCACATTTTGACTTTCCTAACAAGATAAAAATGCCGGCCAACGTAAAGACGTACGACGGAACCGAGGATCCTGACGACCATCTAAATGTCTTTTCCGGAGCAGCCACTGTAGAAAAGTGGAACAATGCCGAGTGTTGCCACATGTTTATGCAAACGTTGGTAGGTCCGGCCCGCTTGTGGTTTTGTGGTCTCCCTGCTCGCAGCATCTCATCCTTTGATGACCTACGGAGGAGCTTCACCTCCAACTTTAATCCCTTGAGAAAATGCACCAAGGACGCTGCCATACTGTATCAAATTCAGCAGGGGGAGCATGAGGACCTCCGAAGCTTCATAGAAAGATACAAGAGAGAAGGTTTGCAATATAGTGGAGCCACCGAAAAGATTCGAGTCTCGGGATTCATGGGGGCCATCCGCCCTAAAAGGTTATTGAGAAGGTTTCATGAAGACGTTCCTCAAACCATGGAAGAAGCTTTCGAGAGAGCCGAAGCCTTCCTTCGAGGGGAGGAGGCTCTCACTCGGTAGGATAACCGAAAACGGGATCGTGGAAGTTGGAGAGACAGCTCCACAAGCTCCCGAAGAACTAACTTCCAACCCTACAACGAGAGGCGATCTGGAAGGCCTTTCGAACCAAGAAGAAATGAAGAAAGGAGACGGTCTCCAAGACCTGGAAGGCATCAAGAGAAAGAAAGGCACGTGTTCACCGTTCCTAACCAAGACCCCTCAGGAAATACTCTCCACCGAAGAAGTCAAGTACACGTTCCGACCTCCCCGACCTCTATCTAAACCGGCTAGCAAGAGAGATACCAGCAAGCATTGTGCTTTCCACAACGACACTGGACACCACACGAATGATTGCTATCAACTAAAAAAGAGAATAGAAGAGGCAGTCAAGTCCGGGGAATTGGCCCACCTGATTAAGGACATCAAGGGAAGGAAAGATGAGGGGAGGAAGGACAAGGAGGTCAACATGGTTAGGCACGAAGGACCTCAGCAGATCAAGAGAGCTCGAACCGAGCCTTGGAACAAGCAGTACATTTGCCTCCCTCCAGCACCAGACGAATTGATCATCACCCCTGTAATAGTGGAAGCAGAACTAGATGGCTTCCCTATAGACAGGGTATACATGGACTGTGGTGCCTCGTCCGAGGTTATGTACGAAAGGTGTTTCGAATCACTGAGTCCAGAGAACAAGTCCAAGCTCAATCCGTCCGACGCCTCCTTGGTGGGTTTTTCAGGGGAACGGATACACCCCCTAGGGAAGCTCACACTTAGCGTCTGTTTCCGGGACGGAGACTTATCAAGGACAGAGGAGCTGACCTTCTCTGTTATCAGGTACCTTTCAAGTAACATCGTCGTCTTTTCACTGTCAAGGACAGAAGAGTTGACCTTCTCTGTTATCAGGTACCCTTCCAGCTATAACGTCCTAATTGGAGGATGGGCATTGCGACCTTCGGAGCAGTGGTTTCGACAACACATGGTCTCATGAAACTCCCAACACCCAATGGGATTGCAACTCTAAAACCAACGGAGGAAGCTCTTCTAATAGCTTCCGTGGAAGAAATGCAAGCTCCCAGGAAGATGAAAGCACCAACCAGTGAACCCGTCCGGGACGTTAGCATAAACCCTGCCTATCCGGAGCAGGCCGTGAAAGTGAACAACCTGCTCCCCGATGAGGTTATGTTTGAACTAATTAATCTTTTGCAGGACAGCAGAGACGTATTTGCTTGGTGTCCCGGGGACATGACTGGGGTTCCCAGAAGGTTGGCAGAACACTCCCTCAACATAGCTCCCTCTTACAAACCTGTCGTCCAGAAGAAAAGGAGCCTGGCACCTGTCCGGAGCCAGGCTGCCTGCCAAGAGGTCGTAAAATTAGTAGAAGCAGGGATTTTGAGGGAGGTACAGTACCACTCGTGGGTGGCTAATCCAGTCATGGTGGCTAAACAAGATGGTTCCTGGAGGATGTGTGTGGATTTCAAAGATCTAACCAAGGCCTGTCCCAAAGACTGCTACCCGCTGCCCGAAATCGACTGGAAAGTAGACTCTCTCACCGGTTTCCAATACAAGTGCTTCCTGGACGCCTTCCACCAGATCCAAATGAAGTAGGAAGACGAAGAAAAGACTGCCTTCCACACTGAGACCTGGTGAGTCCTGGCCAAGCTGAGTCCTGGCCACCGCCAACTCATGAACCAAGTCCTTCTCCCGAGCAACATATTTAGTTAACTCCTCCTTCACCTTTTGCAATTCCTCCTCATGCTTCTCATAGGCTCCCTCCACTTGCTCACTCCGAACCAACAAACTACCCCACCTAGACATACCATCAGGAAACAATGATAGGAACTGCCCGAAATGGAAATACATCTTCTTCATCAAGTCCTTGTCCGTCCACTCCCGATGCGCAGCCCTTTCGGCATCTGGAACACAATGGTCAATCAGGTCTCTGCAGACAGAAGGCCTCTTCAACAAGTCAGAACTCTTAATACCCACTTTGGAACATAAACCTCCTCACTTTGACCCTACGGGACAGGAGCATCAGCACTAACACCAGCAACCGATCTTGAACTCTCCCCTCCTTCGCCTCCTGACAGCAACAACTTCTGGTCCCCACTCTTGGCTACCACATCCTTAGGCTTTTTAAACACAACATCATCTTTTTTAGGAGAAGACAAAGTCAACTTACCCTTCCCCGGTGGCAGGTATACCTCCCATGGCAGACGCAATCAGTGAGGAATCTTCATCCTCCTCCTCAATAATAAGAGGAATGGCAGGAACATTCCCTGGCCCAGAGGAAACACCTTGAAGTCGCTTGCTGGAGCAACGAAGACTGATGGATCTCTTCACTGATGGCTCTGCAACAGCAGATGGAGAAGAGGTAATGCTGGTATATTCCCCCCTGGAAACGGACATGTTCGGTCCTAACCACCACATTCTTCCCCTCAGCAGAGGTCCGAACTTTGAACTTAACATCGGCAATGTCATCCAAGGCGAGGAAGTCAAGAGTGCTCATTTCTGCAAAAAAGAAAAAACAAAGAATTAGATGTCACAAAGGAACAAAAAGGAGACAAAAGAAAATAAACCTCAACAACACATACCCTCCCCACCGTGATAAATCACGGGTTCTGTCTCCGGGTCATCCCAGTTAACACTAAGACCCATCATAACAAGAAAATCCTCAGGGAAAGTACGGAGACGGGTAGGACAGGTTCGAAGCTTCTCCAATAACTCCTGATCAAGGGTGTCAGACTCAGGCTCTTTTTCATTAAGAGGAGTATCAGGAGACCTCCTTGGAGCAGTGAATGGAAGGAAATCAGAGTTCAGAAAGAAAAATTTATCCTTCCAAGTAGACACAAGGCCAATGACACAGGAAATCAGGGCTGGTTCACATTGAGTTTTCTCAATGGTAAACCAGTTTCCATTTTTTGGCTAACCTAAAGAACCGACGATACATGGACAAAGAAGGCTCATGGCCAAGACAACGACACACGACTTCAAAATGGATGATACGGGCTACACCGAACGGACACAATTGATCAAGACTCAGTTGGTGGTATTCCAAAACATTTAAAAAAAACCTAGAAAAAGGGTATCGAAGATTACCCTGATCAAACTGACGAGTATACACGGCTAGTTTACCGGAAGGAACAGAGGTTACCGGAGTCTTACCCTTCGGAACGGAGGGTTCAAAAGACAACGGTACACCGATTTCCGAACAAAACTGTTCAGCATCAGCCTTAGATAAACGGGTAAATTGAGAAAGAAGATCACTTTTAGCCATAACGACCAGAAACAAGAGTGCACAAGGAAAGGAGGCACTTACCGATTTTATAGGAGAAATAAGGACGCCGGCGAGAGTGGAAATCGTGGGAAAGAGAAGGTGGTTTTACTAAAAAGTGAATGAAATGAGAGATTAAGGGGTTTTCCCCTTTTAAAGTCCAAAAAATTTGAAATTAAATAACCTACAAACGGTTACCAAGGCAAAAATCATCCATCTCCCCATAGGATGACGTCAGCCTGCATAGCCCATCAAATCAGCAGCCGAAGCAGCAGCTGATGGGACATTGGTCTGCCGCCTAAAAAGTAATGATGGCAAGCAGTATTTAATTACAAAATTAAATGAAGGGACAAGAGTTAGAATAAAATATTAGCAAGGACATGACACAATTTTTACAGCTCCCATAAGGGAGCTTGGGGTCCGTTAAACTCCTCGGCACGCAGGTCCGTTTCACCAACGCTGCTACCGAGGAACGACACAATTTACAAGTCACAAGCACTTATAACTTCTTTACAAATGCTTATGACTGGGGGGCTGATGACGTGGGTCCTAAAACGACCATGTCTAAAACCCTTGTCAAGAAAATAAAGCAAAGTAAAAAAGATATTAAGGTTTGTAGAACTTCCTGGAGCTGAAACGCTAACATAAGGCAGCACGGCTGCCATATGGTAGCTGTGCAGCAGAAAGTGAACAGTAGAAAATGTTGGAAATATAAAAAGGTGCTTCAGCTTTTGACTATTGGCATAAAACAAAACATCACACAGCTCCATGTCCACCTAGGAAATAGAAAAAGCTGAATATGCACCAAAAGGGTAAAGTCTCACTGCAGGCAGCTGAAAGAGAGTCAACCATGGCCAGGTATAGTAAGGATGCTACCCTAAGGGAGCTCCTGGGCAGATTTCTGTTGCCTATATAAGGAGACCCTTGGGTTTGCATTCCACACACACTTCTCACCTCTTCCCTTACTCTCATACTCTCTACATTATTAACTCCAAAAGAATACATACTTATTCTCACGCGGGAGACCCCCTCCTGCGTTAAGGCTAACGGTGTTTGCTACCTTGTGCAGGTCCATTCCGGAGCCAGAGGATCCCCTTAACCATAACTTAAACCCAATATTCCACTTACCCTTTATCCTAAACATCTCGCAACCTAATCCGGTCATTTTCCTTGTTGTAGCAACACGAACGTTGGTGATTTGTTAGACATGTATGATTATATGAATGATTGGGTGTTGATGAATGTGGAATAACACGTGTATGTGAATGGCATGCTTATGTGAACTACTGCGTGTTAGTTAACTTGTACGTAAATGTTATGAGATATGTGCACTTAGGGTAAACATAATATGAATTGATAAAACAGTAGTTTTATATGAGTTGGTAGGACTATTATTGTCGGGATTAATCTCGAGAGTTAAATAGGGCTAATGGGCTCGCTTATCAGATAAAAATCACTAGAGCCCGAAACCTTGGCCCATGATCTTAACCCTAGCATATTATTTATAAAAAAAAAACCAACCCTAGAACCCCTTGCGCCGTGGATTAGGAGCAACCCCACAACCACCTTTCAATCTCAATCTTCATCAATTTTCCACTAGTTCAAGCTATTTCGGGTGCTATCTTGAGATTCTAGGGACTCTAGCAATTCAAGGTATGTGTTTTACGTGTTGTATGATGTGATTTTAGGCTGGAAAAGTTGTAAAAACTTTAGGAAATATGCATGCTAACAATCGCAAATCATTGTATGTTGAATGTCTATGATGTTTGTTGAAATTGTTGTTGAATATTATTGATAGAAATCACATCTAGATTATATGGTACGTAAAACCCTGAGATTAAATATGATAAAATGGATGTTATTGTGTTAATATGAGGTTATTGCATGATTATGGGGTATTGAGAATGATTAGGGTTTATAATAATCATGTTGATAAAATTCTGATTTTCTGACAGATTCATTGTGACGAATTGTAGGGCTGTTATAGGGTGATTAACATGTGTAATCTGATTGTTTTCTGATGCTAAGACATAAATTATGATGTTAGCTTTTCAAAAAGTCCAAAATCAAGTGTTTTGGACTTGTTTTGATATGTATTCATGATTTTATAAGTTTAAAGGTCATATTAGATTTTCGGAATTATAAATTGGGTCAACTTTAAACGGTCATAACTCGAGAGTTACAAAGGGTTAAGTTATAAAATTTGGACAGTAGGTCTAAATTGGAAAAACTTGGCTTTTCCATTGGATTCACCTCGTTTGGGTCAATACACAATTTTTGGGAATTTTTCTAATAAATTGACCTGCAGTGGAAAATTTTCTAGACATAGCTGTGTTGTACGAATTTTAATAATTTTTGTGTTTGGTTGTGAGACAAAACAAAAATATGGGTTATCAAATGAATCCCAATGAATATTCAATAAAAATTTGGGAGTTTAATTCGTTCGTTAAGTATTTTAAATAATTCGTTTTTCACAGCGTACAATCTGCCCTGAAAACGCAGATTGTGTAAGGGATGTTTACGTGACTATTTGGAGTCTTATATGGTATGTATTTGACATGAACTTGCATGAATACTTATATGAGATATGTATGAGGTATAAAACTGATAATAATCAATATGATCACCAACGGGATACGTAGAACTTACTTGTGCATGTAGAGTCATTAGGTGTCACTACACGGTTTGAACTTTAAAAGTCTTGGACAATCGAGTTGTATGGTGTGTTGGTTATGCACATATACTCAACTAGTGACATTTGAAATAGGGAGTCGGTAGCTCATTTCTGTCTGAGGAATTTGGATTAGTCACGTGCAACCTAAGGTGAGTTTCACTACTCTTTTCTCAAAAGCATGCGTCTCGAGTTGAGAAAAAGTACTTAACTTTTTCTAGTCCGGGTTGGGACTACTATTTTCTAGTTCGGTTTGAGACTACTTACACATCCCGGGTTGGGATGCTATGGATCCTTGTATGGGTCGGTTTTTGACTCCTTGTGTGAGTCGGGTTTTTGCTAGTTCGCAAACTGTGTCCTTGATGAACTAAACCAACTCTATCATCTGAAAGTCCTTCACATACCGAATGAGTTGCCGAGTTATGGCAAGCGGGTTATTAGTTGATAGCGCTATTAGGTCTGACAAACCTCACACCGGCTCGGGGAGTGCGGGAGTGAACTATAACTTAACAGATTTTATCATTGTTGATAGGCAATGATGTAAGGCATGCGTCTCACATTTGTGGCTACACGTACATCAGCAGTTCGGTATATCGGTGTTAGTTATCATGAATGGGTTAGCTACCCTTGACATGCGATGAACTAGTGTTTACACGGTTCTTGGAACCAACTCAATTACTTGTTTACGTGGTTTTGGAAACCAGCGCATTTACATACTCATTTACTGTACTTAGTGAACTCACCAACATTGTTTGTTGACCCACGATATACATGCTTTTGCAGGTAGTTAGCTTCCGGTGCCAGGATTAGAAAGCACTGCACACTTCACTGCATTTGGGGTCTTGGGCATACACCTAAATTACATATTATGCTTTTATGTTTTCTTTCATATGGTTTTAAATTGGGCGCGTTGTTTTGCGCATGGTTTTAAAAGTTTTAAATTTGGTTTACGCTTCCGCAGCTTAACTAAACTTGATTTTTGAAAACGAACTAAATGGTTTGGGCAATTAGAGTTCGTTCATATGACTTATGGCTATGGGATCATGGTATGTCATGCGCCTCGCGGTAATACCCCGCAGTGGAAATTTGAGGGTGTGACAGATTGGTATCAGAGCCATTGGTTATAGTGAACTAGGACTGCATGTTGAGTCTAGTATATAATCATCATAGCATAAGTACACTCACAATTTAAGTGCACAAATAGCTTTTAGCTACATATATCTACGACATACGATTTCGGGAGATATGTTATCTTCTAGTTCTAGACCTAATTTTGAACACGTCAATGGTGGGAACCCAGGGTTACACCAGGTGGCGCATTACTGGGAGTAGTATCCTAACAAACCTCTTGGATGAGGAAACAACAATTGTACAGGGGAGAAAGCCCTTGCGAGCGTTGTGGCGCACGTACACAGGAAAGCTGCACGATGCGCATGACGTGATACCATCAAACCGAATCAACTGTGAAAAAATTCAAATACTGAGACTTATCCTTTTTCACTGAGCAAGGAGACAATTAGTTTCTGTTCCTTGTTACTTGATCTTTCTTACTTCCATTTGAAATACAGACGGGATTAGGTTACACATATAGAACTTATTTCTTACTTTAGTACCTTACACCTAGTATGAGCGGGCGGACGTATGACTGCATATCCCTGTTACTCATAAGTATATGGTAGATTCATGGGAACACATTAGATTGGGGCTTGTTACACACACTCTTGGGGAGTTACGAAGGTCTGCGATGCAGTGCAACATCTCAAAGGAAGACGAACCCTACTAGTGACTGACAGTCACGATTGGAGGAACGAATGGTGTTGTTGACCATTGAGCTGACTTACACAGGACCGGAGAAGGAGACTGTACGTGATGACAACCATATAACATTGACATCGCGAAAGAGGAAGGATAAGGGATGGAAGGGGAACCTGAGCAGGACGAGCACATGGAAAGTGAGGATGAATGAACTACTATCTAAGACAAAGCGTGGCGACGATTGGCTCTTACCTTTTCTTACCTATCTTTTCTTTCTTTTTCCTTTACTATCTTAGATAAGACTGAGTTCTTATGATCAACGATAAGGTGGTTGAGGCCCTCGCATCTTTCCAAGCTAGTAAAGATCCATCTTGCTAAATCATCTGTTTCCCCTGACTTCCACATTTGAACTTTCTTATTCCTTGAACGCACATGCCACAACAATAACCTACCATCATATTTTCAAGCCTTTTTATTGGTCGTAAACCTCGATAACTCTAACGGAACTGAAGGAGACCGTCTGATTGCTTCGATAGTATAAGTCATTTCCATGCGCATTTGCCCTGGGCAGGATGGGGTAATGTATGCTACATGCACACTCGATGAGTTACAGATACTTGGATGGAGAACGTTGCACCCTATGATGAAATCTAGAAATTTTGACGATGGGTCTGAGATCGACGCCTACACTACCAAGCTACGGGAGTTAGATACTTTGTGCTCAAATCTATTTAACCTACTTTACCAGCGGACCGAATTTCATACCAAAAGGGTGGGTCCCAAAGATTCGTGGCTTGGCCACTACAGCTCACCTACCCAGAATCTAACAAATCTTTCAACTGGCTCGCAAAAACCCTGACTAGGCTGTTGAGCGTGGTACTTTTCCGAAGCATGGTGCTTCATCTTCTACTTTTTGTGATAGCAAGAGAACGTGGGATATTGTGAGGTATAGGTCTTCAACAACAACAACAACAACGGCAACAACAACAATGGGGCTCGTGGAATAGCAATTGTGAATGGCTCTGGGAAAGCTAGGACTGACAACAATGTCGTGTCGGGTACGACACTCTTGCTTCTATTTTATATGATACTGGTGCGGACTATAGGGTTGTGTCATCGAAACTTAGCAAACAAATAGGGATGGTTCCTACTCTTCTTGATACCCCGTACACCATAGAGCTAGCTGATGGGAAGCCTGTTGAGGTAACCCACACCATTGTGACTGTAAGCTTGAGCTAGATGGGCAATTGTTTGCCATCGACCTCCTTCCTATCACCCTAGGTAGCTTTGACCTCGTGGTTGGCATGGACTGGTTGTCCAAGCAACACTCTGAAATTCTCTGTTAGGAGAAGATTGTTCGTATTCCCCTCCCAAGTGGAGAACTTTTATCTGTACAGGGTGATCGTGGTGGTGCCATGGTGGGCATCATCTCCTTTTTGAAGGCCCAGAGGTGTATTCGTATGGGCTGTCCAGCCATTTTGGCTAACATATCTGACACTCAAGCTGAAACTGAAACTAAGATTGAGGACATCCCAGTAGTCCGAGATTTCCCAGATGTCTTTCCAGAGGAACTACCTAGACTTCCGCCTGTTTGTCAAGTGGAGTTTCAAATTGATCTTGTACCTGGGGCAGCTCCAATTGCACACGCACCATACCACCTAGCACTAGGCGAACTTCAAGAACTGTCTACCCAACTCCAAGAGCTATTGGATAGGGGCTTTATTAGACCTAGTTCTTCGCCATGGGGAGCTCCATTTCTGTTTGATAAGAAGAAGGATGGGAGTTTCCGCATGTGTATCGGAAGTTGAACAAAGTAACGTTTAAGAACCGCTACCCTTTGCCTCGTATTGATGACTTGTTCGACTAGCTTCAAGGGTCGAGTTTCTATTCTAAGATTGACTTGAGGTCAGGATACCATCAACTGAGAGTCCGAGAGAAGGATGTGGCGAAGACAGCCTTTCGAACTCATTATGGACATTGTGAGTTTTGGTGATGCCATTTGGGCTAACCAATGCACCGGCTGTGTTCATGGATCTAATGAACCGCATGTGCGAGCCCTATTTGGACAAATTCGTCATAGTGTTCATAGATGACATACTGATTTATTCCAAGAGCAGGGAAGAGCACGAGCAACACCTGCAGCTGATCATGGAACTATTGAGAAATGAGGAGTTGTATGCGAAATTCTCAAAATGTGACTTTTGGATTCGAGAAGTCTAATTTCTTGGACATGTGGATAACGAGGCAGGAATACATGTTGATCCCGCCAAGATTGATGCTATTAAAAAGTGGGAGGCTCCTAAGACTCCTACTGAGGTGCGCCAGTTTCTTGGTCTTGCGGGATATTATCGCAGATTCATTGAGGGATTCTCTAAGATCAATCAACCCCTCATTGCCTTGACACAGAAGGGTATTACTTACAAGTGGGGAGATGCCCAAGAATCTGCTTTTCAATTATTAAAGTCGAAACCTTGCAGTGCACCTATACTATCACTACCTGAGGGTACAGAGGACTTCGTGGTGTACTGTGATGCGTCTATCCAAGGGTTAGGGTGTGTGCTGATGCAGCGTGATAAGGTGATCGCGTATGCCTCACGTCAATTAAAGGTTCATGAGAAGAATTATACCACCCATGACTTGGAACTAGGAGCAATGGTTTTTGCTCTAAATATCTGGAGGCATTATCTCTATGGGACGAAGTGTACGATATTCACTGACCACAAGAGCCTCCAACTCATATTCGATCAAAAGGAGCTAAACATGCGAAAGCGTCGATGGGTCAAGCTTCTGAATGATTATGACCGTCCCAACAAGTATCATCCAGGGAAAGCTAATGTAGTAGCTGATGCCCTCAGTCGTAAGGAAACAAAACCCAAACGGGTGCGAGCTTTATAACTTACCGTACATTTTAATCTTCCTGATAAGATACGTGAAGCCCATGGAGAAGCTTTGAAAGAAGAAAACATCGGGCTTGAAACTTTACATGGTGCTGATAAGCACTTGGAACTGAAGACGGATGGTCTTCAATACTTCATGAAGCTCACACCTCTCGACATTCGGTACATCCTGGTTCGGACCAGATGTACCAAGATCTCAAAACTCTTTACTAGTGGCCAAACATGAAAGCTGAAATAGCCACTTATGTTAGTAAGTGCTTGACTTGTGCGAAGGTTAAGATTAAATATCAGAAACTTTCAGGCCTACTCCAGCAACTAGAAATCCCTATGTGGAATGGGACGGGATTTCTATGGATTTCATCACAAAGCTTCTTAGAACGCCAACTGGCCATAACATAATTTGGGTTATCGTGGATCGTTTAACCAAATCGACACACTTTCTGGCAATAAAGGAAACGGACTCGCTGGAGAAACTAACTAATCTTTACATCAAGGAGGTAGTCTCTAGGCATGGGGTGCCTACTTCTATTATATTTGATCGCGATGCGCGATTCACTTCTCATTTTTTTTGACTACTCTCCAAAACGCTTTGGGAACTCGCTTAGATATGAGCACAGCCTATCACCCACAGACGGATGGACAGAGTGAACGTACCATCCAAACATTGGAAGATCTGCTACGAGCGTGCGTGGTGGATTTTGGCAACAATTGGGATAAGCACTTGCCCTTGATTGAATTCTCGTATAACAACAGCTACCACACTTCGATACAGTGTGCGCCTTTTGAGGAACTTATGGACGCAAGTGCCTGGTGGTGCCACTGGAGGAGATCCAGGTGGACGATCAGCTACGGTTCATGGAAGAACCGGTGGAGATTCTTGAGCGGGGCGTCAAGAAACTCAGACAAAACACTATACCTATTATTAAGGTACTATGGAATTCCCGTCTAGGACAGGAATACACGTGGGAACGCATGGATCAAATGCGGCTTAAATACTCACATCTCTTTACTGGACCTGAAACTATGCATAAACCAAACACTAAACGTAAAGCAACTATCTCAAAGTGAATTTCGGGGCAAAATTCCATTCAACTTGGGGATGATGTGACATCCGGGAACCAAGCACACATTTTTTTAGCCGACTTTACTGTTTACTTGCTGAATTTCGAGACGAAATTCTTTTCAACTTGGGGATGATGTGACACCCCGCATTTTCATGTTAACTCTTTTACTGAACTCTAGTTAATTTCCATAATCATACGTGGTTAAACACTTAGCTAGGGTTAGTTAAACAGGTCCTTTAGGATGTTATGTAACAATAACATATGTTAGGTGACATTAACGTACGTTATAGTTAGGAAAACCCTTGTCTTGACACACACGCGAGTCCTGTATCCCGAACGTTGGTGATTTGTTAGACACATATGATTATATGAATGATTGGGTGTTGATGAATGTGGAATAACACATGTATGTGAATTGCATGCTTATGTGAACTATTGCGTGTTAGTTAACTTGTACGTAAACGTTATGAGATATGTGCACTTAGGGTAAACATAATATGAATTGATAAAACAGTAGTTTTATATGAATTGATAAAAAAAAAACCCAACCCTAGAACCCCCTTGCGCCGTGGATTAGGAGCAACCCCACAACCACCTTTCAATCTCAATCTTCATCAATTTTCCACTAGTTCAAGCTATTTCGGGTGCTATCTTGAGATTCTAGGGACTCTAGCAATTCAAGGTATGTGTTTTACGTGTTTTATGATCTGATTTTAGGCTGGAAAAGTTGTAAAAACTTTAGGAAATATGCATGCTAAAAATCGCAAATCATTGTATGTTGAATGTCTATGATGTTTGTTGAAATTGTTGATGAATATTGTTGATAGAAAACACATCTAGAGTATATGGTACGTAAAAACCTGAGATTAAATATGATAAAATGGATGTTATTGTGTTAATATGAGGTTATTGCATGATTATGGGGTATTGAGAATGATTAGGGTTTATAATAGTCATGTTGATAAAATTCTGATTTTCTGACAGATTCATTGTGACGAATTGTAGGGCTGTTATAGGGTGATTAACATGTGTAATCTGATTGTTTTTGATGCTAAAACATAATTTATGATGTTATCTTTTCAAAAAGTACAAAATCATGTGTTTTGGACTTGTTTTGATATGTATTCATGATTTTATAAGTTTAAAGGTCATATCAGATTTTCGGAATTATAAATTGGGTCAACTTTAAACGGTCATAACTCGAGAGTTACAAAGGGTTAAGTTATGAAATTTGGACAGTAGGTCAACATTGGAAAAACTTGGCTTTTCCAATTGGATTCACCTCGTTTGGTTCAATACACATTTTTTGGGAATTTTTCTACTAAACTGACCTGCTGTGGAAAATTTTCTGGACATAGCTGTGTTGTACGAATTTTAATAATTTTTGTGTTTGGTTGTGAGACAAAAAGAAAATATGGGTTATCAAATGAATCCCAATGGATATTCTGTAAAAATTTGGGAGTTTAATTCGTTCGTTAAGTATTTTAAATAATTCGTTTTTCACAGCGTACAATCTGCCCTGAAAACGCAGATTGTGTAAGGGATCTTTACGTGACTATTTGGAGTCTTATATGGTTTGTATTTGACATGAACTTGCATGAATACTTATATGAGATATGTATGAGGTATAAAACTGATAATAATCAATATGATCACCAACGGGATACGTAGGACTTACTTGTGCATGTAGAGTCATTAGGACTACACGGTTTGAACTTTAAAAGTCTTGGTCAAACGAGTTGTATGGTGTGTTGGTTATGCACATATACTCACCTAGTGACATTTGTAATAGGGAGTCGGTAGCTCATTTCTGTCTGAGGAATTTGGATTAGTCACGTGCAACCTAAGGTGAGTTTCACTACTCTTTTCTCAAAAGCATTCGTCTCGGGTTGAGACAAAGTACTTAACTTTTTCTAGTCCGGGTTGTGACTACTATTTTCTAGTCCAGGTTGGGACTACTATTTTCTAGTCCGGTTTGGGACTACTTAAACAACCCGGGTTGGGATGTTATGGATCCTTGTATGGGTCGGTTTTTGACTCCTTGTGTGAGTCGGGTTTTTGCTAGTTCACAAACTGTGTCGTTGATGAACTAAACCAACTCTATCATCTGTAAGTCCTACACATACCGAATGAGTTGCCGGGTTATGGCAAGCGAGTTATTAGTTGATAGCGCTATTAGGTCTGACAAACCTCACACCGGCTCGGGGAGTGCAGGAGTGAACTATAACTTAACAGATTTTATCATTGTTGATAGGCAATGATGTAAGGCATGCGGCTTACATTTGTGGCTACACGTACATCATCAGTTCGGTATATCGGTGTTAGTTATCAAGAATCGGTTAGCTACCCTTGACATGCGATGAACTAGTGTTTACACGGTTCTTGCAACCAACTCAATTACTTGTTTACGTGGTTTTGGAAACCAGCGCATTTACATACTCATTTACTTTACTTAGTGAACTCACCAACGTTGTTTGTTGACCCACGATATACATGCTTTTGCAGGTAGTTAGCTTCCGGTGCCAGGATTAGAAAGCACTGCACACTTCACTGCATTTGGGGTCTTGGGCATACACCTAAATTACATATTATGCTTTTATGTTTTCTTTCATATGGTTTTAAATTGGGCGCGTTGTTTTGCGCATGGTTTTAAAAGGTTTAAATTTGGTTTACGCTTTCGCAGCTTAACTAAACTTGATTTTTGAAAACGAACTAAATGGTTTAGGCATTTAGAGTTCGTTCATATGACTTATGGCTATGGGATCCTGGTATGTCATGCGCCCCGCGGTAAAACCCCGCAGTGGAAATTTGAGGGTGTGACACCATAAGTAGTGTTCAGTGAAGTAGCAAGATTAGTTCTGTAAGTCTTCTCAATAAAATCAGCAGCCCTTCTCATCACGCTTGCAAACGCCCATTGTATATCAATCAGTTCCATTTCTTCTTTGTCGATTTGGGCATAATCCTCATTAGTCAGATTGTTGTTGCCTACCTGACTTGCCACTAATCCATTGTATGTGCGACCATTGCTGAGACTAAAGCAACATGCTGTTGTGCCACTTCTACAGTCACATTGTTCATGTTGGAAGTTTCCAACATGATTGGACTTTGGCTCGAGGATGCTTGATTCATCATCGGTGCAACATATGATTGTTGTTGTTGTTGTGGAATACTTGTCGATGATAAGTAACAAGCAGCTAACATAGGAGGTTGAGTTGTTGTGTAAGTAGTTGGTATCTAAGACGGTCCCGAAGCGAGGTAATTTATTGGACTCAATTGTGGCTCAACATTTGATACACAATCGATGCGAGGTGCAACACTTGCTCCACCTGATGAATTAGACATAAAGGAAGATGATGTAGCATGATACAGTTCCAGGTTCTGTGGAAACTGTGCTCTTTGGCTTTCCTCTTTTCTTCCATCTCTTTGTTCTCCAACTTCTGTATGAATTCATTGATAGACCAGTACTGATACGCATCTTTTTCCTTCAGTACCTCAACAGTTTTAACCAAACCAAATTAAGTATAGCGGAAGCGAAGTAACAAAACAGTTAAATAAAAGTCTGCGCAAAACATCACGCCCAAAATCATAAGTAAATAGTTAAATATTTTAAAAGTAGTTTAAATGTTCGTCATCCCATGACCTAACATGATGCATGTCCTATTCGTGCTCCATACCTAGTTACCTGCAAAAGCATGCTAACGTGTATCAACATAAAGTCGGTGAGTTCACAAAGTAAAGTAAAAGAGTATGTAAATGCGCTGGTTTCCAAAACCACGTAACCAAATAAAAGCGTAGGTCCTCCAGACCAAATGTTCAAGTGTTATCAGTTTAAGCGTGTCAGGGGTAGCTAACCCACTCATTGCAACTAAACAGTATTATTGGGACACCTTCAGTAGTATAATAATTTGCCTCGATAACTAGTGTCTATCAACTCTAGTTCTCAATTGTGGTCAAAATGCCCATGCTTGTAACATCGCAAAATTTTTCCCCAAATTTTTATACATAAAAGCCCTTATTTTATACATCTTTATCATTAATTTTATACAAATGTGCCTAAGTCTTTATTTTCCTAACACACAACTTATATATATATATATATTTATATATAATAATAATAATAATAATCAGATTTTTTTTATAACCAAACTTATACACCTATCTTAACCCTTTAGCATAACCCAACCAATCCCACAACCAAAACCCAATACTTAATCTAATACCCCTTTATTTTTAAAGCCCAAACCATCAAACCCAGCCCAAGACTGGCCCACACCTTCTTCCCCCTCCTCTAGTATGTTTAAAAAAATAAATAGAAAAAATTTTTGTTGATGCCGGGACTCGAACCCGAGCAACAAACCGGTCCAACCCCTTTAACAATAACGACCCAACCAGCTGAGCCACAGCTCATTCCTGATATAATCCCAACCCGATTTATATAAAAGGCTTTCCAAAATACCTATCCTTCTTCCACTCTTGTTCGCTGTTGTATACCAGCTAAGCACCACCTTTTTTTTTTGCTTTTGTTTGACTTTTGATTGAACCTGTATATAGAAACAACTGATTAATTGATTCGTGACATGTAATTACGCGTATTATACACGAAAAACACAATCAATGCATTCCAATTTAAGCTAATTACGCGTATGTTTTAAAGGCACGGGTCAAAATTTCCTAATCTATGAATCATATGTTATAGTATAAATTGAACCCTCCTTGACAAGCTATAAGTGCCGAAAATTCTTTCCCGTTCTCTCAAATCCTTCTGTTCAAAGCTTTAATTCACGATTTCAAGACCCGTTGACCTTTTCTTTGACTCGATCTTTCTGGATAGCCTCGTGTTTTGTAAGTCTCGATTAAATACATGTTTTCGTTCTTTGATATGGTCCGATTAATAACCCCATAGTCTCGGGGATAAATTCTTGTTAATCGGATCAATTGATAAAACTAGGGTTCATAGTTATTATATTTGTGGAAGATGACCTTTGACTGTGATCATTTATATTAAAAACAAACCAAAAACAATCACCAACTGATCCACAGATCAGTTGGTGACACTCGTTGCGTTTAAGTCTGGAACCGGTGTATGACACGGGTTCGAATCCCACAAGCAACCAATTTTTTTTAACACCTTTTATTTATATATATTTTACCTTTTAATCATTTAAAATAGTTTTTAAAATACCGAAAGAGGTTTATAAATTCTACAAAATTTATTTTATGATATTCAAATGATAAACTTTATTATCCAATTTTTAGTTTTTCAAAAACCATTTATTTATTATATATAATAAATATTACAAATTTATTCAATTATAATTATAAAATTTTATAAAAATATCAAAACGACTTTATAAAATTCCACATAAATTATTCTAAGTTTATAAATCAATAAGCATTTCTGAAATAAATTTTATTTCTGAAAAATCATTTATTTAATATTTTTAATTGATTTTGTGTTATTTTAATCATAAATAAATCATAATAAATTCATTTTTCAATATGTTTACACCAAAATTTTATATAAATTATTTCTATCCCTTTAGAACAGAAATACGAATTTTAATTTAAAAATTCTTTAATTTTAATATTTTTAGATATTAAAGTTATATTTTGGCAAAATAGAAATAGATAGACTAAATATTCTATTTTTAAGAAAATAATTTTATAAAAATTGTTTTTATACTTAAAACCTTATAATGTGACCATCTTTAATCTAAAGTCTACAAAAAGACTTTTGTTTATTCATTTTTCGAAATTCTTTTATGTATTAAACAATTTAATTAATAATCAAACGAATACCTATCCCCAAATTCGAAACCCTAGAAAATACTTGTAGACTAGAAAGACTTAGACTATTTATTACCTTAATTATAGGGTAATACTTGGCATCGTTGGGCTACACTTATTCTATTTTCACAAGACTTAACATTTTGCTAAGGTGAGTTTACATAGCCCCTTTTTTTCTTTTACATTTTTGGGGTGAAACATGTTTAAACATTTTATACTATCATTTACCCATTCTTACTTGTGATTCAATTACACTATCATTTACTCATTCTATCAATTGACTGTAACAAAAAGACACAGTACAATCATTAACATTGATCAAGCCGCCTGTTTAGATTATAGCGCTATAGGTCTGACAAACCCACCCCCCCCCCCCCCCCCCCGCATAAATTCAGGGATGATCGATAACAGTTACACTATTACTAACTTGCGAGTTAGGTCTCAGTCGACACAAGGTTTGATTGTACAAAAGACGCATTGTTACATGTCGGACTCATACTCTATCATTATACAACTATGATTGTTGTACAAACTATTGTTATCTATTATATTCGAAAACCTATGTATTCTCACCAACTTTTGTTGACCCAAAATATTTTCAAACTTAACATGTTTCAGGTTATAGCTTGCTTGAAGATTTGAGTTAATGCTTGAAGATGTGTACTTAGTATTATTCATTTTGATGTACGAATTCTTGTAGAGCAATTGTATATAATGTAATTAAATCAATTATTGAAATTTATTATTTACCATGAGCTACTAAACAATCATCAATATGTGACATCCCGATGTTTCCGCCATCGGTTGGGGTGTTACAGGTTGGTATCAGAGCCATGGTTATAGGGAATTAGGTTATTAGAAAAATAATCTAGTCTATAACCATAGGATTATAATCAGTACTTGCTCCTTTTACTTGCAACCCTACTTGTTTCTAATCTCTATCTCCCTCCCACTTCTTATCCCTATCTTAGTCCCTACAAGAAGATTGCTCTCCATCACTGGATCTACTCTTAGACTAATAGGACAAAATCCTCAGGTTTAGCCTGAAACCACCTTGAGATCTCGTCGAATTTCTAGATTTTAATAACGAACACGTGCAATCTGGAAGGGTGAACGCCTGTATTCTGAGTTCTCTGTCTAGGCTGGCATTGCGCATATATCCCAATCAGACGAGGGACCCGGATGCCTACCAGGGAATTCTCGGGATGAGTGTTCACTTATAGGCTAAAGCATTTCTTCACTATGTTATTAGAATCTAGAATCTTTGATAAGTCAACGTTTTCGTTTATTCGTTTTTAATTAATGGATAAATGATTACATTCCTTATATTACCTCATTCATTTCATTGTGTCTCTTACAGATCATGCCTCCACGTCGCAGCGCTCGCCTTAACAGTGGTGACAAATCATGATGAAGGGAGTAGCAATCACAACCACAACCACGACACTAACCACAACAATGGAGGTGATGCCCAACTAGCTGCGATCATTTCCCAACAAATGGCACAACAGATCGCAACTCTGGTTCCAAACTTACTGGCTTAAGTCATCCAAATGAATGGAAACGGCAACGGAAATGGAAACGGCAATGGAAATGGAAACGGCAATGGAAATCACAATGGGAACGGGAATGGAAATGGGAATGGTCTCCCAGTCTGCACTCTCAAACACTTTAATACCTGTAATCCTCCTAAGTTCAGTGGGGATGAAGGAGCTACTGGTCTCCTACAATGGTTCGAGGGTATTGAGAATACCTTCATTAACAGTGAGTGTCCCGATAACTTTAAGGTTCGTTATGCTATGAGTGTTCTTCACAAACGAGCCCTCACTTGGTGGAATGAGGAAAAGCGCACCCGTGGAGCTGAAGTTGCACTTGCTATGACCTGGGATCAAGTCAAGGAGATAATGAAAGCTGAGTTTTGCCCACGTAACGAGGTAAAGAAATTAGAGGACGAGTTCCACACCCTTGCTCAGGATAGTGGGGAAAACCTTGCTTATAATACCTGCTTCCATGAGCTCAGTCTGTTGTTGCCCCATAAGGTCACTCCCCTACCTGTAGCCATTGAGAAATATATCTGTGGTTTACCCATGCAGATTCAGGACACGGTGTGGGGAAGGAACCCTGCTACCCTCGAAGAGGCCAAGCGTCTAACAGCTACCTTAACTGACAATCACGTAAAGAACGGGACCTTAGTTCGGAAAGGCGAGAAAGCAAGTATTGTAGCCGCGGTAACTACTGAGAACCAGAAGCGTTAGACCAAGGATCCTGATGCAAACCTCACTACACAAGCTTCTAACAAGAAACCTTATACAGGAAACTTTCCATTGTGTAACACATGCAAACGACATCATCCCACTGCTTCAGCGTGTCGCTTGTGCACCAATTGTGGTAAGTATGGCCATCTAGTCAACACATGTCGTGAGACCCCAAACCCTAATACCAACCAACCAACCAACCCTGCTCAGGCTGCTAATCCTAATCGTCCTGGTAGATACAATTATGGTCAATGCGATGAATGTGGAGACCCAAATCAGTTCCGTAACCGATGCCCTAAACTAAACCGAGATCAAGACCCTCCAGCTACTTAACAGCAAGTCCCACCATTCGAATGTTGTTTGCTTTTTATTCTATGTATTGACGCTATTTGATTCAAGTAATAAATTCTAGTATTGAATTTTTTGTCTGAGAGTTGTTTATATGGTATAATCATAACACTTGGATGCATGCTTGTTTGAATGTGAACTAATTGCTATATCAATATCTAAATCTATACAACTACAACTCATGTACTATACTCGTTATACTTATAAACTTGCTTACATGAACATATTATCAATTTGCAATTTATGTGTATAATAATTGCTACACTTAATAAAGGATAGAGTACTTGCTCAACCGTTAGTTGAGTACCAAATAACCTACTCAACGATTGGTAGAGGTCATCATGCCTTTTCAACAGTCGGGAGAGGCCCTACAACCTGCTCCACGACTGGTGGAGGCTATCGAACCTGCTCAACAATCGGTAGAGGTTCCTACTCACTGACTGGCAGGAGTCTTTTTCCTGCTCAACAGTTGGACTCATTAAATACAAAGGTTTAACCACATGATTATTTCTGCATTACTTACATGTGTGTTAGAGTAATAGAAGGACACAAAACCCTTATGTAAGGTAAATTGGTGATTGCGGTCCAGAACGTAATCATGAATTTACAGGTACGTTAAGGTAGTGTGAAATTCTATCAAGGTTTCGGGAGATAACCAAATGTAAACCCTAGTTATCCGATTGTTCATTTAGCCTTTCTATAGTTCATCAACTCATGCATTTCTTTTAGAATTCCTAAAACTTAAGTGTTTTGCTAGATTTTTATTCTCCTTGCGATTTCAAGGCACACCTAATCCTACCCATAAAACTCACAGATAACAAACCTCTTATCCAAATTATTCGAAACAAATTATTCTATTCAGACCACACAAGTCTTAATTTCTACCCAATCACCTTCAACCCTGTATTTTCAATAAACTTCAGGACGAAGTTTCCAAAAGTAGGGGAGACTGTAACATCGCAAAATTTTTCCCCAAATTTTTATACATAAAAGCCCTTATTTTATACATCTTTATCATTAATTTTATACAAATGTGCCTATGTCTTTATTTTTCTAACACACAACTTATATATATATATATATATATATATATATAAATAATAATAATAATAATAATCAGATTTTTTTTTTATAACCAAACTTATACACCTATCTTAACCCATTAGCATAACCCAACCAAGCCCACAACCAAAACCCAATACTTAATCTAATACCCCTTTATTTTTAAAGCCCAAACCATCAAACCCAGCCCAAGACTGGCCCACACCTTCTTCCCCCTCCTCTAGTCTGTTTAAAAAATAAATAGAAAATTTTTTTGTTGATGCTGGGACTCGAACCCGAGCAACAAACCGGTCCAACCCCTTTAACAATAACGACCCAACAGCTGAGCCACAGCTCATACCTGATATAATCCCAACCCGATTTATATAAAAGGCTTTCCAAAATACCTATCCTTCTTCCACTCTTGTTCGCTGCTGTATACCAGCTAAGCACCACCTTTTTTTTTTTTTGCTTTTGTTTGACTTTTGATTGAACCTGTATATAGAAACAACTGATTAATTGATTCTTGACATGTAATTACGCGTATTATACACGAAAAACACAATCAAAGCATTCCAATTTAAGCTAATTACGCGTATGTTTTAAAGGCACGGGTCAAAATTTCCTAATCTATGAATCATATGTTATAGTATAAATTGAACCCTCCTTGACGTGCTATAAGTGCCGAAAATTCTTTCCCTTTCTCTCAAATCCTTCTGTTCAAAACTTTAATTCACGATTTCAAGACCCGTTGACCTTTTCTTTAACTCGATCTTTCTGGATAGCCTCGTGTTTTGTAAGTCTCGATTAAATACATGTTTTCGTTCTTTGATATGGTCCGATTAATAACCCCATAGTCTCTGGGATAAATTCTTGTTAATCGGATCAATTGATAAAACTAGGGTTCATAGTTATTTTATTTGGGGAAGATGACCTTTGACTGTGATCATTTATATTAAAAACAAACCAAAAACAATCACCAACTGATCCACAGATCAGTTGGTGACACTCGTTGCGTTTAAGTCTGGAACCGGTGTATGACACGGGTTCGAATCCCACAAGCAACCAATTTTTTTAACACCTTTTATTTATATATATTTTACCTTTTAATCCTTTAAAATAGTTTTTAAAATACCGAAAGAGGTTTATAAATTCTACAAAATTTATTTTATGATATTCAAATGATAAAAACTTTATTATCCAATTTTTAGTTTTTAAAAAACCATTTATTTATTATATATAATAAATATTTCAAATTTATTCAATTATATTTATAAAATTTTATAAAAATATCAAAATGACTTTATAAAATTCCACAAAAAATTATTCTAAGTTTATAAATCAATAAGCATTTCTGAAATAAATTTTATTTCTGAAAAATCATTTATTTAATATTTTTAATTGATTTTGTGTTATTTTAATTATAAATGAATCATAATAAATTCATTTTTCAATATTTTTACACCAAAAATTTATATAAATTATTTCTATTCATTTAGAACAGAAATACAAATTTTAATTTAAAAATTCTTTACTTTTAATATTTTTAGATATTAAACTTATATTTTGGCAAAATAGAAATAAATAGACTAAATATTCTATTTTTAAGAAAATAATTTTATAAAAATTGTTTTTATAATTAAAACCTTATAATGTGACCATCTTTAATCTAAAGTCTACAAAAAGACTTTTGTTTATTCATTTTTCGAAATTCTTTTATGTATTAAACAATTTAATTAATAATCAAACGAATACCTATCCCCAAATTCGAAACCCTAGAAAATACTTGTAGACGAGAAAGACTTAGACTATTTATTACCCTAATTATAGGGTAATACTTGGCATCGTTGGGCTACACTTATTCTATTTTCACGAGACTTAACATTTTGCTAAGGTGAGTTTACATAGCCCCTTTTTCTCTTTTACATTTTTGGGGTGAAACATGTTTAAACATTTTATACTATCATTTACTCATTCTTACTTGTGATTCAATTACACTATCATTTACTCATTCTATCATTTGATTGTAACAAAAAGACACAGTACAATCATTAACATTGATCAAGCCGCCTGTTTAGATTATAGCGCTACAGGTCTGACAAACCCACCCCCCCCCCCCCCCGCATAAATTCAGGGATGATCGATAACAGTTACACTTTTACTAACTTGCGAGTTAGTCTCAGTCGACACAAGGTTTGATTGTACAAAAGACGCATTGTTACATGTCGGACTCATACTCTATCATTATACAACTGTGATTGTTGTACAAACTATTGTTATCTATTATATTCGAAAACCTATGTATTCTCACCAACTTTTGTTGACCCAAAATATTTTCAAACTTAACATGTTTCAGGTTATAGTTTGCTTGAAGATTTGAGTTAATGCTTGAAGATGTGTACTTAGTATTATTCATTTTGATGTATGAATTCTTGTAGAGCAATTGTATATAATGTAATTAAATCAATTATTGAAATTTATTATTTACCATGAGCTACTGAACAATCATCAATACGTGACATCCCGATGTTTCCGCCATCGGTTGGGGTGTTACAATGCTACCAGCATCGCAAGCATGAGGTTGCTGCACAACCTAATAGCGCTATCAACTAATACCGTGCTCGCTCCCAGTGATTAACCCAATAATGTGCAAGGACTTTTCAAGTGATAGAGTGTTTAGTTCACAAAGTACCAATAAGTTTTAAACTGATCAAAGTGCAATCCTCCCCGAGGTTTCGTAACGGACTCTTCTAAAGAGTCAATGTTCAAGTAGTCCCAAACCGGACTAGAAAACGTTTATCAAAGTTGTCTCACCCTGGGACGCATGCTTTTGAGAAAAAGTAGTGAAACTCACCTTAGGTTGCACGTGAATGATCCAAATCCCTCAAACAGTAACGAGCTACCGACTCCCTATTACAAGTGTCACTAGGTGAGTATACGTACATAATCAACACATCATGCAACTCGTTTGTCCAAAACTTCTAAAGTTCAAACGTGTAGTGACACCTAGTGACTCTACATGCACAAGTAAGTCCTACGTATCCCGTTGGTGATCATAATGATTATTATCAGTTTTATACCTTATACACATCTCATATAAGTATTCATACAAGTTCATGTCAAATGCATACCATATAAGACTCCAAATAGTCATGTAAACATTCCTTACAAAATCTGCGTTTTTAGGGCAGATTGTGCCTTGTGAGAAACGAATTATTTAAAATACTTAACGAATGAATTAAACTTCCAAATTTTTACTGAATATTCACTGGGATTCATTGGATAACCCATATTTTTGTTTTGTCTCCAAACGAAACACAAAAATTATTAAAATTCGTACAACACAGCTTTGTCCAGAAAATTTCAACAACAGGTCAGTTTAGTAGAAAAAATCCCAAAATTTGTGTATTCACCCAAACGAGTTTAATCCACTTGGAAAAGCCAAGTTTTTCCAATTTTGACCTTATGTCCAAATTTCATAACTTAACTCTTTGTAAAACTGGAGTTATGATCGTTTAAAGTTGATCCAATTTATAAGTATGAATTCTGATATGACCTTTAATCAAATAAAATTCCAAAAAACTACTCAAACGATGTCCAAATCTGATGGTTTTGCCCATTATAAAAAGCTAAGATCATGTATAATACAGTAATGCAAAGAAATCATCAAAACAATCAATTTAACATCGCAATACAGACCCTACAAAACACCCTAATGAATCTGACAGAAACTGAAACTTGCATCCCAAGTTATTCATAACAGCTGTTTAGATGTTATGCAAGAACCAAACTAATGTAACAAATCAGTATTGATAGCTTGGGACAATTGAGAAAACGCCTTCTTCTCAATAGCAAATTTCTTCTTTTCATCATCTGCAAGATTCTCCAACTGAATAGGCTCTCCCGTGTTCTCCAAGATCGGAGCAACATAGCCCTTCGCAATCATCTGCCAAGCCTCCGTTCCCTCTAAACCCATTCCCTCCAGATGGATCTTGAATTTGGTCTTCCACGTGTTGTAATCGACCATCTCCATAAGCTTAGGTGGACGGCTTCCACTTCCCGAAGACAAGTCTTGGATAAGAGTCGAAATGGCATTTGTCGTCTGAGAGTGTACCGCTGCTGTTGCCACTCCCCAATAATCAGCCATCAGTTGTGGTTCTGGTTGTGCAACATGTTGGGGAATAGTACTAGTCATTGCCATGTAATTGATAGGTTGTGATGGTTGACTAGACTTTTGAACGGCTACTGACCAAGGATCCATGGTTGTCTGCTGTTGTGGTGTCATGTTAGGTCGTGGTGTAGTAGGAAAGTTCCACATATCGATCTGAAAATGATTGAACACGAAAAGATTAGAAAAGTTTTATAACAGATTCTACGTTCGTATATATCGAGTGGTCGAATGTGCAAAATTGTTCACGTTCGACCGTTTAAGAAGATACGAACCTAGAAAATAACAGACTCAAATCACTTTCGACCGTTTACTCCCTCGTTCGACCGTTTAAAACTCACTTTCGACCGTTCCGATTGGTCGAATGAAACTAAAATGGTCGAATGAACAACTAAACACTGACAAACTCTAGATTCGACCAAATAAACTCACACGTTCGACTAGTCTCCCTAGGTTCGACCCTGCATATTCAAAAACGGTTATTCTTTGAAAATCAGTTAATTTTGATCAAATTTTTCAAAAGTTGATGAAATTTGATGATTCTAATCAAGTTTTGTCTCGGATTTGATTTGGAACAAGTTTAACAAAGAGAATTATGCAATTTTTCCATGAAAACAAGCTCTAATCAATCAATTTATCACCAAAATCAGTTTATCAATGAAAACAGAAAGTTTTTGATCAAAATAGGGTACAAATCAGCTGTACTATTATCAAATTGTAGTTGTTTGATCCATATGGCTCTGATACCACTTTGTAGAAGGATCGAATTGACAAAAACAATTATGTTGATCAAACAAGTCTACTAATTCAAGTGCGGAATCCTTGAATCAGTTACAAAATGATAATAATATCAACAAAACGCAGAAATCATCATTAAAACATTCATTTCATTCATAAACAAACTCAATTACACGTTAAAAAGATGGTTATAATCAATAACAGACGTGAACAAAGTTGACTCAAAACCCTAGGGAGAACACTGACTGGAGGGAAAACAAAATGTCAAAAAGTTACATCTCAAAAATGAACTTGGCCTTATATAGGCCTGCACATTCGCCCATATAGTATGGTCGAATGTGCAGGTTCGACCAAACATACTGGTCGAACCAAGCAATACATTAAAATCTATATCTACCTTTGACCTCCAGTTCTCCTTCACCCCTTCAAGTCTCCTTCGACCGTTTAACAATCTTCCTTCGACCAAACAACTGATGACAAAACATATGTTAAATGTAATCCAAAGCATTAGTCGCACAAAATGCATCTACAGTATTCTTTTACATCATTTTAAGTCACAAAATTCTGTTCTAAATCAGTTTTAAAATATCCTTCTTAGAACTTATATTTTTGGCGTTTTAAGCCGTAAAAACACATTCGGATCGCCCATGCAAGGTCTCCCAAGCATGTAAATCCTATCCAAACTTGTTTTACCCTATTTTAAACTTATAAAAACCATATTATTATTGAAATAGTTCAGACCTGTTTTTAAGTTAAAAATCACCCAAAAACTTAACAATAATAATGTAAAAACATGACATAAAGATCAAATATACCACATTTCATTAATCCTACTCATATACCCTTTTATTAATCCATCTAAATCATCAAAACACTCTTTTAATTCAGACCTTAAATACTTTTTAAAACCTCTTGCATGTATCAAAAATCAAAAGATCTAATCATCTAAACTCAAAATAATCATACTCTCACACACACACACCCATACGGTTTATATATACACACACACGACACACGACACACACACACGACACACATGCACTCATTTTTATTATTACCATTTCATCTTGTTTCTTTTCCCTTGTTTATTCTTACAAAAACCCTTTTAAAAACCTTTGATTTCTTGGTGAAAACTTGATTATTTTTAGAAAGTATAAAGATTTTATGAAAGTTTTGATTAAGAAACTCACCTTGTAAGAACTTCTTGTAAAATGGGGCTCTCTCTCTCTCTCTCTCTCTAAAATCTCTAACTTTCTTGAAGGTTTTTGCTTTCTAATCACCCATAGTGTTATTATCTTCAAGTTTCTTTAGCCATTTTTATGATTGTTTTGATTGAAATAAGAAAATAGTGGTGATGATTGTGGGTTTCGGCTATGATGGGGAAGAAGAAGAATATGGATGGTTGTTTTAGTGTGTGTAAATTATGGTGTAAAATGGAAGAATGTGTGTTCTTGGAATGTGGGTGGAGTCTTAAATAAGCAATCATAAGGTGTAATAATAATAATAATAATAATAATAATAATAATAATAATAATAATAATAATAATAATAATGTTAAACAAAATAATAATGTTATGGGGGGTGTTTCGGCCGCTACACATGGGGGGGGGGTTTATAGTTTACTTTTTTTATACAAACTAATACATAGTACCCGTACTCCACAATTTATAAAAACCCGTTTATATTAAAAAATTAAGGTTTTTACTCAATTTACCCATGATAATATTCCCCATTAAAATTATCCGTTTTTAGCTTATTAATTATTTTTAAGGGTCTCCGTCTCATACCGGGTCTTAGTTTTGCGTCATACTCTAAGGTACACAACTAATAGACCTTAACGATTTGAGAACTCCTATTTCTAAATTTTATTAATCCCAACAATATTTTCTCCTAGAGAATATTATTTCACATTAAATTTACGCAACACGAGTCAAAATTAAACTTTTTAAAGTTAACCGAATTATCACCAACGTTCAACATAGGCAATTTATCATTATATTTCTAAGGGCTCTAACTATCACTATTTATGTCTAACACATAGCTTCTAATATTATTAAATGATTATTATTTTATATAAGAATCTACTGAATTTTTACCGGTTGTCACAACCACTACATCACTCTACCCAATTTTCACAATCAACCTTGGTGCCAGCAAGATCTTTTATGACGTTTCCTAGGTTTTCTATCATGATTTTAATTTATACTTGGGTTTCAATAGCATTATTAGTTAATTTAGAAAAATCTTTTGATTTTGAAGCATGTTATCTTTGGTTGGTTTGACCCCTAGTACAAGATCAAATGAAAAACTAACACACCAGACTCTGATTCGACCTCTAAGATAAATTGGTTCGACCTCACGTAAGGTCGACTGAGAACACCACAAACTCTAAATGATGAACGAACACTGGTTCGACCAAAAATCTCACTTGATTCGACCTAAAAAACAACTGGTTCGACCTAAGCACCACACACCTTCGACCAAAAACTAACTTGTTTGACCTGACCCATTTCAAAAACCATTTTTCTTCAAAAATCAATCAATTTGATCTGAATTTTTGAAAAGTTGATGGATTTCAATGATCTTTATCAGGTTTTGCTTCGGATTTGTAGGAGATTAACTTTTATGAAAGAATTTTTGATTTTATCTGTAAAAACACCTTGAAATCAATCAATCTCCATGTTCATGCAAAACACATGCAAAACAGATAAAATTTTGATGATTTTGAGTAAAACTCTGATGAAAAGCTATCAAATTGCAGTCGTGTGATTAAGCACAACTCTGATACCACTTTGGAAAAGGATCGATTTTATAGAAAACAAACAATATATCACACGAGTAAAACAATCCAGGTGCGGAAACCCTAAACTGTATGCAATATGATAATCAATCAATCAGACACGTAGAAATCCATTTTAATCATCATTCTCATTACAATGATAAACACACAAACTAAACCTTCTAGACCTCTCCTGGAAACACACACTAAACTCACATTCAAATGACATAACTTATTTAACTTCTTACACAAACTTAAACTACTTATAGAATACACGTTTGACCCCTGTAATGGTTGAATGAGCATGTTCGACCTTTTCCAAGCTCAAACCAAACAAATAAACTAACAAGATCTTCCTTTGACCCTTATGAATCTCATTCGACCCTACGACTAGTCGAATGAGTCTTTGTTCTTCCAATCTTCAAAAGTTAAACGCCTAATATTATTGAATCCAAAGCGATAGCCACACATAGTATATCAACATATTGGGTTAACACCCCCACTCTTGGTTAGTCGCTCTAACCGGATATATACGATATGAGAGTGCTTCCATTTCTTTTATGATGATACGTTGCTTTTGTTGCGCGATGTGCGAGACACCACTCGTCGAGGTTTGGTTATGGACTCATGATGGTTTATCATCATTGTTCTTGGCTAGACAATGATGAGTCATTCAAGGATTTCATTAAACTTTACATTTTGCTTACAAAACCCGTGAACTCACCAACAATTTTGTTGACAAAGTTTTTATGCATGTTTTTCAGGTATCTAAGCTTTGAATGGAACTTGGGGTATGATTGGGCTTTCCTTGATGACTATCACCTATCGTGTCATCAAAACTTTTGACACCGTGAAGGGTTATAAAATGTATTTTGTGACATATGTTGTTGTTGAACACGTTTGGTACTTTTATAAATAAATAAATATGAATGTTTGATCGAATCTTGTGCTTGAAAACCTTTCGTGGTTACATCCCGTGTTTCTGCCTAGGCGGGGTGTGACGTACGGGTTCCATGGGGACTGTTTCTTGTTCCCCTTGGTCATCTTCTGGCATGGAAGGCGGTTTGTTATGCCTGGAGAATACTTGTGAGGTTAAAGGGTTTAACTTTGAAGTTTTGCCCACAAGTACCTCTTCACCAAGTTCCTTTATAATACAATGCATCAGGAACCTTTGGTAAAGCAAAATTTTGTTTTTATCATTTTGGTGACGCAACACCAACTCATTGAAAAAGTATGATGATGCCCTAAAAGGAGTTTCATTCACAATGGAATGGAAAATTTGTTGTAAAGCTGAGGGCATCTGATCATGAGAGTCAATTTTGGGACTCAAACACATGATAATATAATGAAACAACCGTTTATATGGTGCATCAAAAAATCTTTTGTAAATAGTAGCATGTGATAGAGTACGTTGGAAGCTTCAGAGCCATGGAAGCTTGATTGAACAGTTACTGGTTTTCAGAGGGCTTGAGAGACGGAGTTTTGGTTTTTAAAATGTAATAAATGAGAAAGAGGGTTTTTTAGAAGTTTTATAACCGCCCTAGGTCAAACTTCTGAATGAGAATAGACTGATTTGTCCTTTTGACCCAACTTCTAATGAACAAATCTGTTCATGAGTAGTTTCCCATTTTCTCATCAGTAGTTTTCAACAACTAACGAGAATGAGTTTAAAACACCCATTATAACTTCTGATAATTTTTATCATCAGTAGTTTCCCTTTTTATAAAATATTCCCTTACTGATGTTTTGTATATCAGTAGTTTCTCCCTCTATGGTCATCAGAAGTTTATGACATTTGAGTAATAAAACAAGTGAAACTGAAATACCAACAGAAAAATGAAAACACTTACAAAATTACTCCAAATTTAGCATCCCAAGCATAGATACTTACCTCTGAAAGGTTGTTGTGTTAAGGGGTTTTGTGAACACATCAGCTATTTGATTAGTTATTGACACATATTTTACCTCAATTTTGCCTTTTACATAGCAATCCCTGATGTAATGGTACCTGATTTCAATGTGGTTTGTCTTTGAAATATGGACAGGGTTTTGAATGATGCTGAGGTACTGTCTATGAGCAATGGCATAATCAAGCAATTGATTTTGATGCCATTGTATCTGTGATGTATAGCTTGCAACTGCAATATATTCTGCTTTAACAGTTGATGTTGCCACAGATGTTTGCTTCTTTGATTGCCAAGACACCAGACAGTTTCCAATGATTTGACATCCACCAGATGTTGATTTTCTTGACATTTTACACCCTGCATAGTCACTGTTTGAAAAAGTATTAATTTGGTACTGCTGATAGCAGGATACCAAATTCCTAAGTTAGGAGTTCCTTTCAGATATCTAAAAATTCTTTTGACTGCCATGAGGTGTGATTACCTTGGAGCTGATTGATATCTAGCACAAACGGATGTTGAAAACATAATATCTGTTCTAGAAGCAGTTAAATAGAGAAGGGAACCTATCATACATCTGTACATGGTTTGGTCAACCTGTTTTCCTTGATCATCAGGTTCAACTTGTGTAGTTGGGCTCATGGGAGTGGAACATGATTTGTTCAATAAAGAAAATTTGTTCAATAATTCTTTAACATATTTTGATTGATGTCTAAAAGTTCAATTTGCTTGTTGTTTGATCTGCAGTGCCAAAAAGTACTGCAGTTCTCCCATGGTACTCATCTCAAATTTATATTGCATTGAGTTTCTTGAATTCATCACACAATTTGGTGTTTGTTGAACAAAAAATGATATCATCAACATAAGTTTGAACAAGGAGGATGCGATTTCCAACATGCTTTATGAAAAGTTTATTTTATCAATGGATCCTCTTGTGAAGTGATTTTTTCAATAAAAATGTGGAAAGTGTGTCATACCAAGCTCTTGGAGCCTGTTTTGGCCCATATAGACCCTTGTCAAGTTTGTACATCCAATCAAGATGAGCAGGATCCTCAAGCCCAGGTGGTTGACAAACATACACTTCCACTTTTATTTTTCCATATAAAAATGCACTTTTTACATCCATTTGAAAAACTTTGATTTTGTTAGAAATAGCATAAGCCAAAAATAAATTGATGGCTTCAAGCCTTGCTACTAGTGCAAAGGTTTCATCATAATTGATTCCCTCTTCTTGGAAAAAACCTTTGACCACTAGTCTTGCCTTGTTCTTGTTGATTAAACTAGTTTCATCTTGTTTGTTTTTAAAAACCCATCTAGTGACAAATGGTAGCTTGTTTGGAGGTAAGGGACAAATTTCCCAAATTTGTTGCTTCTTGAATTACAACAACTCATCCTACATAGCTTCAACCCAATTGTTGTCTTTGAGGGCTTCCTGGTACTTCTTTGATTCCAACTAGAAATGAATGCAGAGAAAAAGCAGAAGTTGGAAAGCCGGTTTCTTGTAAGTACCCCTGAAGCTATATCACCCAGGATTTGTTCCAATGGATGGTCTCTAAGTTCTATCACTTGTTCTTGTGTTTGAACAATGGGCTCTTGAGCTTCTTCAAACAATCCACTAAGGTTAATGATGTCCAATTCAGTTGTTTGGACAGTTTCAGTAGTTTTAGGAGCTGAATCAGAAGTTTGTGCTTCTACATCAGTAGTTGTTTGGTTTATTGAATCAGAAGTTTGAGAAACTTCTGAAGGTTTGGGAGTTGATATGCAGACTGCATTTGGAGTCCATGTAGGAGGACCATCATCAAACCCTTGATCACCATAATAAGTAGGTTTAGATGAAGTGATTGCAGTCTTTTTAGGTCCAAAAATAAAGCTTTCAAGGGCAAAGAGTTCAGCAGGATGTGCTGGAATGAGTGTATGTTCTGACTCATTTAACTTGACCTTCAATGTTTCTTCAACAATCTTGGTTCTTGAATTGAATACTTTTTAGGCTTTTCTTATGGGAGAATGACCAACATTTAAAGAAAACGTCGAACAATATTTTCAAAACAAATACATAATATTTACTAAGCGTCAATTGTGTCAATCTTCAAATATTTTGGTAACTAAAACATTTCTATCTAAACGGTTTTGAATTACAAAACGCTCGGCTTATTGAGAAAGAATTGTATAAAAAATTTATGTTCGAAACCTTTAAAGACATAGATTTGGAAAAGAAGCGACATTATTATTATTAATCAGTTTAAATAACTACACTTACACTTTTACCAACGAGTATTTTCCTTAAAGTAAACGTACAAGACAAATGCATTTATTCGACTAACGAGATGAGCTACGGCCCAGGATAAGTTATACATTTCGAGGCATTAGTCCAACGTGGTGTACACACGAATAGTGACACGTGCGCAACTTGGGTACTATGTCGTGTGTTAACGCATAAGTAAGATAAGTCCCGATCCGTTCGTCGAGTTAAAGCATATTAGTACTCGAGTATACACACGAGTCTAGATAGTTGGATAAACTATATTTTAGCCGGATAATAGGCTAGGCTTATTTGTAATAGACTGTTAAGGCATCCTTTGTTGGTAATTAGGGCACGAGGAAGTCGGTCGAGATTTCAGGCTTTGGTTGCTAGCTTAGCATGGAAATTAAGGTGAGTTCATGACCCAACTTTTTACTGTTTTATAAATGTTTTCGGGGTGGAAGACTTGCTTCTTTTATGAAAACCTGAGGAATTCCAAATGAACAAATTTTTGAGAAATGAAATGGGTGCGTGAGTTCACGGCCCCACACTTTACTAGTTTTGTTTTCGGGGGAGAAACATGCTTTTACATTTTGATCACACATTTACATTTTTTTTTCTCTCTAACCGGCTTTGACTCTTTGACTTTTTCTCTGGGCGATTTTGGCGATTCTGTTTTCTAGGGTTCCGGTTTCAGTTTTTTCTGGTTTTCTTCTTCGTTTTTTGTACTGTTCCATTCATTTTTGAGTGGAATCTTCACAGTACTTCTCTGTTTCTATGGATCAGTCTATTGCTGATCCTAAGGGGGGTTTACCCCCTGATTTACCACCCGATTTGACTATGTCTGAGAACTTTTGTGATTCTTTGGCTATATCTGTTCCTGTTGGTTTTGATGAGTCTCGTATATCTCCTAACTCTCCTTTAAACCCTAAGTTGTTTGATAATTCTCTGGAGCTGAATGTACAAGCTATTTCTGCTCCATATCTGGCTGAGTGGCGTAAGCATATTCTTATTTCCAGGGAGAATAGCTTGTTAATGGCTGAACAGGATCAATTAATGGTTGAGACTTCCCCTTGTGTGACTCACTGGCAGTTCTTTGGATCTGAGCATTTTGTGGTTACAGATCTAACCATTGGAGAGGCCATTCAGGTATTGATTGACAAAACTTATACTGATAATTCATTTGTGGCTGCGATGAATTGGTTTATTAATATGAATTATCTGAATATGAGTTTTGAACGGAGGTTTGGAGAGCTGTTGATGAAAGTTATTGAAACTGATAATAGGGGGAATTCTTTGGATGGGTCCTATGTGCAGTTTAGTGACAAGTGTGTCGAGTTTATGAACTTTGTGATGAATATTTGTGAGAAGAATGAACATAGGATGTTGAAAATTGCTTGTATTGATATGGATGGTAATAGTGATGAGATGGATTGTTCTGAGAAGTCTAGTGGAGTTGATGGGAACAAGCATGAGACTAAGGGTTGTTTATTGCAGTTTGATTTGCAAATTTTTAGGGATTTGTGTGATGATCTTGTCCAGAGTTGGTATATTACTGATTCTGTTGATAGTTTGACTGCTTTTCATAAATACTATCATATGAAATTTGTTGAGGTGATTGACTGCTACATTGAAGAGATATTTGAGTATGATTCCAAAATTGTTATTGCTCTGTCTAAATGGGTCAATAATCAGTGTAGGGATGTTGGGGATGAGACTTTGTATGATGTTATGTCTGAGAATTCTTTAAGAATCCTCTTAAAAAGAAAGGTGTTAGATAAGGATAGTTCTTTTGGTGGCACTTCTGACAAGAATTTGATTGATGGGGGTTCTGATAGGTTTGTTGTTGAGGAGAAAAGGTTGAAATCCTCTGCTAAGGAGGATGATTCTAAACAGACTGGTCCTAGGAAACGAGTGTATTTTACTGATGAAGGTAGGAAGATTATGAAGATTCTCTTATCCAGAAATAAAAAGGCTGCTAGAAGATTTGATTTTGATAAGAATGCTATTGTTCCTGTTTTTCCTGTTTTTAGAATGGGTACTTCTTTTGGCAATGTTGGCACTACTCCTATTGAATCTATGAGTATAGAAGATATGGAGAAGGAGATTAGAGATTTGAAGAAGTTGGAAGGGGTCAATAAATCATCTGCAGGTTTTAAAACTGCTGATGGATTGATCTTTGATCCTTGGGAGGTGGATGCTAATGCTAAAGTTAACCTTGGTTTGTTAGGAGGAGATTACTCTGTCAAAGAGACTAGGGAATTTATTAAGAAAAGGGAGGTGAGACTGAGGGATTTGGTAGTGGGGTTGGGTAAAGCTAAAGAAAAGTTGGCTAGACAGAAGGAGATGCTTCATGATAAGGGTATAGACATCATTAGGAAGTCCCCTGTATTTGGTGCTTATTCTGGGGTTAATCCTGTGTTTAAAGCATCTGCTAGTGATTCAAAGGTTATTAATGCAGAGACTGGTCTTGCTGCTGAAAATAGTGAGTCTGAGTCTGGTAATACTAAGGGCAGACCTTCTTATGCTAATGCTGTTAGGGGAGAGAAAGTGGCTGATCTGGTTAAAAAGATAGTCTATTGCCCTCCTACTACTCTTGATAATGGTGAGAAGGTTGTGATGATTAGACAAGAGTTTGTTGAAAAGGTTAAGCAGGTATTCTCTAAACATCTCTATGGGTATTTTGTGGGGTCCTTCTGTTCCATTGCATGGGTGAGGTTTAATCTGTTCAAAATGTGGAAGAAATATGGAGTTGAAGACATTTCAACTAATGGTAAGGGATTATTCTATTTCAAGTTCTCTGAGGAAAAAGGTATGTTGGATGCCTTGAAGGCTGGGCCATGGGTGGTGAATGGTATTCCTTTGGTTATTCATCAGTGGGAGGTTGGTACTACTATTATGAAAAAAGATCCTGCCAGTGTACCTGTTTGGATTCTTTTCAAGGAGGTGCCCTTAGAATTATGGAATGTGCAAGGCTTATGTGAAATTGCTAGTTGCATTGGTAAACCTTTACTCTTTGATAATATAACTGTTGATAAATGTTTAAATAATGAAGTGCAGGCTGGTTTTGCAAGAATTTTGGTTGATGTGATTGCAGCTGATGCTCGTCCGAATGTGGTTAGAGCATTTTATCCTAAAGAGGAGGGTAAGAGTGAGAGAATTGCTGAGGTGTTGGTTGAATACCAAAAGATTCCTGTTAACTGTACTCACTGCAAGGTTTTTGGGCACACTTATGAAACTTGTGATGTTAGGGAGTTAACTGATGAGGAGAAGACTGCCAGATTACAGAAGAATGTTGATATAAATGTAGAGGGTCAGGGTGGGTCTAAGGGTGGTAATACTGATGAGGAGGGTTATAAAACAGTGTGGAATAAAAGCATGGCAGCTAGGAACTCTAGCAAGTCTAATGATCAAGTTAGGGGTGGGAATGGAGTTTATGGGGGAGGGGCACTTAGGCAGAGAAATATGGGTTTGAGGAATGAGGATAAGGGGGTAAAATTACAAGAGAGAATTGCTAGTCACAAAATGAAACAAGCTGTGTTGGAGTATGCTGAGACTAAGAATACTGGGAGAAAAGAATCTGGGGGTGCATCTTCTTCAAAGACCAAGCCAATTGTGCATCAGGGTAAGGGTAAGGGAGTGAAGACAGGAAGAGAGGAATATGTTGTAAAACAGGCTGGTAGTAGTGGGAGCAGGAAGACTAGTAAGGAAGTTCAGGTTGTGGAAGTTGAAAATAGATTCAGTGTATTAAGTGATGAAGCTATGATTGAAGCTGATGGTGAGGGTATTATTGCAAATAAGCAGCCTTCTCCCATACCTACTTCTAATGCTAAGCCTAAACACCCTTCCAAGCCAGTGACTAAAAACCCTTCACATCCTGTTTCTAAGCAGGCTTCTTGCCCATCTTCTGAGAAAGCTTCCACTTATTCTAAAACACCTTCTAAACCTAAATCTGAGAAAGCCACTGTCACTATCTCTTCCCTCCCTACTGAACCTTTTTCTGTTGATGAGCCTGTTGAACATAAATCTTCTAGTTTCCATAACCCCTCCCCTTATTTCCCTGATGAGTTGTGTTCTGATCCTGTGATTGAGAAGTGTGTCAATGAATTGAATCCTGGGCAGTTAAATGATATTATGTTTTATATTGATCAGAGAATAGTTCCTTCTAAGGAGCAGGTTGAGGAATGGACTATTGATCAAACTCACTTGTTCTTTGTATTGTGTCAAAAGCATAATTTTCTTGAGGGATTGGATTATGATGAAATTGAAGATATTGAAGTGGAATCTAATGGTGATGAAGTTAGCTCTGAAAACAATGAAATAGGGCAATTCATGAAGCTGGATGATGGTGGTGATAATCAGAACATGCAGGATGGGCATGATTCTGATATTAAAGCTGGTTCCCAATGATGGTTCAGAGCTTGAACATGATGGCATGGAATGTTAGAGGTATGTCTAATGTTCCTTTGCAGAATGAGGTTATGGAGGTTATGAATGACAATAATGTTGGAGTTTGTTGTTTATTGGAATCACATGTGAAGGGAAAGAATCTTGACAATGTGTGTGGCAGGATTTTTCGTAATTGGCAGTGGGTTTCAAATAGGCCTTATTGCTCTAGTTGGGTTAGGATTATTATTGGTTGGAATCCTAGCCTAGTTGATATTATGGTTATGGAAATTTCTACTCAGGTTATTCATTGTTTTATCAGGCCTTTAACTGGGGGAGCTGCATTTTTCTGTTCTTTCATATATGGGAATGTTACATACCCATTAAGAAGACTTCTTTGGAATGATCTCAAGGTTTTTGGTAATACTATTAAGGATGAGTCTTGGCTATTAATGGGTGATTTTAATGCCATCTTAGACCCATCTGAGAAATCTATGGGCTCTTCTTCTATTGATGTTTCTATGTTGGATTTTAGGGAGTGCTGTGAGACTATTCATATTGATGATATTCCTTCCTCAGGTCTGAAGTTTACTTGGAATAAGTCTCCAGGTAAAACAGGAGGTTTACTTAAAAAACTTGACAGGATCATGTGTAATGGTAGTTTTTTAAATGCTTTCCCTGAGGCTGCTGGTAATTTTCTTCCATTTTTATCCTCTGATCATTCTCCTGCTTTAGTTTCTTTGAAAAGTAAAGATGTTTGGAAGCCAAGGCCATTTAAGTTCATGAATTTTTTGGCCTCTAAGCCTAATTTTTTACCTTTGGTTGATTCTGTTTGGAAAGGAAGAGTTCAGGGGTGTTCTATGTTCTCTGTTGTTTCTAAATTGAAGAAGTTAAAGAAACCTTTGAGGAAATTGGGAAGGGAGCAAGGGGATCTTCATGATAGGGTTAAATCTCTGACTAGAGAGTTGGGTAAAGTCCAGGAGGAGGTGGTTCAGGATCCTCACAATGCTGACTTGAGGGATCAAGAAGTTGCTTATATTAATGCTTTGAAGCAGGCCTCTCATGATGAGGAGTTGTTTCTTAAACAAAGAGCTAAAGTTGAGTGGCTGAAAGCTGGGGATCAGAACACTGCCTATTTTCATAAAGCTGTTAAAGGTAAGATTAGCAGGAGTAGAATTAACTCTGTTATGGATGCTAATGGTAATTATTTTGAGGGTAGATGTGTTGGGGAGGTATTTGTTAAGCACTTTGAAAGTTTCATGGGTAGTAATGTGCAGGTGAATGGGATTAGGGGGGCTGATTCTTTGTTTCATACCAGATTATCCAGGGCTGAGGCTGACTGCATGGTTAAGGAAGTTACTAATGAGGAAATTAAAAAAGCTATTTTTGATATTGATGTTGATAAGGCCCCTGGGCCTGATGGCTTTTCCTCTAAATTTTTTAAAGCTTCCTGGTCAGTCATTGGTGATGAGGTATGTGAGGCCATCAAAGAGTTTTTCTATAATGGTAAACTACTCAATGAAGTCAATGCAACCATTATTTCTTTAGTGCCTAAGTGTCTGAATCCTAGGAGTGTTGTGGATTATAGGCCCATTGCTTGTTGTAATGTTCTTTACAAATGTATCACTAAAATCATTTGTGAAAGAATTAAAGGATCTCTTGATAAGATTGTTGATAATTGCCAAAGTGCTTTTATTCCTGGGAGATTAATCAGTGATAATATTCTGTTGACACAAGAATTGTTGAGAAATTACCATAGAAAGGGTGGGGAAGCTAGAATAGCTTTGAAGATTGACTTGCAAAAAGCTTATGACACGGTTAACCATGATTTTCTTGAAGCCTGTCTTGTAAACTTTGGTTTTCATCCTTGTATGATTGCTTGGATCATGACATGCATAAGGTCTGCTGCTTATTCTATAAATGTTAATGGAGAGAGTTTTGGGTATTTTAAGGGATTTAGGGGCTTGAGGCAGGGTGATCCTATGTCACCATACCTGTTTACTATTGTAATGCAAGTCCTGAAACTGATCTTGGATAGAAGGATTGCTGGAAGTGACCAGTTTAGATATCATTGGAAGTGTGAGGAAATGAATCTTACACATGTTTGTTTTGCTGATGATCTTCTTGTCTTCTGTCATGCTGATGTTGCTTCTGTCTCTCTCATTAAGGATGCTTTGGAGGAATTTAGTGGAGTCTCTGGCTTAGTCCCTAATCTGGGAAAAAGCACAATGTACATGTCCAATGTTACTGGTATTATGCAGGAGAGAATTAAAAGGTTGCTTCCTTTTAAAGTGGGTAGTTTACCGGTTAGATATCTAGGAGTTCCCCTCTTATCTACAAGATTGTATTCTAAAGATTGCAGTGTCCTTATTGATAAAGTCAGGAAGAGATTGGAAGATTGGAAGAACAAGTCTCTATCATTTGCTGGAAGGTTGCAACTTATTAAATCTGTTCTCTCTTCCTTGCAGATTTTTTGGGCTTCAGTTTTCTTGCTCCCTGTGAGTGTTATTGAGGATATTGAGAGGCTTATGTGTCGGTTTCTTTGGAGTCAGAATGATTCTAATAAGGGAAAGGTGAGAGTTGCTTGGGATAATGTGTGCCTTCCAAAGAATCAGGGTGGTTTGGGGATAAAATCTTTAAGGATACAGAATAAGGCTTTGCTTGCTAGACATATATGGAGCCTTATTTCTGGAAAAGAGACTATTTGGACTACTTGGATTAAGACTTATAGGCTTAAGGGTCTAAGTTTTTGGGGCTTTGTAAAGAAGGAGGGGCCATGTTGGAGCTGGAAAAGTATTCTTGATAGCAGGGAAACACTTTGGAGCCATTGTATTCAAAGTATAGGTGATGGGTGTTCCACTTCTGTCTGGTATGATAACTGGTGCCCATTGAGTCCTCTTAGTTTATTTATCTCTCCAAGAGAAATTCATAGTGCTGGGTTTACTCTTAAGACTACAATTGCTGAAGTGATTAGTAATGGTAGATGGTTGTGGCCAGAAGAGTGGAGGAGTAAGTTTCCCTGTCTGTTTTCTTTGTCTCCTCCAGTTATTGTTGCTGGTAAGAAAGATTTAACCTTCTGGAAAACCAAGAAGGAAACTTATGAGAATTTTGCTACCAGAACTGTATTTAGTGATCTCAGTGTTGAGATGCCTGAAGTTTCCTGGGCTAGAGTTGTATGGTACAGTCAGGCTGTTCTTAGACATTCCTTTACACTATGGTTGGCTATTCAAGGAAGATTAATGACTCAGGATAGATTGTTGAATTGGGATGTGCAGAATGTCTTGGAATGTGCTTTTTGTGGGAAAGTTAAGGATAGTCATAATCATTTGTTTTTTGAATGTGAATATCCTAAAGCTGTGTGGGATACTCTTAAAGATGAAGGAGGGTTATCTCAGTTCTCTTCTAATATATTCACTTGTATTAATGAGCTGGTTGTTTCTCATTTGGGAAAGTCTGTGGGTAGCATAATTCGGAGACTCATTTTGGCAGCTATGGTTTATTTTATATGACAAGAAAGAAACATGAGGCTATTTCAGAATGAGAAGAGAAGTGTGGAGGTTGTTTGTAATATTATCAGGGAGGCAGTTAGATTGAAGCTTATGGGACTTAAGATTTATGCTACTAGGGGAAGTATCAAGTTAAGCAAACAGTGGGGATTTAAGGTGGTTTGGAGGGACCCTGCAAAAAAGTCATACCAATGCTGAAGCTTTTAATGTTTATTGTCTCCTAGGTGACTTGGGTGGTTTGGGAGATGAATTGGAGTGAATTCAACTGGGCTGGTGGATTGGTTCTTTGGTTAATTGGGGCAACAATATGCTGTGGTAGCTGTATGTTTATGCCTTTGTGGCTATGGGGTGGGGGGTTTATATGGGGTCAAGGAGATATAAGGGTTACTAAACAGCCTGGGGTAGTAATCTTAGTTTGTAGTTCCTTCCCTTTTATGCTGTGTGGGTGTGTTTTTCATACACCTGGGTTTGTGTTATACTGTGTTAACCTTAGGATATTAGGATTGTGCACTTTTGCTGATCTACTTATAATCAGCTTTGGTGCTTCTGCTTATATTGGAAGGGGATTAGGTTATTTTGTGCAGGAGGTTTGCATGGACACTGGAGGGATAAGGATGGACTGTTCCATTGCATGTAGGACATTACCTTCTTCTCTTCTTGTGTTTTCAGTTTTTAGCACCTGGCAATGGAATAGAAACCCTATATTTGATTGTGTGTGTTTTGGTGTTGTTGGCCTGTGTGTGTTTGAGCTTTTGCTCAGGGGGGGTGGGAATATTATGGGATCATGGAGATATAAGGATTACTAAAAAGCCTGGGGTAGTGATCTTAGTTTGTAGTTCTTACCTTTTAATGCTGTGTGGGTGTGTCTTTCATACACCTAGTTTTATGTTATATTGTGTTCACCTTAGGAGATTAGGAATTAGCATTTTTGCTGGTTTACTTATAATCAGCTTTAGTACTTCTGCTTATTATGGAAGGGGTGTAGGTTATTTTATGCAGGAGGTTTGCATGGACACTGAAGAGATAAGGATGGACTGTTCCATTGTCTTTAGGACATTATTTTCTTCTTTCCTTTATTTTTCATTTTTTAGCACCTGGCAATGGAATGGAAACCCTGTATTTAATTGTGTGTGTTTTGGTGTTGTTGGCCTGTGTGTGTTTGTGTTTGAGAACTTGCTCAGGGGGGTGGGAATATTATGGGAACAAGGTGGCATAAGGAGACTTAAAATACGTTGGGTAGAGATCTGTTTTCTTTTCCCTTTCTATTCTAGTGTCATGTCTTGTTTCTGGGCAGGGATGGGTGGGTGTTTGAAAACTCTTTGGGTTTTGTCACTACTCAGAGGATTTGGTCCATTTTTGACACTCTGGAGTAGTTCTGCGTTTTGGAATGGGAACTTAGGCTATTTAAAACACATGGAGAGTGTTCAACTGGGAGATATAAGGATGGACCAGGTTGTTGTTAGTAGGACACTATTGCTTGTGTACTGGTTTTATTTTTTAGATCTTCACAGCAGCCTGGAAACCCTATACTTTGTGTTGGAAATCTTTGTTAGCCTGTTTTCTTGTTTTTTGAGTCTTGAGTCTTGTGTGTCTGTCCCACTTGGGACTGTCCTGGGATGGGGTTTGTTGGGTTGGGATGGTGTTATAAGGGGGAGTGGAATTGAGGATATTGTTGAATGGAAGAAGGTTATTGAGCTAGTGATATTGATTTATGGTCTGTTGACATGCTGCAAAAGTTGGAAGGAAGCCTGGGGATGGGTCATTCTCTGGATCAGGTATGAATTGGATTGGCAGAAACTGTGGGATAAAATGCTCAGGAACCTTTGTGGGAAAGGGTAGTTATTTTATACAGTTTAGGTCTATGGTTAAAATGGATTAATGGGGATCATGGGAGTAGAATGGAGGACTTTAATGTTTTTGTGCTACTTGTAGGGATATGGTTGAATAGGGACCCTAGTTCAGGTATGCAATTGTTGTGCTGGTATGTGTTGTTGCTGCTGCTATCTGATATGATCACAATGGGGATGGAAGCTGATGGGTCTAATGTTTTTAGTACTGCCACCACTCTGGTGGAGGTTGATAAAGAGTGCAGGTACATTAGATACTTTTCAGCTGCAGTCTGTGTCTTTGACAAGCTGCCTTTGTTTTTAATACTTAGTATTAAAAGGATTGTCTTTATCTCCATTCTCTGGCATATTTGGGGATCTATAGGAGTTTTCTCTTTTATGGTTTCTATTGGGATAGCAGGTCCAATGGTTGGTCTGCTTAAAACTTCTATAGATGCACATAGATTCCTGTTTCATGTGCCTTTTCTAAACAAGTTATGGGATGTTTGGATTGCCTCACTATGTCAGTCCTGTTCTAGGATCAGGGATTTTGTGATGGATTTTAGAAGATTTGATTTAGGTGTATTGAGAGTGTATTTTGGGCTGGTTAACAGGATGGGTTGGATAGATAGTATGATGATTATTAGAGGGCTGGGCAGAAATGGTATATTTGGGACAGGAAGGATTGGGCGAAGCATATTAGTGAAACAAATTAGGGAGGTTGGGCCTGATTGTATTGAAAAAGAAGATTTTGGGATGGCTGGGCAATGGATATTGGAAATCAGTTTGAAACTTGGATTAAGATTTATGATATTATCTACATGGGCTGGGTTTAGAAGGATATTTGTTTTGTTGATGGGTGTGTTAGACAATGGGATGGGCCTTGAGAAATGGCTGGATAAAATGATTATTGATCGATATGGGCTGGAAATGTTGATAAGGGAATGGGCTGGTTGGATATCTACAAGTCAAAGGAGATGGTGGGCTAGTGTGTTGGGCTGGCAGATTGAGAAGAGAGGGGCTGAATTGGGGAAATTTTATAGCAGGATTATATACGGTTGGTACTTTACTGAATTGTGGTGTGGGCTTCATGGATGGGCTGCTTCCTTATGGCGATATGGGCTATTGAAGTACTGTATTGATATTATGTTTGTTTGTAGGTTCTTTTTGGTTTGGTATTATGTGTCGGGATTATGTTGGTCTTTTAATATTTTTTATAATGGGCTTAGTAATGGTTGTATAGGTTGGCCCAACGTTTGTTCTCTTTTTTGTGTGGCTAATCTTGAACCTTGGGTTTATGTTCCGGGTTGTGGTTAGTCTTTTGTTTGTTCGTTTTCTAAAATATTAATAAATGTTTGCCGGGGCTTTGCCTAATACTGCATTTTGAAGTTACATGCTGGTCGTTGGAGATTGAACCTACATGGGAGAGATTGAATGTTTTCTATGTTCTTGAAGCAGCGCGTGGTGGGAGTGGTTGGTTTAGTTTGGGTATTCGCCGAAAAATTAAACAGCTTGTATCAGAAAAAGTGAAGTCCATGTATGAATGGAAAGACAAGTTTTTCTATATCAAACATGGTGTTATTCCTGCACCCTTCCAATGGATGGTGCTAGGTCTGAAGGAAAAGATTGTTGAATTCCCCCCTATGGTGGGGTTTAAAGATCAAGATTGGTATAGAACGCTCTGTGATCATGCTACTCCCTTGATGATGGATGAATGTCCTGAGAGTGTTTTGAATTTGCTAGGAATTAGCCTTATCTGCCCTGAGGGTCAGGACCCAAATCCCCCAAAAGGTATTGACGTTATATTTGTTTTTTGTCTCATAGTCTTGCTTTGTGTTATTGCTCAGATGTTTCTTATTCATCCAGATGTCTCCCTGTTTCAACTGTTTGCCAAGCGTGGTGAGGCGAAGGTATTGTACACTCCGGCTGTTCCCGGTATGCCGCGCTTGTCTGAGAGAACAAGTGGGAATTTTTTGCATCCCAATCTTGTAGATCCTCCGAAGCAGTATGTTCGGACAAGTTTGTGAACTTTACCCGTACGTTTTGTTGTGATTATTTTCTTTAATATATGCGAAGGAAGCGCATTAGGTACGCGTTCTGCGTACTGATTCAGCGCATTCTTCGTGGTAGGTGCGGGTATACAACTCCGCAGGAAAGCTAAAAATGATGTTGAGGAAGTTACTTCAGAGCGCAAGGAGTCCTTTGGTTAGTCTTTGCAACTTATTAACTCATTCCTTACCCGTATTTTAATTTGATACAGATGTGATTACCGCGCCAGTCACTGGTACTTCGAGGAAGCGCGCTGTGGCCAGCAAGAGGGCCAAACCACCCGCTGCGCCCATCATAGTTGAAGAAGTTGACGAAGATTTGACAGAGTCTGACACGGAGCTGGAGCATAAGCGCGCTAGGCGCTCTTCTCCCATCCGCCAGTCGGGTGATGTCACTAAGGATTTATATCAGCAGAGAATTACCGAGCTGAATCGGAAACAAGTGCAAGTTCCTCAATCTTCAGTTGGGAATCTGGATGTCACTCGACCGGAACCTATTTCCGCGGTTCCGGTAAATGTATTCAAACCATTGACGTGGCCGTCCACGGACAAACTGGAAATTCCTGTTAAACCTCCGCCTGTGCGTGAGAATCTGCCTATGAAGACTTTGAGGCATCTATCTGGTACATACGCTTTTCTTCCCTCTTTACCATGTTTGTGATAAACTTGTTGAAATACTGTGAACAGCATTTTATGTAGGGCAACATCCTTTTGCAGAATCTCGGAAGAAGCATTCTTCTGTGCTGTTGAAGGATGTATCTTCGTCTGCTCAGCCAACTGACGTGACCGCGCAAGTGACACCGGTTACAGCTGAAACGGTTGTTGATGAAAACTTGCTGTCTCAATCTAAGCCAATCCCAGGGGATTTGGTTATTGAAGTGGAGAAGGATGTTATGCCGCAGGAAGAGCCTGCCCAAGATGAGTTGGTGACTGATATTGAGAAGGATGTCGGTAAGGGAGTGGATGAGTCTGTGACACCGAATTTGGGAACAGGTTGTCTTGATTTGACGAAGCAGGCGCATGAGCCGAGCCTGTCGCAGGGATTTGAAGCAGCGCTTGATAGTGGGAAGAAGGATGAAGTTATAGCTGAGAATCCATCCAATTTCAAGCGCACTGTGGTTGAGTCTACTGTTTTTTATACTGACACTTCCGCCAGTGTTGGTGGTAATTCTGGTCATCGGCGGAGAACGTTTTCCTCGCGCCCAGCTGACTCTTCTAGACCGGTATCAGCCGCGTTGGGATATCCTGGATACAACTCGATTTACGAATGCGCTTGATGCGCAAGATTTTGTAATGATGTCCGTTCCTCCTGCGGAACGTGATTACCAGGATAGTGTTGACCGTCGCTCTCTATTCATTGACATGGCAATGAACCTTTCTCTGGGTGTCAGCGGTCTTGGTTCTCTTATCAGGCGTGAGAATGAGTTTCAAAGAGATTACCAGAATTTGAAAGATTCTGAAGCTGCGTTGTTGGGGCGGGAGGAAGAGTTCCAGCGTGCCCGTCATGACATTCGTGCCGAGATTGAGCATCATCAAAAGGTTGCTCGTGACGCTGTTGAGGAGTTGGAGAGAGTGAACAAGGAGAAGGCTGATGCTTCTCATGCTTGGTCCGTAGCTTGTAAGAGGACTAACCTTGAGACTGAGCAATTGCGGGCCTCTATTAAAGAATTGAAACTTGAAAATGCCAATTTGAAGAAAGAGGTGGAGCAAAGCCGGGCAGCGTCCGAAGAGAAGCAAGCAGAACTTGCTGATGCCATTCAAAAGTATAATTCTCAGCATGATGAGCTTATTCGCGCAACTTCTTCTTTATCTGATGCGGAGACCAAAATAAAGGAACTAACTTTGGAGAACGCCCAGATCCAGGAAGAGAAAGCCTTGGCGGAGTCCTCTTGCACGCAGGCAAAAGTGGAATTAGACAAAGTGCAGGCTTTGTTTGGGCAAGCCACTAAAATGGCTGTTGCTGCCAATGAGAGGATTGCATGGTTGATGGGCGATGGAGTTGCTGGGGTAAGTCATAAAATGTTCCTTTTGTCTTATGGTTATTGGCTTATGAATTTTGTTTCATGTGCTATCTTATGTTGCGCAGGTGTTCAAGCGTGTTTGGAACGATCCTGCATTGACAGAAGTGATTGCTCGTATCTCCAGCTCTTCCGTGAAACAAGGGATCAAGCTTGGTTTTTCAGAAGGCTTTTGCCATCATGCTGAGGGCAAGGAAAAGGAATCCGGACCATATGAGAATGAATCATACGATGATGAGCTGCTCAAGGCCTATGATGATTACGAGCATCTGAAGTTCGAAGTCTTTGACTTGTTAGAAGCCTGCGCGAAGACTGATGATCCTGCTGGGGAGCTGCGCAATTATTTTATCAAGTCTGACCGTCTTGGTGCGGAGCTTGCTAAAAAAGCGCAGTTGGAAGAGAATGCCAAAACGGTGGCAACTAATGGTGAGGCCGGAACGTCATCCGCTGCTGAAGAAAAGCGCGCAGAGGGCGCTGGGAGTGATGATATCTCCCAATATCTGAACCTTTTGTTTTTTATGTATGATGAACATTGTTGGTGTACTTTGATTACATTTCTTGTCGTGAACACTTTAATTTTTGTGTATGTTGAACAGTGTGGCTTTCGTGCTTTTTATATTCCACGTCTGCATGGTAATCATTGGATGATGTCATCTTTTATACATCTGACGCAGGTGGCTGTCAGTCTGCCCCTGATGTGACGGTTGTAACGGCGGTGGCAGAATGCCTGTCAGTCTTCCCTAGGGTAATTGAGTGGTTACCATTAATGGTAATTAATGGTTGTAACCTCTCTCCTCTATATATAGTAAGTGCATCTTCATAACTTCATATACTTAAAAATTTACACCATCTTCTCTGAAAAAATGGCGTCCAACTCTTCAAGCAATGTTCTAAGTGCCAAGGAGATTTCAGCAATGCAGGGTATCATCCGATTGTCCCGTCATCCTGATCATGATTGTTCTTCCACCGATGCCCTTGATCGTTTGGCAGAACATTGTTCATTCCTGCTTTCACAAGAGGACATGCGTCCTGATTACTTAGATGATCAGGGTACCTCTGATGGAAAGCCTTTAAAGATGAAGAAGCTATCTGAGCTGGGAGATGTGAAGAAGACGACCACCAAGAAGATTAGGGGTTAGGATATTTATCCTATGTGGGAGTCTTTATGTATAAAGTATTTTCTTTTTGAGTGGTTGTTGGATCACTGTGTCTATGGGGTTTTAGTTTGTATGTTTGGTAGTTTCCCCCTTTTTTGGTAGTTTGGTATATGTGATAGTGGTCTATGATTTTGGTATGTAATTTGTATTTGCTGACCACCAGTATGTATAAAAAATGCTTTTGTAATATAAATGAACTTGGACATCAATTCCTTATTACAAAATTATTGTAGTAGGTTACATATAGCATATACGTAACTGAGCTGCATTCCAGGTGCGTGGTATTGGCGAACCATCTAATCGTTCTAGGGCATACGCCCCCTTTCCCAGTACTTCTTGAATTTTGTAAGGCCCCTCCCAAGTTGGGGTTAGCTTCCCTGGTTTTTCCGCATTTGAAGCTTCATTGTTGCGGAAGACAAAGTCACCGACGCGGAAAGTTTGTTCTTTGACCCGCGCATTGTAATATTTCTCTAACTGTCTTTTATATGCGGCTTCTCGGACACAAGCCGAATCTCTCCGCTCGTCTAGAAAATCTAGATTCATCCGCAGCTCTTTGTCGTTGTCGATTGTTTGCGCAAGCAAAATTCTTGGGGAAGGGTTTGTAACTTCTGTTGGGATAACCGCTTCAGTTCCGTAGGTTAGGCTGAATGGTGTCTCCCCATTACTTGTTTTGGGAAGTGTACGGTTGGCCCAAAGGACATGTGGTAATTCATCTACCCAACCGCTGCGCTTTGTTCCCAAGCGTGTTCTGATTCCTTCAACAATACTTCTATTTGCGCGTTCAACCTGACCATTGCCCTGGGGATGCGCCACAGAAGTGAAGATTTGTTTGATTTTCATGGAGTGAAGCCATTCTTGTAAGTGCTGGTCCGCAAATTGCGTTCCGTTGTCACTTACAATCTCCATGGGCAGTCCGAATCTGCAAATGATGAACTCCCATATGAATTTCTTGATGTTGCGCCCGTCGATCGTGGCTAATGTCTTTGCTTCTACCCATTTGGTGAAATAGTCAATGGCGACTATTAGGTATTTGACATTGCCCGGTGCGGTGGGAAAGGGTCCCACGAGATCGATGGCCCATTTCTGAAATGGCCATGCTGCGGTGACCGGTACCAAGTTGTTCTTTGGCCTAAGTGTTCCTAGTGCATGTCTTTGGCATGCGTCACATTTCCGCAATTCTTTAACTGCGTCAAGGTGCATTCCGGGCCAAAAGTATCCAGCATTCATAAGCTTAGCCACGACCATGCGGGGTCCTGCATGCAGTCTGCATGTACCCTCATAGATGTCTTTAATCAGGTATGTGGCTTCTGCGGAATCCACGCATCTGAGTAATGGTCCAAGATAGGACCGTCGATATAAGATGCCATTAGTTACTTCATAATGCAAGGATTTGTGTTGCAGCTTTCTTGCTTCCGCTTTGTCTGCCGGGAGAACACCTTTGGTTAAGAAGGCCATTATTGGGGTGATCCAGGATTCTTTTCCTGTTTGGACCACGTTCACCTGCTTTGAAGGAACAGATGGTTTGGCTAGTGTCTCAACTCGGATATCCTTTGCCATGTGATCGAATGCAGTTGATGCCATTTTGCTCAAAGCGTCCGCTGGCTTGTTCTGGCTTCTGCGAACATGACTAACTTTGCAGTAAGAGAAATCGTTCATTAGCTCTTTGGTATGCTGCAAGTATAGGACCATGGTCGGTTCTCTTGCTTCATACGTGCCGTCAATGTGATTGGCGACTAGCATTGAATCAACATGCGCTTCGATGTGTTGCACGCCCATCTTTTTGGCAATCCGCAGGCCAGCAATCAGAGCTTCATACTCTGCCTCATTGTTTGTTGTTTGGAAATCGAGCCGAATTGCATAAGTGTACTCTTTTCCCTCCGGTGTTGCAGGCTCCGTCTGTGTATAACTTCCATATCTGGGTTTCATCGGGCGTGATCGAATTGGATGATGTTTCGTTGGCGCACTCTTCAACTTTGTCCGCTGGGACTTCTGTTACGAAGTCCGCAAGAACCTGCCTTTGAAGGAGGGTCTTGCTTTATACGAAATTGAGTGCTCCCCCAATTCTATTGCCCACTTTGCCAAACGCCCGGAGAGTTCTGGTTTGCGCAAGATATCATTGATGCGGAAATCTGTGAGGACGTTGATCAGGTGTCCTTGAAAGTATCTTCGCAACCTTCTCGACGCGTGAATTAGTGCAAGGACCAGCTTTTCCATTGTCGAATAGCGTGTTTCCGCGTCTAGAAGCATGCGACTGACATAATAGATTGGGGTTTGTACCCCTTTCCGGTCAACCATGAGAACTGCGCCGATTGCCTTGTCTGTCACGGACAGATATAAGGTAAGTGGTTCTTTTGGTAGCGGAGCTGTGAGTGTTGGCAAGTTGCCCAAACATTTTTTCATGTCTTGGAACGCGGTTTCTGCCTCTTCCGTCCAGTTGAAGTTGGACTTCTTCAAACAATTTTTCAGTGTGTCCACGAAGAGGAAAGATTTGGACGCGTAGTTTGACAGGAACCTGTTCAAAGCTACGAGTCGTCCCATTAGTGTTTGTACCTCCTTGACTGAAGATGGGGATGGCATCCGCTCAATTGCTTGAACTTTCTCTGGATTTGGACGAAATCCATCTTTTGTTACCTCAACTCCGAGAAACTTTCCTTCCTCCATCCCGAAGGAACATTTTCCTGGGTGGAGTTTCATCCGCACACTTCGCAACTGATCAAAAGTTTTCTGTATGTCAAGTAACATTTGATCTTCTTCTCTGCTTTTGATCACCAGGTCATCAACATACACTTCTAGGTTTACACCGATTTGCTTGACAAAAGCGGTGTCCATTAGTCTTTGATACGTTGCCCCTGCGTTTTTTAGCCCAAATGGCATTTTAGTGTAACAAAAGGTACCCATATCTGTGCGGAAGGCTGTTTTGTCCTCGTCCTCTTTGGCCATTTGTATCTGGTGATAGCCCTTGTAAGCATCGAGGAAGCATTTGAATCTGTATGGCGCCAAAGAGTCGACTTTTAGGTCGATCTCGGGCAGTGGGTAACAGTCTTTTGGGCACGCCTTGTTTAGATCTTTATAATCAACACACATGCGCCATGTGCCATTGGACTTCCCCACCATGACTGGGTTCGCTACCGATGTTTGGTATTTGCTTTTGCGCAATATACCGGCCTTCAAGAGTTCCTCCACTTGCTCGTTCATCGCCTTTGTTTTTTCTGGCCCCATGTTCTTCTGAACAACTGGTTCCGCATTCTTGTAAACATTAAGTCTGTGTTCCGCGATGTGTCGCGGAACTCCGACCATGTCTGATGGTTTGAATGCGAAAATGTCCATATTCTTTGTCAGCAGTTGTTTTAGGTGAGTGCGAATGGGGTCGGAAATTGCATGGCCGATGACAACTATTTGTTCCGGGAATAGAGGGTTAATAACCCATTTTTCCGGCTCGGTCCTAACAGTTGGTTTTGCTTGCTTTGAAGGCCTTGATGTTTCTGTTGCATGACACGTTTTGTTTCCCCGGATAAATGCGACTCCTGTTCGCGTCGGAAAACCCATTATCTGGTGTGGCGTAGAAGCGTTACAATTGAACTTTGCCAATCCTTCTCGTCCGAGTAGGATATCATGTGAAGAATTGACGGGGAGCACGGTGAAGTCGCACGTTTCGGTGCGTGAATGTTTCCCGTCTGAGAGTGTTACCGGGAAAGTGAGCGTGCCCAATGGGTAAATTGATTCATGGATGAAACCGGAGATTGGCTTCGTTGTTGGTATTATTCTTTTCTTGTCATCATCATCCAGCTGGTCAAAACACTGCTGGTACATGATGTCAATGCTGCTGCCATTATCCAAGAACATGTATCGTGTTCGGTAATGGCCCACAACCCCTGTTATGATTAACGGAGCTGTGGAGCAAGCTCCACCCTTTACCCTTGGCATAATCACTTGTTCTTCTTTCCAAGAATCATTCTTCGCCTCTATAAAGGTACGCTTGTGACTTGCGTTCCTGTGAATCATGTTGCACGTATTACGAGAGGCGCTATATACGTGATGCGCATTGAGATTGCGTATCTTCTTTTGGGAGGGTTCTCCTGTTTCTGTGTTGTCCCTCTATTTTCTTCTCATGTTTTTTACAAGATGTGTCAATTGACCTGATTTGATTGCGTTTTCGATTTCCATCTTCAAGCTGTAGCAATTGTCCGTCATGTGACCGTGGTCCTCGTGGTATTCACAGTACTTTGATCTGTCCACGTTTTTCCTGTCACTGCGGAGCTCTTGTGGCTTTGGAAACTGGATCTGCTCTGTTTTTAACACCTCGGATGGTGTTTTGGACAATGGTGTCCAATCATAGTTCTTCTTTGAATGCCCCTTGTGGTCGCGGGACCCTCTTGAGCTCAGCATGTTTCTTGCATCTTGCGAGGAAGAATATTTTCCTTCCTCCGCCGTACCGGATATTCTTGAGCAAACGGACTGTTTACCCTTCCCTCTGTTATTTGAGGGTCCATGATGACTGCTACCTTGTTGTGTGTTTTTGTTGCGGTGGAAGGAGCGTTCCGAAGACGCGTAAACTTTGGCGGCCTCGATTACATCATCCCAGGTTTGTGACACGCCGTCTTTGCCGGTTAAGCATTTCATTAGATCATCGTTTCTTACCCCGTGAATAAAGGCTGCGCGGGTAAGTTCTTCTCCGCATCCTAGCTGGAGTGCTTCCTTGTTGTATCTGACAATGTAGTCTTCCAAAGACTCATTATCGTTGCGCGAACACAAGAGGATGTGAGCCTTGTCCTTCTTATGTTTGCGCAAGTGAGAGAAATGGTTTTTGAATTTTCTAATTAAATCATCAAAGTCAACGAGACTTCCAACCGGCAAACTCTCGTACCAAACTCTAGCTGCTCCTGTTAGTGTTTGTACAAATATGTGGCACCAGGCTTGCACTGGCCATAATTTGGAGCTGCCAGCGCAATCGAATGCGTGCAGGTGGTCATCAGGATCACGCAGACCGTCATATCTTCCGATAGTACTCGGTAACTTGCATTCTTGTGGCATTGGTGCTTCTGCAATTCTTGCGCAGAACTTCGAACGTTCTGCGAAAGTCTTTGGTCTGTATGGCTTGTACAGATCATCATCTTTAGGGGCCATGCTACTGGCAGCAGTTTTGGAATGCTGTTTCTTACTTGTATCGTGATATACTTCATCTTCAGATTCGTAGCCGTCTGGTTCACTGTTCAGGTTGACGGGGTCCTGGCCGTGAGTATTTCTACCATGGCCTCCACCACGTACCGCCTGACGATGTCCCTTTGCGTGACGACCACTGTTGTTCTTTCGTGGGGATTCTGAATCATCCCCACTCAACTCGAAGCTTAACGCCTTCTGAGTCTTGAGTTTTGCTTGTTTCATTACCATCTTCTGATACTCAGCAATCGTCTTTGAGTTTTGTTGGGCTAACCATTCATCCGGGTCAACCGAAGAAAGGTTATCCTGTGCCTTTTTTCCTCCATTTACTCCTCCTCTTATTGGGTGGAATTGGAATGTTGAGGCTTGTTGCCTCTGAGCCACATTCTTGGTAATTGTGTTTGGTGTTACGCCTTGAACTTCTTCGTTGACTGTGGCCTCGACATCGGTGTTGTTGTTTCCATCCTTTGAGAAAGCCATTGTGCTAGTTTGAAAGATTGGTTGTAACCGTAAGGGATGGTGCCAATGAAGAAACAAATAGTCTCACCACCGGTTAAGGATGATAAGATTATGAGTTACTACAGGGTTGATCCTTCACTAACAGCTACGGCTTGGAGATACCTGCAAATAAGAGTGAAAGTGTGGGTGTGGAGACGACTACACGAGGTAGTTGTTTATAACAAAAACGGGGTGAATGGGGATACTATCTAGTATGATAGCTCTCCAGGTCAGTAGAAAGTGTCCTCTCCTATTGGGGGTGTGACCCCTTTTATAGGAGAGTCCGTATGCCACCATTACCCAAGTCCTAACCATGGTTAGGTTGTCTCCATCACCCTTAATTATGTTAATAAGGTGATATATGGAAAGCTAAATTGAAGGGAGTAGTGGAATCGAATACCGCCTTAATTGGTGTAGTTACGTGATTCATGCATGGCTATTGACCATGCATGATATTCGCCTTGACCGGTATATGACCGACCTTTGCATGGTACTAAATGAGCTTTGACCAAGTCCTGTGCATGGCTTTTTTCCGCGTGCTAGTATTGTGCCGGGTTTGGGTACGCAAAATGGTGTATTCAGTACCCAATCCCATCACTCATGGTACTAAATGATAGTTGAATAATAATAAACGATTTACAATATGTCTTACAAGTAATGATTACAAAAGCTTGATTAATATAAACTAGGTTCAAAGCTCCTACGTGTTCCAAGACTTGTACAACTTCCGATAGCAAATAAAACCTGAAACATGTTAAGTTGGAATGATGGGGGGGGGGGGGTCAACAATAAATAGTTGGTGAGAATACATAGGTTTTGCATGTAATTGAAAACAATGTGTTGTATAGCAATCACAGTTGAAATATAATAATGAGTAATGTAAGAATATGAGTCTGACATGTAACAATGCGTCTTTTGTACAATCAAACCTTGTGTCGACTGAGACCTAACTCGCAAGTTAGTAAAAGTGTAACTGTTTTCGATCATCCCTGAATTTATGCGGGGGATGGGTTTGTCAAACCTATAGCGCTATAATCTAAACAGGCGGCTTGATCAATGTTAATGATTGTACTGTGTCTTTTTGTTACAGTCAAAATGAATCCACAAGTTTGAACATAATGAGAATGAGTAATTGCTATTGTATAAAAATGTTTAAACATGTTTAACCCAAAAAATGTAAAACAGTTAAAAGGGGCTATGTAAACTCACCTTCGATAAGTTGTATAAACCTCTAAGCGTCGTGAATGTATGTGAGGTGAATCCCGAAGACTCATCCTAAAGTTTCAAGTACCTAAAATAAGTGTCTAAACTTAAAAGAGTCTAGGTTATCGAGGATTGGGCACTAAGGGTTTCATAGACTAAATTTGGGGATTTTAGGGTTTTTGAATTAAACCCTAGTTGGTTTTAATAAATATGAATTAAGAGTGGAAATAAATAATAAACCAAATAAATAGAAAATTTTCAAGTAAACTTTATTCTTAGATAAAAAAATATTTTAGAATTTTTATAAACTCAAAATTTTAATATTCTAGTATTTTAAGTTGATTTATTATTATTAATAATGAAATAATTAGGAAATAAATATAAATAAAGTGCAAAAATATTATTTTTAATTTTGAACAGTAGTTTATATGTGTTATAAGTTGGAAAAAATTTATAAATTATTTTCCATATTATTTTGTTCTAAAACATAATTTAATTAAATTTAAATCAATTAAATATAATTAAATTATAAAAATAGGTAAAAATAATATTTTTACAGAAAATTAAGTTACCAAAAAAATTATAAGGCTAGAAAGATCTCCACAAAAATTTTGGTATTAAAATGATTAAAAATGATTTTTTATGAATTAATTACTATTTAAAAAAATAAATACTTTAAAAATAATAACTAAATATTTTTCGGAAAAAAAATTATAAACATAAACTTTAGAGTTTTATGAAGCTATGTTAATTTTTATTAAAAATTTGGACTAAGTTTACTATTTTTAATAATTAAATGTATTTATATGAGGTATAAATAAAAAAAAATGAAGATAAAAAAAACCCCTGCAAAATGGCGGCACGGAACCGGCCCTTTAGGGGCTCGAACCTGAAACCACGAGTTGGTCTGGGCGTGTTTTTGTTGATTAATCTGGACTCAAATGTTATTTATTTTAAAACCTGGAACAAACAAAATCCCCATTTAAATCTTATGAACCCTAATCCCTCAATCGATCTAATTGACCAATAATTCGTTACAGGTAAGAAACAAAACGATAGGGCTTTTATTCTACACGATAAGGCAATCTCGATTCAACCAAAGATTAAAACTTAACGGCCTCCAAAGGGGCATGAACCGAAAACCCAAAAAAACGATTAAAAGCAACTAAATCTGATCAATTACGAGGTTGTGCGTGGAAAATGGCTTGGGGGAAATCTTAATCGGCCCATTTAGGATATATTGATTTGATTAATTGCAGAAATATGACCAATAAATAACAATTGCAAAATTTGGTTTTTAGGAAGTTTTAACTCGGTCAAAATCGACTTAATTGGCAATTATAACAACTATAATAACGTGTAAATATGATTTAGGAAAGTAGAGGAGATTGAGATCGACCATTGTTAACCTTTAATTGAAATTTCAAATGCATTTAGTGGTGTAATTTGTTGGTGGTTGACTGGGTTTTGACTTTCATCTTTGACTAAAGGGAATCAGGTTCAAATATATATATATATATATATATATATTAATTGTTTCTGGATATAAAACAAATACCCAAGTGGTGTAGTGGTTGATGGTGTTTGTGCTAAGGTTACATCCTGTTGGGTGCGGGTTCGAATCCTGGCCCAAGCAATAAAAAAATTTAATTGGTTTTTATATAATATATATATAATATTAGTTTGTTTAAATGTATTACCAACATAATTTTAGCACTAAATAAATAAGGTAACATAGGAAAAGCCAAAAAAATGGACGAATGAACGGGGATTTTATTTATCAATGGTTACAAAATGAAAGAAAAATAATACGAAAGGTTACAAATTCAGCGTGAAAAACGGTTAAAATGCAGTGTTTTGGAGAATGCGGAGAGGAACTGACATGGGAATCGGACGTCTAAACGCGTGATTTTAACCGTTATTGAACTTTCGGAATAATTATTTATTGTAAATGATGTCATTTATAAAGTTTCGAAAGTAAACGGGTCATCTAAATGAGGGATAGTACGACCGAATCGATTAATGCGATTTAAACGTGTGCTTTAAAAGTGCGCGCCAGGCAGGGAAATAATAACTAAATTGCTCAGTTTAGTTTTGTTTTTAATTATGAACATAACCGAATAGTTTTCGTGATATGTTTTTTTAAACCAAAATAAACCGAAGCGTTTTACATTTTAAGGCGAGTTCAATACGCGGTATCTACCTAACCAAACCCTAATTATAAAAGGCCATATCCTCTCCCTCCCCTCTCACTCTACTGCCGCCCCTCCCCCAAACCAGAAAACCCTAGCTCTATCTCTCTACTCTCTCCCTCTCTCTCTCTCTCTCTATATATATATATATATATATATATATATATATATATATATATATATATATATATCTCCCTTTCTCTCTCACTCTCCAAACGCCTCTCTCTCCCTCGACAACTTGTAAACGACCGGCCACCACCATTCTAGGTAGTGGTGGCGCTGTAAAAGAAGGAAAGGATATGGGCGAGGGGCTGGTCCGGAAATGATTCACGAGGAAGCAGTAGGTGATGGTGATGGCTCTGGTCATCGGTGGGGCTCATATATGTGGCTATCGCTTTTCGATTCTCCAAGATTGTCGAAGTTTAAAGAATTAAAGATTTGAAGATGTTCATTCGACCTGTCGTGAGATCAAATGATTTTGTAAAGGGTCGAATGTAGTTCATTATGGTTGAATGTATTTTGTGTTAATCATGTTGTTTATTATTGAAGTTCATTCGAGCCTTGTAATGGCCGAATGAGTTCATTCGACCTGTGCAGAGGTCGAATGAAAACGTCTATATATAGGTTTGAGTCGATTTCAAGTTAGAACTTTTGGTCATTTGTCGAGTGTGTTACTGTGTGTTTTCATTGTGTGTTCTAGAGAGTTCCAAACTAGGTTTTCATTAATATCTATGCATTGTAAACGTTTTATAAATCAATTATTAATGAAAATTACTTTGAAAATTGATATTATTGTGTTCTGATCTGATCATTATCATTTTTGCATGTGATTTAGGCTTCAAGATTTTTCATCATCCTCTCAAGAACTAAATTCATATCCTTCACCTTCCCACACATGAGCTAGTTACCCATGATAACCAAACTATTGAAACTTGATTGTGTGTTGCATCAAACATAATCCTTAGTTATACATGAGGATTCGACTATCTACCATATTTGAACATTTGAAACTAGAATTCATGGAATATAAACTATTTGCTATAGACACACCTAGAGTCATTAACCTTGTCTAGGGCAACTCTATTACAACTCGTATGCTATACTTGATACTTGATTGCTTACATGTACATATTATCAATTTGCAAATTCATCTGTGTAATAATTGGTACACTTAATCAAACAACTGATAGAGGATGAAGTACTTGCTCAACAGTTAGTAGAGTACCAAATAACCTACTCAACGATTGGTAGAGGTCATCATGCCTGCTCAACAGTCGGTAGAGGCCCTACAACCTGCTCAACGACTGGTAGAAGCTATCACACCTGCTCAACAATCGGTAGAGGTTCTTACTCACTGACTGGTAGAGGTCTTTTTCCTGCTCAACAGTTGGACTTATTTTTGGATACATTGTATACGATTCAATCACAAGGCTATTTTGCATTACTTACATGTGTGTTTAGAGTCATAGAAGAACACAAAACCCTAATGTAAGGTAAATTGGTGATTGCGGTCCGGAACGTAATCATGAATTTACAGGTACATTAAGGTAGTGTGAAATTCTATTAAGGTTTTGGGAGATACCCCGTATGTTTTCGAAGTATCAGATGTGTGATGGGTTAGCTGCGGTACACCCTATATATAAACACTAATGATACATGGAAAGGGATACTATAGGGTCAGACCAATAACAAACCCTAGTTATTTGGTAGTCCATCTAGCATTTATGGTTATCTTATACATTCCTTAAACTCTTACCCTACTTGAACCATAGTCACCCTAACTATCCTCAACACTATTCAAATGTTTCTTCTTAAAATAAACTTCGGGACGAAGTTCCTAATAGTAGGGGAGACTGTAACATCACACAAATTTTCTTTATATATATATATATATATATATATATAGAACTCCCTCGTTTATTCATCCGATTCATGTTTACAGTATCTTTACCATCCATTTTGTTAATTTTTTTTTGTTTAAATAATGACTTTTAATCAATATTAAATTGGATTGTATTAAAAATTCTGATTTAAAAACGTTAAAAAAAATGTTTGCCTGTGCCAGGATTCGAACCCGAGTCCCTGGCGGGCTAAACCTTAACCACACCACACAAACCACTACACCATTTGGTGTTTTGTGATGTTAATTAAAACCAATTAAACTTAAACCCTTTCATGGTCCCTTAGTCAAACCTGAAAAGTCAAACGTAGTCTCCTAGTCAAGTCAAGTCAAAGTGTTAGTAAATATGGTCTCCTAGTCAAGTCAAAGTGTTAGTAAATATGGTCTTCTAGTCAAGTCAAAGTTGTTCCTAAATTCTAGCCTAGTCAAAGTAATCCCTAATTACAACTCCAAATTATACACTATAAATACTATAGCCTACCATTCAACTCTTTATACCATTCAATAAAAAAAAACATTATTATCCCATCTCCCATATACTAAAGTTTTCATCCATCATTATCTCCTCTAGCTAGTTCCGAGTTTTCCAAGGCATTATTACTAAGTGTTTGCACGCTCAATAAAACGCACGAACTCATTATGCACCTAAGGTGAGTTTACATAGCCCCTTTTTCTGTTTTACATTTTGGGGTGAAACATGTTTAAACATTTTATACACTATTATTGTTGAAACTTGTGATTCAATTATAAACATTTTATACACTATCATTTACGCATTCTATCATTTGACTGTAACAAAAAGACACAGTACAATCATTAACATTGATCAAGCCGCCTGTTTAGATTATAGCGCTATAGGTCTGACAAACCCATCCCCTCGCATAAATTCAGGGATGATCGATAACGGTTACACTTTTACTAACTTGCGAGTTAGGTCTCAGTCGACACAAGGTTTGATTGTACAAAAGACGCATTGTTACATGTCGGACTCATATTCTATCATTACTCAATATTATACTTCAACTATGATTGCTATACAACATATTGTTTTCAACTATATGCAAAACCTATGTATTCTCACCAACTATTTATAGTTGACCCCCCATCTTTCCAACTTAACATGTTTCAGGTTTATTTGCTATTGGAAGTTGTACAAGTCTTGGAACACATAGGAGCTTTGGACCTAGTTTATATTAATCAACTTTTGTAATATTTACTTGTAAAATGAATTGTAAATTGTTTAATATTATTTAACTTTCATTTAGTACCATGAGCTATTGAACAATCATCACTACGTGACACCTCGATGTTTCCGCCATCGGTTGGGGTGTTACAGATTGGTATCAGAGCCATGGTTATAGGGAAATAGGTTATTAGAAAAAAATAATCTAGTCTATAACCATAAAATTTTAACCAGTTTTTGCTCCTTTTACTTGCAACCTTACTTGTTTCTATTCTCTATCCTACTTCTTATCCTTACTTTAGTCCCTACAAGAAGAGTGCTCTCCATCACAAGATCTACTCTTAGACTAGTAGGACAAATCCTCAGGTTTAGCCTGAACCACCTTGAAGATCTCATCGAAGTTCTAAATTTTAATAACGAACACGTGCAATCTGGAAGGGTGAACGCCTGTATTCTGAGTTTTCTGTCTAGGACTGGCATTGCGCATAAATCCCAATCAGACGAGGGACCCGGATGCCTACCTGGGAAGTCTCTGGATGAGTGTTCACTTATAGGCTAAAGCATGTCTTCACTAGGTTATTAGAATCTAGAAATTTTGATAAGTCAACGTTTTCGTTTATTCGTTTTAATTAATGAATAAATGATTACACTCACTTTCCTTAAACTAAGCTCTAAAATCTCAAAATTTTACAGCTTAAATCAATCTCATTTCATAACCATCTATGGATTTCACAATCACACTTCACCTTACCATCTTAGCCACTTTTTAAATATTCAACACCCTACCCAAATCATATTATTTCATTTCTCCACATGTTACTTATTTTTTAAAAAACTATAACCTCATACCTTAGCACAAACTAAAGATTTCTAAATCTTGTTGTATTTTCATTACCTAGTAACTTTACAAAGTACATATTTTTGTCAAAAGATGTCCTCGAACTTAAATTCAATTGTTTATTTATTGACGTAACAAACAATTTTCTATATAATGCTTTAAACTATTAAAAATCACTTAATAGAACCTTGATCTTCAAAACCTAATGTCATGTTTGAAATCTCCAACTAACGGGAATATTTTAATCAAAGCCCATTTAGCTTGTACTATTTAACAACTTTTGCTTTATGTATAAAACCAATTTTGAAAATAAGATTTTTTTTTATTCATAGGAATAATATCTAGTCTCTAAATTCTCCATCAACACTCACTCATTTTCAACTTGTTCAAATTTTTACAATATTTGGCATATACCACAATCATGTTTTCTTATACACTTGATTATAACCTTTGATCCAAACCCCAAAATTTACACTGCTACATAATCTCCTTACTATAAAATAAACTCTTTATCAACTATCTTCACATTCACTATCTCTTACAACCTTGATTCTGCTTCAAGATTTTTCATCATCCTCTCAAGAACTAAATTCATATCCTTCACCTTCCCACACATGAGCTAGTTACCCATGATAACCAAACTATTGAAACTTGATTGTGTGTTGCATCAATCATAATCCTTAGTTATACATGAGGATTCGACTATCTACCATATTTGAACATTTGAAACTTGAATTCATGGAATATAAACTATTGGCTATAGACACACCTAGAGTCATTAACCTTGTCTAGGGCAACTCTATTACAACTCGTATGCTATAGAGGATGAAGTACTTGCTCAACAGTTAGTAGAGTACCAAATAACCTACTCAACGATTGGTAGAGGTCATCATGCCTGCTCAACAGTCGGTAGAGGCCCTACAACCTGCTCAACGTCTGGTAGAAGATATCGCACCTGCTCAACAATCGGTAGAGGTTCTTACTCACTGACTGGTAGAGGTCTTTTTCCTGCTCAACAGTTGGACTTATTTTTGGATACATTGTATACGATTCAATCACAAGGCTATTTTGCATTACTTATATGTGTGTTTAGAGTCATAGAAGAACACAAAACCCTAATGTAAGGTAAATCGGTGATTGCGGTCCGGAACGTAATCATGAATTTACAGGTACATTAAGGTAGTGTGAAATTCTATTAAGGTTTTGGGAGATACCCCGTATGTTTTCGAAGTATCAGAGGTGTGATGGGTTAGCTGCGGCACACCCTATATATAAACACTAATGATACATGGAAAGGGATACTATAGGGTCAGACCAATAACAAACCCTAGTTATTTGGTAGTCCATCTAGCATTTATGGTTATCTTATACATTCCTTAAACTCTTACCCTACTCTGAACCATAGTCACCTTAACTATCCTCAACACTATTCAAATGTTTCTTCTTAAAATAAACTTCGGGACGAAGTTCCTAATAGTAGGGGAGACTGTAACATCACACAAATTTTCTTTATATATATATATATATATATATATATAGAACTCCCTCGTTTATTCATCCGATTCATGTTTACAGTATCTTTACCATCCATTTTGTTAATTTTTTTTGTTTAAATAATGACTTATAATCAAAATTATATTGGATTGTATTAAAAATTCTGATTTAAAAACGTTAAAAAAAATGTTTGCCTGTGCCAGGATTCGAACCCGAGTCCCTGGCGGGCTAAACCTTAACCACACCACACAAACCACTACACCATTTGGTGTTTTGTGATGTTAATTACAACCAATTAAACTTAAACCCTTTCAAGGTCCCTTAGTCAAACCTAAAAAGTCAAACGTAGTCTCCTAGTCAAGTCAAGTCAAAGTGTTAGTAAATATGGTCTCCTAGTCAAGTCAAAGTGTTAGTAAATATGGTCTTCTAGTCAAGTCAAAGTTGTTCCTAAATTCTAGCCTAGTCAAAGTAATCCCTAATTACAACTCCAAATTATACACTATAAATACTATAGCCTACCATTCAACTCTTTATACCATTCAATAAAAAAAAACATTATTATCCCATCTCCCATATACTAAAGTTTTCATCCATCATTATCTCCTCTAGCTAGTTCCGAGTTTTCCAAGGCATTATTACTAAGTGTTTGCACGCTCAATAAAACGCACGAACTCATTATGCACCTAAGGTGAGTTTACATAGCCCCTTTTTCTGTTTTACATTTTGGGGTGAAACATGTTTAAACATTTTATACACTATCATTGTTGAAACTTGTGATTCAATTATAAACATTTTATACACTATCATTTACGCATTCTATCATTTGACTGTAACAAAAAGACACAGTACAATCATTAACATTGATCAAGCCGCCTGTTTAGATTATAGCGCTATAGGTCTGACAAACCCATCCCCTCGCATAAATTCAGGGATGATCGATAACGGTTACACTTTTACTAACTTGCGAGTTAGGTCTCAGTCGACACAAGGTTTGATTGTACAAAAGACGCATTGTTACATGTCGGACTCATATTCTATCATTAATCAATATTATACTTCAACTATGATTGCTATACAACATATTGTTTTCAACTATATGCAAAACCTATGTATTCTCACCAACTATTTATAGTTGACCCCCCATCTTTCCAACTTAACATGTTTCAGGTTTATTTGCTATTGGAAGTTGTACAAGTCTTGGAACACATTGGAGCTTTGGACCTAGTTTATATTAATCAACTTTTGTAATATTTACTTGTAAAATGAATTGTAAATTGTTTAATATTATTCAACTTTCATTTAGTACCATGAGCTATTGAACAATCATCACTACGTGACACCTCGATGTTTCCGCCGTCGGTTGGGGTGTTACAATCGGCTCGGGTCAGATCTAGTTATTCGAGGTTGATATGGACGCGGTCAAACTTGGATCAACCCAATCAACGGTTGGTCAAAGCCCGGGTCAAAACTGGTCAAACTCCGGTTCAGCACGTCGTTCTAGACGGTGTCATAGCTCGCGTACGATTTGGTAAAAATCAACTTCGTATCATTCATTTTGATTATATTTATAAATAAGTATATATAAATAAGTATATATTTATAAATATATAAATATGAAAGATAATAAATGGTGTTAATTCGCGTACGAGGCGAATAAATAATAAACGAAATGCAATAATCAGACGATTTGTAATTGTGTGCAATGCGTGACTTGGTGTTGTTGATTATCGGACTAATATGTTGGACAATATGTGTACTTATATAAATAAGTGTAATTTATATGAATGTTATCGAAATGTATAAAATCTCGTTTGATTTGGAAATTGCAGATAAATATATTTTCACCTTGTGTTTGGAATTGATTTTGGGAAATTTGTAGACAACTTGTGTTGTCTGGTATGTACAAAAACAAAGGAAACTCTGCCAATTTTTTTATGAAATCGGAAGCGCAACGAATGTGATATTGTTACGCAATTTATAAATAACTTTCCATTCCATGTGTTTGACAAAGGTGATTTTATACAAAGTCACGACGTTTTTTCCAAAGATTATTTGTAAAACTAACAGTCAATCCCGGGTAATATTCCAAAAAAAGAATTTAGTTTTTTTTTACCGAGTGTTATGTATTGATGAATTTTCAAAGGATTTTGGTAACTAAATAATGTTTATTGTTCAGATCCAAAAATTATATAAACGTTCGAATTTACTTGGAAACCTTTATAAAGACTAATGTTTTGAAACCTTTAAAGGCACACGGATTTGGGAAAAAAAGCAACAATCATTATTGGTCGGTTTTTATAACTATATTTGTATTTCAAGTGTATTTTCCTAAAATAAGTATACAAGACAACTGCAATTATCCAAATTATGAGGCGAGTTACGACTGGGGATGAGCTATACGTTTCGTGGTATTAGTCCAACATGGTTACACACGAATAGTAACATGTGCTTAACTTGGGTACTATGTCGTATGCTAACGCATACATTAATTTAAGTCACGATCGATTCGTCGTGTTAAAACACTTAAGACTCGGGTTCGTACACACGAGTCTAGATAGTTGAATAAACTATCTTTTAACTGGAAAATAAGCTAGGTTTATATGTGATAGACTTTTAAGGTGTCCTTTATTGGTAATTAGGGCACGAGGAAGTTGGTCAAAGTCTCGGGCTTTGTTTTCTAGCTAAGCAAGGAAATCAGGTGAGTTTCATGGCCCCGTTTTACTATTTTTGTTGGGGGAAAGATATGTTTTGTAAAATGCTTTTCACATGTCAAAATGTTTTTTAAAAGTTAAAACGTGATAAGTGGCATGATGAGTACTTGTGTTTTGTTTTTTATACACCACTCGGGGTGAGTCCTCACTACTGTAACCATTTACTCGTATGTTGTGTGTTTGTGTTGAAATCGAGATCCGAAGGAATATTTGGACAGTACTATTGGTGCCTGACAAGGCTCACCCCTAATCGATAACGTCGATTATGCAACTGTGTATGCCAGGGGTGCATGTATTCTGAACTATGTTGTTATTTTCCGAGAAACAACTACTGCTCGCGGGGCAATATTAGTCTTGGTTTGGTTACGGGCTCAAGGGATTGCTCGTCACAAATGTTTTTGTTGTTAAAATGTTGCGGTTAATGTTGTTGTTATGGAACTAAAACCTATGAACTCACCAATATTTTATAAATTGGCGTCTTTTTAAACATATCTTTCAAGTAACTAAGTGCTGAATAGATACGATGCTAGTACGGTGGAATATGGGGTGTCGGACACTTGTCGGGGGTTTCATCTATAATTACCAATGGGTTGGGACATAGACGGAAAAACCCCATGTTGAACTTCATGTATGTTGTTTTATGTAATGTTTATAGCAAGGTACTCTTTTCGACATCTTAATGAAATGATCTTTTCTAATTAAATATAGTTTGTGTTAATCTTGACTTTGATATGCTTTCGAGCATCGCACCACGTGTTTCCACCATTGGCGTTGTGTCACAGACTATTAAGGTATTAAACGCCACCCTCTGTTTCTATCTTGTATGTTTAAATTGTTCGACCATTGATCGTGTCACACCCTCAAATTTCCACTACGGGGTTTATACCACGAGGCGCATGACATACCAGGATCCCATAGCCATAAGTCATATGAACAAACTCTAAATGCCCAAACCATTTAGTTTGTTTTCAAAAAACCAAGTTTAGTTAAGCTGCGGAAGCGTAAACCAAATTTAAACCTTTTAAAAAAAAACATGCGCAAAACAACACGCCCAAATTAAAACCATATGAAAGAAAATGTAAAAGCATAATATGTAATTTAGGTGAATGCCCAAGACCCCAAATGCAGTGAAGTGTGCAGTGCTTTCTAATCCTGGCACCGGAAGCTAACTACCTGCAAAAGCATGTAAATCGTGGGTCAACAAACATTGTTGGTGAGTTCACTAAGTAAAGTAAATGAGTATGTAAATGCGCTGGTTTCCAAAACCACGTAAACAAGCATTGAGTTGGTTCCAAGAACCGTGTAAACACTAGTTCATCGCATGTCAAGGGTAGCCAACCCATTCATGATAACTAACACCGATATACCGAACTGCTGATGTACGTGTAGCCACAAATGTGAGTCGCATACCTTACATCATTGGCTATCAACAATGATAAAATCTGTTAAGTTATAGTTCACTCCCGCACTCCCCGATCCGGTGTGAGGTTTGTCAGACCTAATAGCGCTATCAACTAATAACCCGCTTCCCATAACCCGGCAACTCATTCGGTATGTGAAGGACTTACAGATGATACAGTTGGTTTAGTTCATCAAGGACACAGTTTGTGAACTAGCAAAAACCGACCCACACAAGGATCCATAGCATCCCAACCCGGGATGTGTAAGTAGTCCCAAACCGGACTAGAAAGTAGTAGTCCCAACCCAGACTAGAAAAAGTTATGTACGTTGTCTTAACCCGAGACGCATGCTTTTGAGAAAAGAGTAGTGAAACTCACCTTAGGTTGCACGTGAATAATCCAAATTCCTCAAACAGAAATGAGCTACCGACTCCCTATTACAAATGTCACTAGGTGAGTATATGTGCATAATCAACACACCATACAACTCGTTTGTCCAAGACTTTTAAAGTTCAAACCGTGTAGTGACACCTAATGACTCTACACGCACAAGTAAGTCCTACGTATCCCGTTGGTGATCATATTGATTATTATCAGTTTAATACCTCATACACATCTCATATAAGTATTCATGAAAGTTCATGTCAAATACATACCATATAAGACTCCGAATAGTCACGTAAACATCCCTTACACAATCTGCGTTTTCAGGGCAGATTGTACGCTGTGAAAAACGAATTATTTAAAATACTTAACGAACGAATTAAACTCCCAAATTTTTACTGATTCATTGGGATTCATTTGATAACCCATATTTTTGTTTTGTCTCACAACCAAACACAAAAATTATTAAAATTCGTACAACACAGCTATGTCCAGAAAATTTCCACAGCAGGTCAGTTTAGTAGAAAAATTCCCAAAAATTGTGTATTGACCCAAACGAGGTGAATCTAATTGGAAAAGCCAAGTTTTTCCAATGTTGACCTACTGTCCAAATTTCATAACTTAACCCTTTGTAAATCTCGAGTTATGACCGTTTAAAGTTGACCCAATTTATAATTCCGAAAATCTGATATGACCTTTAAACTTAAAAAATCATGAATACATATCAAAACAAGTCCAAAACGCATGATTTTGGACTTTTTGAGAATCTAACATCATAAGTTATGTTTTAGCATCAGAAAACAATCAGATTACACATGTTAATCACCCTATAACAGCCATACAATTCGTCACAATGAATGTGTCAGAAAATCAGAATTCTAATAACATGCTTCTCATGAACCCTAATCATCCACAATAGCCTATAATCATATAGTAAACCCATATTATCAAAATCAAATCCATGTTATCAGAATTAAATCCATATTTTCACAGCACATTACTACTATCATAAAGCATGTAAGTTTTATACCTTTCAATGCAATGATCCTTAAAGCTCAAAGATTACACCCAAACTAACTTGAATTAGGGAGGAAAGTTGTTGGAAGATTGATAATTGAGAGGATTGTGGTGGTGATGGTTCACGGCGCAAGGAAGGGTCTAGGGTTTCTTCTTCTTATTTTTTTTGAACAATAATATAATAGGAATTGGATCATGGCCTAGGTTACGGGTTTATGGGCCTTTTCTTGATAAACGGACCCGTTACAAGGTTTTAATCCCGAGAATGGTCCCGATAATATTAATCATACTAACTTATATGAAAACTATTGTTTTTATCATCTCATATCATATTAATCATGGGGTGCACATATTTCGCAGGGTTTACGTACTGATTATCTATTACTCAGTAATTCACATAAACATGTAATTCACATACACATGTTAGTTCACATTCATCATCACTCAATTGCTCATATAATCATGCATGCTTGACAAATCACCAACGTTCGGGATACATGACTCGTGTGTGTGTCAAGACAAAGACTTTCCTAATTATAACGTACGTTAATACCATCTAGCATATGTTATTGTTCCATAACACATTCAAATGCCCTATTAACTAACCCTAGTTAAGTGTTTTGCCACATACGAACATGCAAGTTAACTAGAGTTCAGTTAAAGTAGGAACCTGAAAATGCGGGGTGTCACATCATCCCCAAGTTGAAAAGAATTTCGTCCTGAAATTCAGCAAGTAAACAATAAAGCCAGCTAGAAAAGTGTGTGCTTGGTTCCCGGATGTCACATCATCCCTAAGTTGAAAGGAATTTCGCCCTGAAATTCACTTTGAGCGAGCTGCTTTATGTTTAGTGTTCGATCTATGTTCAAGTTCAGGTTCAGAAAAGAGGTGTGGGTATTTAAGCCGCATTTTATCCCTTCGCTCCCACGTATATTCCGGTCCTAGACGGGAATTCCATCGTACCTTAGCAATAGGTATAGTGTTTTGTGTGAGTTTCTTGACGCCCTGCTCAAAAATCTCCACCGGTTCTTCCACGAACCGTAGCTGATCGTCCACCTGGATCTTCTCCAGTGGCACCACCAGTGTTGTATCCGATAAGCTTTTCTTTATATTCGATACGTGGAGTACATCGTGTACCCCATTAAGTTCATTAGGCAGGTTCAACCTGTAAGTTACTGGACCAATCCTTTCAACAATCTCGAATGGTCCAACGTATTGCGGGTTCAACTTTCCCCATTTTCCAAAGCGTATCACACCCTTCCATGGGGACACCCTCAAATTTCCACTACGGGGTTTATACCACGAGGCGCATGACATACCAGGATCCCATAGCTATAAGTCATATGAACGAACTCTAAATGCCTAAACCATTTAGTTCGTTTTCAAAAAACCAAGTTTAGTTAAGCTGCGGAAGCGTAAACCAAATTTAAACCTTTTAAAAGAAAACATGCGCAAAACAACGCACCCAAATTAAAACCATATGAAAGAAACTGTAAAAGCATAATATGTAATTTAGGTGTATGCCCAAGACCCCAAATGTAGTGAAGTGTGTAGTGCTTTCTAATCCTGGCACCGGAAGCTAACTACCTGCAAAAGCATGTAAATCGTGGGTCAACAAACAATGTTGGTGAGTTCACTAAGTAAAGTAAATGAGTATATAAATGCGCTGGTTTCCAAAACCACGTAAACAAGTATTGAGTTGGTTCCAAGAACCGTGTAAACACTAGTTCATTGCCTATCAACAATGATAAAATCTGTTAAGTTATAGTTCACTCCCGCACTCCCCGAGCCGGTGTGAGGTTTGTCAGACCTAATAGCGCTATCAACTAATAACCCGCTTCCCATAACCCGACAACTCATTCGGTATGTGAAGGACTTACAGATGATAGAGTTGGTTTAGTTCATCAAGGACACAGTTTGCGAACTAGCAAAAACCGACCCACACAAGGATCCATAGCATCCCAACCCGGGATGTGTAAGTAGTCCCAAACCGGACTAGAAAGTAGTAGTCCCAACCCGGACTAGAAAAAGTTAAGTACGTTGTCTCAACCCGAGACGCATGCTTTTGAGAAAAGAGTAGTGAAACTCACCTTAGGTTGCACGTGAATAATCCAAATTCCTCAAACAGAATTGAGCTACCGACTCCCTATTACAAATGTCACTAGGTGTGTATATGTGCATAATCAACACACCATACAACTCGTTTGTCCAAGACTTTTAAAGTTCAAATCGTGTAGTGACACCTAATGACTCTACATGCACAAGTAAGTCCTACGTATCCCGTTGGTGATCATATTGATTATTATCAGTTTAATACCTCATACACATCTCATATAAGTATTCATGCAAGTTCATGTCAAATACATACCATATAAGACTCCGAATAGTCACGTAAACATCCCTTACACAATCTGCGTTTTCAGGGCAGATTGTACGCTGTGAAAAACGAATTATTTAAAATACTTAACTAACGAATTGAACTCCCAAATTTTTAATGAATATTCATTGGGATTCATTTGATAACCCATATTTTTTTTGTCTCAAAACCAAACACAAAAATTATTAAAATTCGTACAACAGAGCTATGTCTAGAAAATTTCCACAGCAGGTCAGTTTAGTAGAAAAATTCTCAAAAATTGTGTATTGACCCAAACGAGGTGAATCCAATTGTGTGTGTCAAGACAAAGACTTTCCTAATTATAACGTACGTTAATACCATCTAGCATATGTTATTGTTCGATAACACATTCAAATGCCCTATTAACTAACCCTATTTAAGTGTTTAGCCACATACGAACATGCAAGTTAACTAGAGTTCAGTTAAAGTAGGAACCTGAAAATGCAGGGTGTCACAGATCGGCTCCGGCGACTACCAACCTAGTATACTAGTTGCTTATAAATTTTATTTCAAGACAATATGGTTCTTTTTTTTCGTTCATGTTTAACCTTTAAATGTTTGGACCTCAAAGACTTTGGTCAACTCTTACGCTTACACCGTTTTGTTTTCTCGCCATGGCTTACAATGTTGAAGAAGATGAGCCATGGAGTTAGTTCATGTATATGCTTTTATTTCTAAATTAATTTTTCCGATAATATTATGATTTTAATGTATAGTTTTGAGGCTTTTATCAATACTACTTAATTAGTCTTTGGCTTTGAAACAATAACTATATAAATAAATAAATAAATAAATAAAATGAGTTGGCATACAAGTGTACGTTGATTTTTGTTGTTCATGTAATGAAGGATTATGAACTTGCTGTTATTGAGTGCTATTATGCACCTATTTTAAATGAATAAATAATATATATATATATATAATATATATATATATATATATATAGGTAGGGTCGAGATCCTGTGCAAATTGTGTTTTGTGTGAGAAGGGTAAGAAGTGTTTTGGACCATTAGATCATCATAATCAATGGTTTAGATTTAATGAGTGGCATTATTGTAAATAATGTTATAGTTATAATAACTAATTAGGCTACTTAGGGGTATAATGGTAAAACACACCCTACATTTAATTCACATTTAAAAGGTGTAATTAAAAATATGGAAGGCCTAACAAATTCAATCTTCCTATTTACGTCCTCCATTTAATTCACATTTAAGTGTCTCTCACCTCTCTCTCTTTCTCTCTCTTTCTCCTCTCTCTCTCCCTGCGCCACCTACACAACCGCCATCAACCAACAAACCACCACCATCAACCGAACCATCATTCGACAGCCACAATCACAAACATAAATAATCGGAGTGTTTTTTTTAGGGATGAAGATGAAGACGACATGAGGTGATAATGAATCAGTGTGTTTTATGGTGGATTATTTTAAACAACATTCATATTGTTGTGTTTTAACACATCCGCACTTCTACTAACATTTTCAAAGATCCTCTTATTTCTCTCTTGCCACACATAGTAAACCGTAGCAGCCAACACAAGTCTCTGAATAATACTCCAAATAGACTTATTATAAGGCCTATTTTCAACAAACTTCACAATATCTTCCCACTCATCGGGTATTCCTCCAAATCTAGCCTTAATTTTCACTCTTTTCCACACAGCCAATGAAAAATCACATTTAAAAAACAAATGCTTATGGCTGTCAACACAACATTTACACAAGCTGCATTTCAGATTATCCCCCTTCTTCCATAGCATCATTTTATCCTGAGTGTGAATATGTTTGTTTGCAAGTGTTATGTGTTTACAATCATTATGTGACTTGTCGGTATATGAAAATGTGTTAACGTATGTTAAAACGGGGTTTAACACGCAAAATACAAGGAACCAGCCCCTATAGGCGATTAGGGGTGGCTAATCGCCTATAGGGAGGGCGATTGGGCAATCTTATAGGCGATTGGGGGCTAATCGCATGCCCTAGGGGGCGATTAGGCCCCAAATGCATGAACATCATGCGATTAGGATCCCTAATCGCGTATAGCTACTGCACAATCGCGTGTTACGGGCTGGACGACTAAAAACGACTATAAATACAATGCTTGACCTCCTAAACTTCATAATACAAACCCTAGTCGTCCCATAACCCGCCCCAACACACACACAACCTCTGGAACGCGATTTTTGATCAAAACACAAGGTTTCAAGCTTGTTTCATCAATCTTTCACAAATCTAAGGTGTGGTTTCCATCCATGCAATCTTATTAACGTTTTTATTAAATCCCTAATGGTCCAGACCTGTTCTAAAACGTTTAAGCTTTCTGAAAATCGTTAATAAGTGTTATTAATCGGATTCTAACTATCATACATGTGTTATGTGTCTTTATGATAAAAAGCTAGGGTTTTTATGATCTAAAGATGGATGATTTCATGTTATTAGATTAGTTTCAGATTAATAATAAAGGCATGATGATAGAATCTGATTTATTGTTCATTAGGGTTAAGGTTCTTGCATGATAATGTGATGTTCATGTTGTATGTATTGTTTGAGATGCATGGTTACATTCAGGGCTGTTAGATCGAGGTTAAACGAAGGATTTTGATGGATATATGTTTGATATAGTTGTTTGGATGATATTTGATGTTTACACACGTTCTGGGATTGATTTGGAGTGTTAAACGCGCGAAAAACCGGAACAGCCATGTTGCAGGCGAGTAGCAATCCTAATTGCCTATACTATAGGCGATTAGGAGGCTAATCGCCTATAGTATAGGCGAGTAGGGGCTAATTGCTAGTGAACAGCATGTCTTATGAGCTAATTGCTAACAGATGCATGTCTTATGACCTAATTGCTAATAGATGCATGTCTTATGACCTAATTGCTACGAAATACATGTCTTATAGCCCTAATCGCCTATAAGGTCAAGATTTACATGTCTTATGACCCTAAATGCCTATATTACATGCAATTAGCCTTCCTAAATGCCAGTTGACCAACCTAAATGCTAGTTGACTTTTCCTAATCGCGTGTACTGCTGCTGTAAGTGTAAATTAGCATTCCGAGACCCGATTTGACATCTAGGAACATGCTAGGAACCCCGTAACATATCTAATAACTTGGTAACATATGTTGGATGTAATTATGTGATACGTGAACTACGTGCTATAACTTGTGGACGTTAACGTATGTTAAGTGTGATTGCATGATTGTTTGTTTGGGAGCATAAACATAACACGGGGAGTCTCGGGTCACCAATGGGATGTCGAGTCTTGTACATTGGGTCAGTTAAACAGTCACGGTGTTTTCAAACGAACTTGGTTATGGTCTGGACATCTAGGGACTAACTAACCTGCGGGTTATTAGTCTAAGTACTTGTAACTGTCATATGTTAGGTCGCCGCTTTACGGGACTAACATAGCTGCTGAGTTTATTCGTGTTACGGAGTAACGCAACTTAAGGTGAGTTTACGGCCCCTCTTTTAACTGGTTTCACTTTTCGGGGGAGAAAACATGTGTTAAAATTTATGTTTGGTAACTACTGTCATACTATGGGTTTCTATTGTTTACTATACGATCTTTGGAAGTCCCGGGGGGAACCATGAATGTGCGGGTTTGCACAACGGGGAAATGTGAATAGCGCTATTGGGAGTGACCAACCCCGCTCGTCGACTTGGAGGGTCGGCGGGTGCATATTGTCTCAAACAGGAACAACAGATTACTACATCGGGCACGACATTTGGTTTGCGAGTTAGTAATGGTTTTCCAATCGTGATAGTAACAAAACATACGCCTAGCTAGCGTACTTTGGTTTTCGATTGTTATAGTATGGACAGGTTGAACTTGGTACTTGGATTAGAAAACCTGTAAACTCACCAGCATTTTTGTGCTGACGTAAACTTTTACATGTTTTCTCAGGTCGCTAAGGTAGCACAATGGAACTAGGGCGCACGCGTCTGCACGACGTCTAGTTAGGATTGCATGGTTTTCAAACATTGAACATTTGGTTTACTTTTGGATTATGTTATGAATAAGCTTCCGCTGTGATTGGGGATTTTAAACATTGTTTTTGAAATTGCATTATGTTTATTTAGACTTGTTTATTGTGATCGTTGGTTTAGATCCTGGTTTGTCATACGCCTCGCGGTAAAACTCCGCAAGTGGATTTTGAGGGTGTGACAGATTGGTATCAGAGCCAGGTTATAGTGAACTAGGACTGCATGTAGAGTCTAGTCTATAGCCGAGTCGCACACACTAGACGATCACATAGTACTAAACATTTTGATGGATTATGTATGGGCTGTCGGGGTGTCTCTAATTCATCTGATCTTTCTATGTTACATCATCCGTTCTATCCTAGGTCGAGTTACTTGCTTTCTAGGCAGTGCGGTGTATTGGGGTAAATCGTGTACTCTTGAGATTTGTCCAAGGCTCGGACATCTCCCTTTCATACTCCAATAGAAACACTTGCCATAAACTACCGTAGTATTACGGTGTATAGCTAAGAGTCTATGTTCGGTGATTTGAACTTTGAACTAGGAGAACACTTGGAAGACCATGTAGAGCGGTTTATCATTTTGGGTGCACACAAAATCATAAACCGAAATGCATGGAAGCCCTGGTGAGCTCTGGGTTTGGAGTGATAGTCCTGGATTGGATCTAGCTTTGATCTTGTGAACATTAGTGGTTATCTTTAGCTGCGAAACTAAATTTTCTCGTTCTTTCTGCCAGAATCATGTCTGGAGTACGAGGAGGACATGGAAGTGGTCGCAATGGTGGACGTGGTGGTGGTCGCGGTGGTGCGGGTGGTCGTGGAGGTGTTAACCTATCACAGGAAGATCTGAACAACTTGCTACAAGCTGCCTTTCAGTTAGGGCACAATGGTGGTGGTAAGTTAATTTATCCATTTTTGCCTCATTAGTGAACCTTGTTTACATTCGTCGTGTTTTCTCACGCATTTTATTTCAGGTGGTCCTGTTAACCCACCCCCACCCATGTGTATCTATAAGATGTTTCGGGACTGTAAGCCCCAGGAATTCTCTGGCACTGAGGGTGCGGTGAGCTTACTCAGGTGGTTGGAAAAGGTGGAGTCAGTGTTTCTGATGTGTAACTGTCTCCCAGAAGATCGAGTTAAGTATGCTGCTGCGTTATTCCAGGATGTTGCTTTGACCTGGTGGAATAACATCACCCAGAATATGAGTATTGGGGAGGCGTATGCTATGCCTTGGGAAAACTTTGTTCAACTGTTGAAGCGTGAGTACTGTCCAAGGGAAGAGGTGCAGAAGTTAGAGCACGAAGTGTGGAACCTCAAGATGTCTGGGTCTGAAATTGAGAAGTATACTGTGAGGCGTAATGAGTTGGCAGTGCTGTGTCCCGATCTGCATGTGCCAGAGTACAGGAGGATTGAGCATTATATCTCGGGGCTAGTACCAGAAATCGCAGGGTTGGTGGCTGCGGGAAATCATCCTACATACTCAGAGGTGGTCCGATCAGCTCATAGGATGACAAACTTGAAGGTGAATGAGGGTATTTTGCCTGCTAAGGGTTCGACTGTCAAGGCCCCAGAGAACAACAAGCGCAAGTGGGATAATGAAGGGAAAGGATCTGCACCAGCACAACAGGGTAAGAGATTTGATAGCGGGGGTTCTTCTTCTTCGGGTAACAAACAGGGTGGTTATGCGGGGAAACTGCCTAAGTGCAACAAGTGTGGGCGTCATCATCAAGGGAACTGCGACAGTAATCGTTGCCTTCGCTGCCAGCGAATTGGGCATTTTGCTAAAGATTGTCGGGCTACACTTCCATCGACCCAGGCTCCAACTACTAACTCGACTCCTACTACTCAAGGAACTACGGGAAGACAAGGATGTTACAATTGTGGAGAGACCGGTCATTACAAGAAGGATTGCCCGAAACTGAAGCAGGGCGGAAACAACGGTAACGGGAACAACGGGGGCGGTGGCAGGAATGCACGTGCCTTCGTCATTGGAGCCGCTGAGGCTAGACAGGATCCTGACACAGTTACCGGTACGTTCCTTCTCAATAATCGCTCTGTTAGTGTTTTATTTGATTCTGGTGCCGACAAGAGTTTTGTATCCATGGAAGTTAGTCGACTGCTAGATGTAGTACCTGTACCATTAGAGGCTAAGTACATTATTGAGTTGGCTGACGGTAAAAAGATTGAGGCTACTTGTATCCTTCGGGAGTGTCAACTAGAGTTGTCGGGTTTGTCGTTTCCCATCGACCTTATGCCGGTACCTTTGGGTAGTTTTGACGTTGTGGTTGGTATGGATTGGTTGTCTTTGTATCGCGCGGAGATCGTTTGTTACGACAAGATTATTCGGATTCTTCTCCCTGATGGAGAATTCCGTTCTGTGTACGGTATCAAGGGTGGTGTTCCGCTAAATATCATCTCTAGCATGAAAGCCCTTAAGTGTCTTCGAAAGGGTTATTCGGCCGTTTTGGCACTTTTATCTGTTTCCTCTAGTGATGAGAAGAAGATCGACGATATTCCTGTTGTACGCGAGTTTCCTGATGTATTTCCTAATGATTTATCTGGTCTTCCTCCCCATCGTCAGGTCGAGTTCGGTATTGATCTTGTACCAGGGGCTGCTCATATTGCTCGGGCCCCCTACCGTCTTGCACCTCCTGAGATGCAGGAATTATCTAGTCAGTTACAGGAACTCTTGGACAAGGGTTTCATCAGACCAAGTTCTTCCCCTTGGGTAGCCCCGATTCTATTCGTCAAGAAGAAGGATGGAAGTTTCCGATTGTGTGTGGACTACAGAGAACTGAACAAATTGACCGTCAAGAACCGTTATCCTCTTCCACGTATTGATGATCTATTCGACCAACTCCAGGGTTCTAGTTACTACTCCAAAATTGATTTGAGGTCCGGTTATCACCAGTTGCGCGTAAGGGAAGCTGACGTTGCAAAGACTGCCTTTCGTACACGTTATGGCCATTATGAGTTCTTGGTCATGCCCTTCGGTCTCACGAACGCACCGGCGGTTTTCATGGACTTGATGAACCGCGTTTGCAAACCATATCTTGACAAGTTCGTCATTGTGTTTATTGATGACATTCTGATCTACTCCAAGAACAAGGCTGAACACGAGGAACACCTGCGTTTGGTTCTGGAACTCTTGCGACGGGAACAACTTTACGCTAAGTTCTCAAAGTGTGACTTTTGGTTACGCGAAGTTCAGTTCCTAGGACATGTGGTTAATGAACTAGGGATTCATGTCGATCCAGCTAAGATCGAAGCGATCAAGGACTGGGGAGCACCAAAGACGCCAACTGAGGTGCGGCAATTCCTAGGCCTTGCGGGCTACTATCGTCGTTTCATTCAGGGGTTCTCGAAGATCGCTCAACCCCTCACCACTCTTACTCAGAAGGATAGAAAATTCGACTGGGGTGAACCACAAGAATCAGCGTTTGATGAACTGAAATCCAAACTGTGTTCTGCTCCTATTTTGTCCTTACCTGAAGGCCCTGATGATTTCGTTGTTTACTGTGATGCTTCTATTCATGGTCTCGGTTGCGTGTTGATGCAACGCGAGAAAGTGATTGCGTATGCTTCTCGTCAACTCAAAGTGCACGAGAAGAACTACACCACCCATGACTTGGAGTTGGGTGCAGTGGTATTCGCGTTGAAAATTTGGACACATTACTTGGACGGTACCAAATGCACCATCTACACCGATCACAAGAGTCTCCAACATATTTTCGACCAACAACATTTGAACATACGACAGCGTCGTTGGATTGAACTCCTGAACGACTATGATTGTGCCATTAAGTACCATCCTGGCAAGGCGAATGTTGTAGCAGACGCCTTGAGCAGGAAGGAATCAACTAAACCTCGTCGCGTTCGGGCGTTGCAGCTCACCATTCATTCATCTCTACCCGATCAACTCCGTTCTGCCCAGTTAGAAGCTTTGAAGGAGGAAAACCTTAAAGCTGAGACTATGCACGGTGCTGACAAGCACCTCGAGCGAAGGCCTGATGGCCTGCACTACTTCGCAGAACGCATATGGGTTCCTTTATTCGGGGGACTTCGGGAGCTTGTCCTTGATGAGGCTCATAAGTCCCGGTATTCTATTCATCCTGGTTCGGATAAGATGTACCAAGATCTGAAGGTGCTTTACTGGTGGCCAAACATGAGGTCGGATATAGCCTCATACGTGAGCAAATGCTTGACCTGCGCTAAGGTCAAAGTGGAATACCAGAAACCGTCGGGTCTCTTGCAACAACCTGAAATTCCGGAGTGGAAATGGGAACGGATTACCATGGATTTTGTCACACAACTGCCTAAGTCACCGAGCGGGAATGACAAGATATGGGTGATTGTTGATCGGTTGACGAAATCAACCCATTTTCTCGCTATTAAAGAGACCGACACCATGGATCGTTTGGCTCGTCTTTATCTGAAGAAAGTTGTTTCTAAGCACGGGGTGCCGGTTTCTATTATTTCGGATCGTGATTCCCATTTTACTTCTCACTTCTGGAAGTCTTTGCACAAGGCTTTGGGTACCCAACTAGACATGAGTACAGCTTATCACCCACAGACTGACGGTCAGAGTGAGCGCACGATTCAAACTTTGGAAGACATGTTGCGGGCATGTGTGATCGATTTTGGCAAAGATTGGGAAGCTCATCTACCGTTAGTAGAATTCTCGTACAACAACAGTTATCACACGAGCATCAAGGCGGCACCGTTCGAGGCACTGTACGGGCGGAAATGCCGTTCTCCTCTTTGTTGGGCTGAGGTGGGTGAGAGTCAACTCACTGGGCCTGAACTAGTGTACGAAACTTCGGAAAAGATCGTACAGATTCGTAACCGGTTGGCAGCGGCACGGGATCGGCAAAAGAGTTATGCTGATCAACGTCGCAAACCATTGGAATTCCAAGTTGATGACAAAGTACTTCTGAAAGTTTCACCGTGGAAGGGCGTCATACGCTTTGGGAAGCGTGGCAAACTCAACCCTCGATATGTCGGTCAATTTACGATCCTGGAACGGATTGGACCGGTGGCGTATCGTCTTGATTTACCGACGGAGCTCGGTAACGTACATAACGTCTTCCATATGTCCAACTTAAAGAAGTGTCTGGCTGACGAGTCTCTCATCGTTCCACTGGAAGAGATCAAGGTTGACGATCGTCTTCGGATTGTGGAAGAACCTGTGGAGATTCTGGATTACAAGATTCGTAGCCTACGTCATAGCAAGATTCGCATTGTGAAGGTTCGCTGGAACTCGAACCGGGGACCAGAGTACACTTGGGAACGGGAGGATCAGATGAAGTCTAAATATCCTCATCTCTTTCCTAAGGAAGCGTTCGAATCGAGATATGTCTCCACTGCTGCTGAATGAATCTCGGGGCGAGATTCCTTTTAACGTGGGGATGATGTGACAACTCGGGTAAATCACTCTTTTGGTTTCTATCTTTTATTTGTTTCTTCGTCATTCCTTTTGGTACTTGTGCAATTTTCGGGACGAAAATTCTTTTAACGTGGGGATGATGTGACACCCGGCAATTTCTGGTTAACAACGTTGTCTAGATGAAAGTCTACCTTAGCGAGTCACGCGTATATTATACTTAACTGGGTTAGTTAAGTCGTGTTATGGTTTGGGAACTATTGGTTTAGTCTAGAAGATCATTGGACGTTGGTCTAGAGGTTCATTAGATGTCAGTCCTTAACCAAGTGTACAAATGGTGACGATTCGTAGAATCGTCAGGGCATACGGAACATACAAGTCTCGAGTCCCGGGAATTGGTGAACGAGTGTGAATATGTTTGTTTGCAAGTGTTATGTGTTTACAATCATTATGTGACTTGTCGGTATGTGAAAATGTGTTAACGTATGTTAAAACGGGTTTAACGCGCAAAATACAAGGAACCAGCCCCAATAGGCGATTAGGGTGGCTAATCGCCTATAGGGAGGGCGATTGGGCAATCTTATAGGCGATTGGGGGCTAATCGCATGCCCTAGGGGCGATTAGGCCCCAAATGCATGTAATGTCATGCGATTGGCAATGCTAATCGCGTATAGCTGCTGCATAATCGCATGGAACGTACTGGACGACTAAAAACGACTATAAATACAATACTTGACCTCCTAAACTTCATAATATCAACCCTAGTCGTCCCATAACCAGCCCCAACACACACACAACCTCTGGAACGTGATTTTGGATCAAAACACAAGGTTTCAAGCTTATTTTATCAATCTATCACAATCTAAGGTGTGATTTTCATCCATGCAATCTTTACTAACGTTTTTATTAAATCCCTAACGGTCCAGACCTGTTTTAAAACGAATAAGCTTTCTGAAAATCGTTAATAAGTATGGTTAATTGGATTTTAAATAGCATGCATGATGTATGTGGGTTTTCAATTAAAAGCTAGGGTTTTTATGATTCAAGATGGATGATTAACATGTTATTAGGTTAGTTTCAGATTAATAATGATGGCACGATGATGAGATCTGAGTTATTGTTAATTAGGGTTACGGTTTTGCATGCTAATGTGATGTTTCATGTTATGTGTATTGTCTTTAAGATACATGATGGCATTCAGGGCTGATAGATCGAGGTTAAACGAAGGATTTTGATGAAAATATGGTTGATATAGTTGTTAGGATGATATTTGATGTTTACACACGTTCTGGGATTGATTTGGAGTGTTAAATGCGCGAAAAACCGGAACAGCCATGTTGCAGGCGAGTAGCAACCCTAATCGCCTATACTATAGGCGATTAGGAGGCTAATCGCCTGAATGGGCACCCTAATCGCCTATGTTTCATGCAATTGTGAGCTAATTGCTAGCAGATGCATGTCTTATGAGCTAATTGCTAGCAGATGCATGTCTTATGAGCTAATTGCTAGTAGATGCATGTCTTATGAGCTAATTGCTAGTAGATGCATGTCTTATGACCTAATTGCTAGTAAATGCATGTCTTATGACCTAATTGCCTATAGACTCCTGAAATGCATGTCTTATGACTTAATTGCCTATAGTATAGGCAATTAGCATTCCTAAATGCCTGTTGACTTTCATAATCGCCTGTACTGCTGCTGTAAGTATATTTTGACATATCGAGACCCGATTTGACACCTAGGAACATGCTAGGAACCCCGTAACATATCTAATAACTTGGTAACATATGTTCGGACTTATTTACGTGATACTTGAACTACGTGACGTAACTTGTTGGACGTTAATGTATGTTAAGTGTGATTGCATGATTGTATGTTTGAGAGTGTAAGCATAACACGGGGAGTCTCGGGTCACCAATGGGATGTCGAGTCTTGTACTTTGGGTTAATTTAACAGTCACGGTGTTTTCAAACGAACTTGGTTATGGTCTGGACATCTAGGGACTAACTAACCTGCGGGTTATTAGTCTAAGTACTTGTAACTGTCATATGTTAGGTCGCCGCTTTACGGGACTAGCATAGCTTGCTGAGTTTATTCGTATTACAAAGTAACGCAACCTAAGGTGAGTTTACGGCCCCTCTTTTAACTGGTTTCACTTTTCGGGGGAGAAAACATGTGTTAAAAACTTATGTTTGGTAACTACTGTCATACTATGGGTTTCTATGGTTTACTATACGATCTTTGGAAGTCCCGGGGGAAACCATGAATGTGCGGGTTAGCACAACGGGGAAATGTGAATAGCGCTATTGGGAGTGACCAACCCCGCTCGTCGGCTTGGAGGGCCGGGCGAGTGCATATTGTCTCAAACAGGAACAACAGGTTTACTATTCGGGCACGACGTCTGGTTTGCGAGTTAGTAATGGTTTTCCAATCGTAGTAGTAACAAAACATACGCCTAGCTAGCGTACTTTGGTTTTCGATTTGTTATAGTATGGACAGGTTGAACTTGGTACTGTGATTACAAAACCTGTAAACTCACCAGCATTTTTGTGCTGACGTAAACTTTTACATGTTTTCTCAGGTCGCTAAGGTAGCACAATGGAACTAGGGCGCACACGTCTGCACGGCGTCTAGTTAGGATTGCATGGTTTTCAAACGTTGAACACTTGGTTTATTTTGGATTATGTTTTGAATAAGCTTCCGCTGTATTTGGGGAATTTTAAACTATGCTTTTGAAATTGCATATGTTCATTCAGACTTGTTTATTGTGATCGTTGGTTTGGATCCTGGTTTGTCATGCGCCTCGCGGTAAAACTCCGCAAGTGGATTTTGAGGGTGTGACAGATTGGTATCAGAGCCAATGGTTATAGTGAACTAGGACTGCATTTAGAGTCTAGACTATAGCCGAGTCGCACACACTAGACGATCACTTAGTACTAAACATTATGGTGGTTTATGTATGGGCTTGTCGGGGTGTCTCTGAATCGTCTGACCTTCCTATGTTACATCATCCGTTCTATCTTATGTCGGGTTACTTGCTTTCTAGGCAGTGTGGTATATTGGGGTAAATCGTGTACATTTGAGATTTGTCCAACGCTCGGACATCTCCCTTTCATACTCCAATAGAAACGCTTGCCATAAACTACCGTAGTATTACGGTGTATAGCTAAGAGTCTATGTTCGGTGATTTGAACTTTGAACTAGGAGAACACTTGGAGGACCATGTAGAGCGGTTTATCATTTTGGGTGCACACAAAATCATAAACCGAAATGCATGAAAGCCCTAGTGAGCTCTGGGTTTGAATGGATAGTCCTGAGTTGGATCTAGCTTTGATCTTGTAAATGCTAGTGGTTACCATTAGCTGCGAAACTAAATTTTCTCGTTTCTTTCTGCCAGAATCATGTCTGGAGTACGAGGAGGACGTGGAGGTGGTCGCAATGGTGGACGTGGTGGTGGTCGCGGTGGTGCTGGTGGTCGTGGAGGTGTGAACCTATCACAGGAAGATCTGAACAACTTGCTACAAGCTGCCTTTCAGTTAGGGCACAACGGTGGTGGTAAGTTGATTTATCCACTTTTGCCTCATTAGTGAACCTTGTTTACATTCTTCGTGGTTTCTCATGCGTTTCATTTCAGGTGGTCCTGTTAACCCACCCCCACCCATGTGTACCTACAAGATGTTTCGGGACTGTAAGCCCCAGGAATTCTCTGGCACTGAGGGTGCGGTGAGTTTACTCAGGTGGTTGGAAAAGGTGGAGTCAGTGTTTCTGATGTGTAATTGTCTCCCAGAGGATCGAGTCAAGTATGCTGCTGCTTTATTCCAGGATGTTGCTTTGACCTGGTGGAATAACATCACTCAGAATATGGGAATAGGGGAGGCGTATGCTATGCCTTGGGAAAATTTCGTGCAACTGCTGAAGCGAGAGTACTGTCCAAGGGAAGAGGTGCAAAAGCTAGAGCACGAGGTGTGGAACCTCAAGATGTCTGGGTCTGAGATCGAAAAGTATACGGTGAGGCGTAATGAGTTGGCAGTGCTGTGTCCCGATCTGCATGTGCCAGAATACAGGAGGATTGAACATTATATCTCGGGGCTAGTACCAGAGATCGCAGGGTTGGTGGCTGCGGGAAATCATCCTACGTACTCAGAGGTGGTCCGATCGGCTCACAGGATGACAAACTTGAAGGTGAATGAGGGTATCTTGCCTGCTAAGGGTTCGACTGTCAAGGCCCCGGAGAATAACAAGCGTAAGTGGGAAAATGAGGGGAAAGGATCTGGGTCAGCACAACAGGGTAAGAGATTTGATAGTGGGGGTTCTTCTTCTGGTAACAAACAGGGTGGTTATGCGGGGAAACTGCCTAAATGCAACAAGTGTGGGCGTCATCATCAGGGGGACTGCGATCGTAATCGTTGCCATCGCTGTCAGCGATTTGGGCATTTTGCTAAAGACTGTCGGGCGACACTTCCATCGACCCAGGCCCCAACTACTAACTCGGCTCCTACTACTCAGGGAACTACGGGAAGACAGGGATGTTACAACTGTGGGGAGACTGGGCATTACAAGAAGGATTGCCCGAAACTGAAACAGGGCGGGAACAACGGTAACGGGAACAACGGGGGCGGCGGCAGGAATGCACGTGCCTTCGTCATTGGAGCCGTTGAGGCTAGACAGGATCCTGACACAGTTACCGGTACGTTCCTTCTCAATAATCGCTCTGTTAGTGTTTTATTTGATTCCGGTGCCGATAAGAGTTTTATATCTATGGAAGTTAGTCGACTGCTAGATGTAGTACCCGTACCATTGGAGGCTAAGTATATAATTGAGTTGGCTGACGGTAAAAAGATTGAAGCTACTTGTATCCTTCGGGAGTGTCAACTAGAGTTGTCGGGTTTGTCTTTTCCAATCGACCTTATGCCGGTACCTTTGGGCAGTTTTGACATTGTTGTAGGCATGGATTGGTTGTCCTTGTATCGCACGGAGATTGTTTGTTACGACAAGCTTATTCGGATTCCTCTCCCTGATGGAGAATTCCTTTCGGTGTACGGTATCAAGGGTGGTGTTCCGCTAAATATCATCTCTAGCATGAAAGCCCTTAAGTGTCTTCGGAAGGGTTACTCGGCCGTTTTGGCACTCTTATCTGTTTCCTCTAGCGATGAGAAGAAGATCGACGATATTCCTGTTGTACGCGAGTTTCCTGATGTATTTCCTGATGATTTATCTGGTCTTCCTCCCCATCGTCAGGTTGAGTTCGGCATTGATCTTGTACCAGGGGCTGCTCCTATTGCTCGGGGCCCCTACCGTCTTGCACCTCCCGAGATGCAGGAATTGTCTAGTCAGTTACAGGAACTCTTGGACAAGGGTTTCATCAGACCAAGTTCTTCCCCTTGGGGAGCCCCGATTCTATTCGTCAAGAAGAAGGATGGAAGTTTCCGATTGTGTGTGGATTACAGAGAACTGAACAATTTGACCGTCAAGAACCGTTATCCTCTTCCACGTATTGATGATCTATTCGACCAACTCCAGGGTTCTAGCTATTACTCAAAAATTGATTTGAGGTCCGGTTATCACCAGTTACGCGTAAGGGAAGCTGACGTTGCAAAGACTGCCTTTCGTACACGTTATGGCCATTTCGAATTCTTGGTCATGCCTTTCGGTCTCACGAACGCACCGGTGGTCTTCATGGATTTGATGAACCGCGTTTGCAAACCATATCTTGATAAGTTCGTCATTGTGTTTATTGATGACATTCTGATTTACTCCAAGAACAAGACCGAACACGAGGAACACCTGCGTTTGGTTTTGGAACTCTTGCGACGGGAACAACTTTACGCCAAGTTCTCAAAGTGTGACTTTTGGTTACGCGAAGTTCAGTTCCTAGGACATGTGGTTAATGAACTAGGAATTCATGTCGATCCAGCTAAGATCGAAGCGATCAAGGACTGGGGAGCACCAAAGACGCCAACTGAGGTGCGGCAATTTCTAGGCCTTGCGGGCTATTATCGTCGTTTCATTATGGGGTTCTCGAAGATTGCTCAACCCCTCACCACTCTTACTCAAAAGGATAGAAAATTCGACTGGGGTGAACCACAAGAGTCGGCATTTCAAGAACTAAAGTCTAAACTGTGTTCCGCTCCTATTTTGTCCTTACCTGAAGGCCCTGATGATTTTGTTGTTTACTGTGATGCTTCTATTCATGGTCTCGGTTGCGTGTTGATGCAACGCGAGAAAGTGATTGCGTATGCTTCTCGTCAACTCAAGGTGCACGAGAAGAACTACACCACCCATGACTTGGAGTTGGGTGCAGTGGTATTCGCGTTGAAAATTTGGAGACATTACTTGTACGGTACCAAATGCACCATCTACACCGATCACAAGAGTCTTCAACATATTTTCGACCAACAACATTTGAACATACGACAGCGTCGTTGGATTGAACTTCTGAATGACTATGATTGCGCCATTAAGTACCATCCTGGCAAGGCGAATGTGGTAGCAGATGCCTTGAGCAGGAAGGAATCAATTAAACCTCGTCGCGTTCGGGCGTTGCAACTCACCATTCATTCCTCTCTACCTGACCAACTCCGTTCTGCCCAGTTAGAAGCTTTGAAGGAGGAAAACCTTAAAGCTGAGACTATGCACGGTGCTGACAAGCACCTCGAGCGAAGGCCTGATGGCCTGCACTACTTCGCAGAACGCATATGGGTTCCTTTATTCGAGGGACTTCGGGAGCTTGTTTTAGATGAGGCTCACAACTCCCGGTATTCTATTCATCCTGGTTCGGTTAAGATGTACCAAGATCTGAAGGTGCTTTACTGGTGGCCAAACATGAGGTCGGATATAGCCTCATACGTTAGTAATATCTCCTGATGTTTACAAGATTGTAGAGCATATGCACACTCCCATCAATCGTTGCTGATGGTTCATTGCCTGACAGAGATTAAGATACCAATCATATGACGGTGTTTGTGATTAGAAGAAAAAAACAATATAGGATATATGGCTTTGGTTGATATTGTAATTGGTTTAGATGGTTTATATATTTTTCTGTATTTTAATTAGCTCGATCATCACAAAAAAATAACTTAAAACGGCTTTATTTGATTGTTATTTTCTCTTAAACCTTGAAAGTATAAGAAATGATGATAATCTGTTTGCTTTTAATGCTTCTTTATACAATAACAATTACAATATATATATGTTGAACGGCTAAATGTTGCTCTAAAAGGGGATAAACCTCACCACGTTAGAATTAAAGTGTAAGACATCAAGGTTAGTAGCACCACACCATAAAGGATGGTGAAAGATAATCCGGTTGACACCCGGCAAATTCTGGTTAACAACGTTGTCTAGATGAAAGTCTACCTTAGCGAGTCACGCGTATATTGTACTTAACTGGGTTAGTTAAGTCGTGTTATGGTTCGGGAACTGTTAGTTCAGTATTGAGGATCATCGGATGTTAGTCTAGAGGTTCATTAGATGTCAGTCCTTAACCAAGTGTACAAGTAGTGACGATTCGTAGAATCGTCAGAGCATAGGGAACATACAAGTCTCGAGTCCCGGGAATTGGTGAACGAGTGTGAATATGTTCGTTTGCAAGTGTTATGCGTTTACAATCATTATGTGACTTGTCGGTATGTGAAAATGTGTTAACATATGTTAAAACGGGGTTTAACGCGCAAAATACACGGAACCAACCCCTATAGGCGATTAGGGTTGGCTAATCGCCTATAAGGGAGGCGATTGGGCCTCATTGGAGGCGAGTAGCTTGCTAATCGCATGCTCTAGGGGGCGATTAGCCCCTAAATGCATGTAATGTCATGCGATTAGCAATGCTAATCGCGTATAGCTGCTGCATAATCGCATGGAACGTGCTGGACGACTAAAAACGACTATAAATACAATACTTGACCTCCTAAACTTCATAATATCAACCCTAGTCGTCCCATAACCCGCCCCAACACACACATAACCTCTGGAACGTGATTTTGGATCAAAACACAAGGTTTCAAGCTTATTTCATCAATCTATCACAAATCTAAGGTGTGATTTTCATCCATGCAATCTTTACTAACGTTTTTATTAAATCCCTAACGTTCCAGACCTGTTTTAAAACGAATAAGCTTTCTGAAAATCGTTAATAAGTATGGTTAATTGGATTTTAAATAGCATGCATGATGTATGTGGGTTTTCAATTAAAAGCTAGGGTTTTTATGATTCAAGATGGATGATTAACATGTTATTAGGTTAGTTTCAGATTAATAATGATGGCATGATGATGAGATCTGAGTTATTGTTAATTAGGGTTACGGTTTTGCATGCTAATGTGATGTTTCATGTTATGTGTATTGTCTTTAAGATACATGATGGCATTCAGGGCTGATAGATCGAGGTTAAACGAAGGATTTTGATGAAAATATGGTTGATATAGTTGTTAGGATGATATTTGATGTTTACACACGTTCTGGGATTGATTTGGAGTGTTAAACGCGCGAAAAACCGGAACAGCCATGTTGCAGGCGAGTAGCAACCCTAATCGCCTATACTATAGGCGATTAGGAGGCTAATCGCCTGAATGGGCACCCTAATCGCCTATGTTTCATGCAATTGTGAGCTAATTGCTAGCAGAGGCATGTCTTATGAGCTAATTGCTAGCAGATGCATGTCTATGAGCTAATTGCTAGTAGATGCATGTCTTATGAGCTAATTGCTAGTAGATGCATGTCTTATGACCTAATTGCTAGTAAATGCATGTCTTATGACCTAATTGCCTATAGACTCCTGAAATGCATGTCTTATGACTTAATTGCCTATAGTATAGGCAATTAGCATTCCTAAATGCCTGTTGACTTTCATAATCGCCTGTACTGCTGCTGTAAGTATATTTTGACATATCGAGACCCGATTTGACACCTAGGAACATGCTAGGAACCCCGTAACATATCTAATAACTTGGTAACATATGTTCGGACTTATTTACGTGATACTTGAACTACGTGACGTAACTTGTTGGACGTTAATGTATGTTAAGTGTGATTGCATGATTGTATGTTTGAGAGTGTAAGCATAACACGGGGAGTCTCGGGTCACCAATGGGATGTCGAGTCTTGTACTTGGGTTAATTTAACAGTCACGGTGTTTTCAAACGAACTTGGTTATGGTCTGGACATCTAGGGACTAACTAACCTGCGGGTTATTAGTCTAAGTACTTGTAACTGTCATATGTTAGGTCGCCGCTTTACGGGACTAGCATAGCTTGCTGAGTTTATTCGTATTACAAAGTAACGCAACCTAAGGTGAGTTTACGGCCCATCTTTTAACTGGTTTCACTTTTCGGGGGAGAAAACATGTGTTAAAAACTTATGTTTGGTAACTACTGTCATACTATGGGTTTCTATGGTTTACTATACGATCTTTGGAAGTCCCGGGGAAACCATGAATGTGCGGGTTAGCACAACGGGGAAATGTGAATAGCGCTATTGGGAGTGACCAACCCCGCTCGTCGGCTTGGAGGGCCGGGCGAGTGCATATTGTCTCAAACAGGAACAACAGGTTTACTATTCGGGCACGACGTCTGGTTTGCAAGTTAGTAATGGTTTTCCAATCGTAGTAGTAACAAAACATACGCCTAGCTAGCGTACTTTGGTTTTCGATTTGTTATAGTATGGACAGGTTGAACTTGGTACTGTGATTACAAAACCTGTAAACTCACCAGCATTTTTGTGCTGACGTAAACTTTTACATGTTTTCTCAGGTCGCTAAGGTAGCACAATGGAACTAGGGCGCACGCGTCTGCACGGCGTCTAGTTAGGATTGCATGGTTTTCAAACGTTGAACACTTGGTTTATTTTGGATTATGTTTTGAATAAGCTTCCGCTGTATTTGGGGAATTTTAAACTATGCTTTTGAAATTGCATATGTTCATTCAGACTTGTTTATTGTGATCGTTGGTTTGGATCCTGGTTTGTCATGCGCCTCGCGGTAAAACTCCGCAAGTGGATTTTGAGGGTGTGACACATATAAATTAATACGCACTATAATTTTGTTTTTTTTAGAGTTTGGAAGTTGGTAACACATTTAAAAATTTGCTAATGTTCTGTAATCGAGATTAATCAAACTCGCCTAATGTATTTGAGTTGGGCATAATGTTTTATAAAACACCCCAAGTACTTATGTTTCATGTTCGTACACAATTAATAATGTGTGTATTTTAGTACATTTGTGTTTTCTAAATTTGATGTATCAAAAGGTTATGTACGATTTAGGATTAATCGATTATTAGAGCCAATCTTTGGGATAATGAAATCCATGATATCAAACCTCAATTTTATGCTTTGATCAAAGCCTTTGAGCATAATCGGTGTGTTTTTTTATTCGATTGCCAAGCACAACGTTTGAGAATACTTGCGGCACTTACTCGTGCCTTAATGTGTAGAAATTTTTAAGACCTAAACCAGAATCATAAGTGTAGATGCATATATCATATAACCATCAAAATGACACGTAATATAAGCCCGATAACTCTTTGGTAAATGAACCCTTGGTTGTCTAAACCATGACTGTGTATGTATGAAAAGTGATTGATGTTTGAAACGACCACACAAAACCCAACATCCCATTGGTGACCCATTATATTCGTTTATTAGTTAAGTGTAAGTTCATAAGAAATAACATGTAGATGCGTACCACGTATACTAATAGATCACAAAATTGAGCATATAGATCATGTAATACACGTATGATTCACACAACATGACACTAGGTTTTCGAACACATCTGGACTTCAAATATGTTACTGGGTGTTAAAACACACTACTGGGTTCCAAAACACACTACTGGCTTTAAAAGATACGACTGGCTTTCAAAAAACATGACTGACATCAAAACACATGACTGGCTTTCAAACCACACGACTGGCTACGCCAGTCGCACCCAATGCAGATGGCTGGCTAGCCAGTTGCCCACTGATAGGCGACCGGATAGCCAATCACCTCCACTGCAGGTTGTTGGTTATTTTGACGCGCGAAACCCTCTAAATCAGATCCAAAACTTATTGGAACACCATAATTCAATCCACAATCAATGACTAACCAAACCCAATCATTACCATTATTATGCCCCAAATAAAACCTCGTTTCACGTGTAAATTGCAAGTTTTTCCTAGGATAGATAAAATTATGGGTAAATCACATCAATGCATGCAAAAGTTTTCCAAATGGCAAATAACCCGATTAAATCACATAATCATGCTAAAAAAAATCATCAAGTGTTAACATGATTATTCTAACATAAACCCTAACAAGTTACAACCATCGTTTCATCCTATTACACCCTAGCATTCACAAAAATCCTCAAACGAGTCAAAACTCCTAAAACCACATAGCAACTTCAAACATCATTCCATCATGTTTCTAACACATAGATAATAGTTATAACAACTTCCTTGAGTCATCCTAACATCAAACATATAAGAAACCCTATGTTTTAGATTCAAAGTTTGCATTTTTATTGAAAACTTGTAGGAAATGCTTAGATATACTTTAGGAAGGTTATTCAAAGGTGTTTTGTCACATCCCGCCTAGGCGGAAACACGAGATGCAACTTCGAATGATTTCCAAGCACAAAGGTCATGCAAGGATCGATTAATTTAAAAATAGGGACTTGCATTAGACAACATAGTTTTAAAAATAGGGACTTCCAAAAATAGGGACTTCCATTTGCAATATGTAATTTAAAAATAGGGACTTCCAAAAATACGGACTTCCATTTGCAAAAAATAAGGACTTCCATTAGACAACATAGTTTATTCGCACAACATCTGTACCGAATAAGTTTATTCGCATACAATTGCGCTATGCTTTTAATTAAACAAAATAAGGATTTTATTATTCTCTTAAAACTAAATTAATCCAATTAATTTGACAATGCACTTAATTCAGTTAATCACACATATTAATATTATATGGAATTACCTTGTTTTTGCTAGTTGCCACATAATTTTACTTCCGCACCAACCAACTTTAGGTTGAGGTGTATATGAGGGGAGAGATGAATGGAAGTGAGGATATATAATGATCTCATATTGTGACAACCGGCAACTTCTGATCAATACCGGTATGATTTTAATTATTGGAAGTAATTATTTTCTTTTAAATATTGTTAATTATTGAGTTTCGGAAGTTAACTGATCGTTTTAAAATGGAAACTGCAACCGATTTAATTAATGCGATGCAAAGCACGCGTGCCAGGCGACGAAAATATTTATATTTTACTCGGTTTGTTATTACTTTTAATTATGAATGCAACCGGCTAACTTTTGTAAATTATTTTTGAACCAAAATAGAAACTGAGGCATTTTAAGTTTAAAACGGGTTCGATATGTAAGCTAAATTGGTGATTGCGGTCCGGAACGTAATCATTAATTTACAGGTATGTTAAGGTAGTGTGAAATTCTATCAAGGTTTTCGGTTGATACCCAATTACAAACTCTAGTTATCTGTTTAGTCATTCTATAGTCAATCAACTCATGCATTTCTTTTAGGATTCCTAAAACTTAAATTTTGTGTTTTGCTAGATTCTTATTCTCCTTGCTATTTCAGACGTACTTGATCCAACCCTTAAATCTCACACATATCAAACCTCGTATCCAAAACAGATTATCCCGTTACCTATAAATTCATGTGGTGTCTTAATTTCCAAACCATAGTTGTTTTAACTCCTACCCAACCATCCTCAACCTTGTGTTCTTAATAACTTCGAGACAAAGTTTCCAAAAGTAGGGGAGACTGTAACATTGTGCATTTTTCCCCAAATCGTAATAAATAAAAGCCCCAATTTTTATACACCCTTACCTCTATTTTATACAAATATGCCTATGTCTTTATTTGCTTTAACTCACAACATTTTATATAGATGTATATAAATTTCACATGGTTTTAAATAATAATAATAATAATAATAATAATAATAATAATAAATCGATTTTTTTTTTTTAAGAATGGTAAAAGATTTTAAAGTTTATTTTCATTTATATACACTTATCATGTTTTAATAACCAAAACACTTCATAAGAAGTAAACCAAGTTTTTGGAGCCCAACTATAGCCCAATACACACGGCACATTACCCGGCCCAACATCCTTTTGCTTCCTTCATGAATCTCGATGTGCAGACACATGAGTTTGACCAAACTCGAATCTTTGACCGCGTCTTGATCTTGGATTTGGAAATCAAATTCGCAATTAATCTCGAATAATGACAGACACATCATCTCCGCGTCCAAACAACCTATGATTTCCATATATACGTTCGTGATTGAAGTTATTACTCGGTTTTGACCAAATCATAGTCAAAGAATTAAGTTTTCTAATTATACAACTACATTATAAATTGGAACCTTGTAGAGGTTCTGAATGTGCCGAATAACAAATCCATACTTTCAAATCCTCCATAAAAACACTTAACGTCTAGATAACGTTCTTATAACCTAGTTGTAACGGATATGATCTTTTCAAACTTATAACAACTCTTTTATAAAACCTGTGAACTCACCAGTTTTATGCTGACTTTTTAAGTATGTCTTTCAGATTTAAACTTTGGTAACGACACAGTTGGAGTGGGCGACGTCTTCGGATCGGGGATCCTAGAGGGTTAGAAATGGCGGTCAGGAAATAAGAGTCTTAGATGCAACTTTCCGCTGCGTGGCGAAGCTACCAAACGTCACAACTGACGAGGGAAAAGTAAGGGTGTGACAGTTTGGTATCAGAGCCATAGGTTTTAGCGAATTAGGTGTCTGTGTAGATATGTAGGCTTTAACCTAAGTTTGTTTTGAAGTAGGGACCAAAATTTCTAAGACACAATATTTAACATGAACGCCTAGGAACTGGAATTCCAACCGTTGCCAAGTATGTTACATGACTATTAGTGTGTTAAATCACACTAACTCAGCGTATGTTTCTTCGGGGCAAGGAACATTTACTTTTCTTATTTGAATAGTCAGTATTTTCTATAATGGTATATAGAAAGGGTAATAGCACGTGATGGCTAGGTGTACCTCACTAGTGACTGACGAGTCATCGCTTTAGATAGCAGAATGTTTATTCACATAGAGTTAGTTGAGTCATTGTTTCTGGGTATGAGGAACAATTTACTTGTTTATATACTATGTATATTTATGTAAAGTATATATAGTACGTATCGCCAATGGTTTTCGACTCAAGCTTGGACGTATCTACAACGCTCACACGTGTCACGTTAGTTGGACGAGTTGGCAAAGGGATTGTTGTAGCATCTGCGGTTTCGCATCCCGGGTTCGGAGTATGCTATGTCGTCAAGGTCGGTTTGGGCCAAAGGCGTCTTGTTGAGGCACCTCATTTTGCCGATGATACTATGAAGCTGGAATGCGGATGGGAAGAGCACTGGGAAAAGTAGGGCTTCACATCGAACGAATGTGACATTAATGATTTGTTTACCATTACGTTGCTCGTAATGCTTGCTTTCTAGTCTTGATATGTTTGGCCATTGTGGGCAATGAATCTTTTGATACTTCGTTGATGAGTTTCATTAAAGTCGACACTTCAGTTAAATCGAATTGTTGGAATTTGATACATCACCTTGTGGTGAATATTCATTCGACTAGTAATAGTTGATGCTTTTTATTGGCATGCCTCATTTTCATCAACTTGTTTGTTATTGCCTTAAATCCAAACACACCTTGCGGCGTGTAATGAGAAAGTTGGTGCACTAGTTATTTCGTTTGAGGTGCACCAATAGTATTTGATGACAAGGTTATTGCCTACACTTTGCATTCAGTTGATTCTGAAACTTTATCTCGTGCCGTTTGTACCGACACGTCCGTTGACTCTTTTGTTGTACTCCCATTGGTTCTTCGAAAATATCCTACCTCAAATTTTGAGGTCAAAATTTCTGTAACATGGGGAGAATGTGACATCAGGCAACTTCCAATCAATACCGGTATTATAAGACCCTCAAAACCGACGGGTCAAACAGTTGGCATACAAAGACTAAAACCATGAATTTAATACTCAAGAAGTCTTATTTATTAGCAGAAAACACGCAACGAAATGTTAAAAGAAATTATTAAATTTCCAAACATGGTTTGCCCAAGACGGGTCAAAAGAATATTTAATAATCAACTAAAAGATTAAAAAAATATGTAAATAATGTTTGAGCAAATCTCGTAGACGTCTTCTTAATCGAAATGTCAACCGCAACTGAGTAGCTCCATTGCATGCCAAGGCGCTCTTCATTCATCCACAACCTGAATCAATCTAACGTGTATGCAAAAGTCAGCTACGCTGAGTGAGTTCCAGTTTATAAGTTTTCAATAATAGTAAGTTGTTAAAATAAACAATAACAAAATACTATAACCTTAGAGTCAACAATACGCGCAATCCGCCTAATTGTTCCCTAAGCAATATTTAAAGTCTAGGATAAGCGCAATCTGCCTATTCAACCCAGATTTTTGTTACAATCCATAATAAGCGCATCCCGCCTATTTAGCACAACAATACCAAGTCTACATAAGCGCATTCTGCTTACTCGACTCAAACCCTAACTGTAATTCATAGCAGGCATATCACATACTATTATAGCTCAGTTTATATTCCCGATACTGACATACACAATTTATATATATATATATAACTCAAAGCATATAATAACACATTAGGCATAAACTATGTGACAAACATAGCAAAAACTTTACCATAAATCAGAGTAGGCATGCATATCCCACTTCTAATAACACATAAGAAAAACTATGTGACAACCATGACAAAAACTGAGCCATAAATCAGAGCAGGCCTATCCCACTTCTAATGACACATATAACTCAACCCATATAATAACGCATTAGGCGCATTCCGCTCACTTACGTTTTATACAAAAAAAAATATGTATGAGCTAATATGTATTTCGATCGTACACAAAAATATTTATAACTTGATAAAAATATTTTGTGACTTCATAAAAATAATTGTTTAGCATGCACGTCAGCCCAAAATATTAGAAAATAATAGCTAAAAGAGTGGGCGCAAGAACTCACCTAAATGTGATGCTTGTATCTCGAAGAGTTATGGACCCATAATGAATCTTGATCAATCCCAGAACAAACAGGACATTCTTGTTTCGTATTCGAAGAGTGCCACACACAATGGCATTACTACCTAAAGAAAATCTAATGGCTTTGTCACCTTTTATCCAATGGTGACCCCATATCCCCTTCATGTAGTAATTATGGTCAACATTCTAAAACCTCACGTAAAAGTGAGAATTTTCATTTCATGTATGCATGCATGTTAAGATATCTTGAATCATGGATCGATTATTAACCCAACTGTCATACAATATGTTTTGGCCTCCTTGTAGACAATTGATTATATACCTCGTAACCTTGTTAATAAACGTCATATAATTCCATGCGACATCTCCAACATTATACAACACCACCTTTGCTACTAACATCGATTCCTCCAAGCTAGCCATGTTCATCAATGGCCCCATAATCGTTGCCACCGCAACCAACACCTTCGTCGTTCCCGTGACAACCACAACCTCCTCGTTATCAACAACCTCCTCGTGAATCATCAGCAAGCTCCAAGACCAACACCACCATTTTCAACGCCTCCTCTGCCACCATACGTCATCTCGTACCATCATATGAATGATCCATACATGGCTGGAATCATGAAGATGCCAACAACGAACTCCGACCCAACACACGAGTTTCCTGGTGATGGCTTCTTGAACCAACCATTCGACAAAACCGTGGCTTATAATAGCCGTACATGGTTCGTTGATAACGTAGCCACTCGCCATAAAGATCTAATCTAAATCGAGTATCCGAATACAGTAAGACATGATAGTTACCTAGGCGGCGTCGCAACCAACGCCCGAGAGGATGATATCTTCAACCTTGGTGAATGATTGTTGTTGAGCGCCGAAATAATTTCAAAACAATCCACCGAAACACACTGAACATCGAAAATTAAACCTACCGTGCACCGAACCTGCCAAATAAAAATAGATAACCGGTCATGGAACTTCCAGCAGAAGGTTTAAACCCTCCATTTTTTTTCTGGTTTGAAATGATGGTGTGTGTATTTGGACAAGGTTACAGGGTTGACGGCTGTAGGGTTTCTGGAGATGATGATGAACCGTTCATTTGGCGAGAAGGAGGATTTAAAGGGAGATTTTAATAAGAATTTACACATTAGCCCCCATAAGTTCTACCTTAAGGCGACTAGTTCCTATAGTTTTAGGAATAGCATTAAATTACTTACAAATAGGATCCTCCACCAAATCACGACTAATGCGTGAATTGAAACCATTCCTTAAAAGTAGCACAATCGTTCTGGGTGTTACAGTGTAGGCGCTAAAATGGTTTATCGACCAACTTAAATAATGTCTTAGGCGCCAAAAACCAATAAGGAACCATGTGATAACATTTGGTTGGTCCATTTACCTGGACTACTAAACACGAGATTTTCAGGATGTTACAAGTCTACCTCCCTTAGAGTAGGATTTGTCCTCGAATCCTCTTGGATAGGAACCACCAAACGTGGTGTTTCAAGGATAACCTGCTAAGAATATATTCACTACAGGTACATATGAATAGCTTTATACTACCATTCCAATCCACTTACGTCTACACAAGACAGAACATTCATATGTTCATTTTAGGTTACAACTCAGAACAGAAAAGTAACAATCATGACACAAAAACAATACTATAGATCAGAGCAGGCATATCCCACTTCTATCATAGCCTAGTTTATAAGGTCAGGTAGTTGCGAAACATAGCAACTTCTCATACGATGGCATCCAAATAGTGGCATGATGGCTATTGTTATAGGAAAACTCCGCCAAGGGTAATTGATACTCCCAGCTACTGCTGAAATCAATAATGCATACCCAAAGCATATCTTCTAGAGTTTGGATGGTTCTTTTCGACTGACCATCCGTCTGCGGGTGATACGCAGTGCTGATGTGTAACCCAGTACCCATTCACGTAGAACGAGTGTCTCTACCGAAAACAATATCACCAACACACCATGCTTAGAGGTGTGCTTAGATACAATCTCTCGAAGGAACAATTCTGCCAACCTTTCGGAGTTAAAGGTCCCCCGTATCAGCAAGAAGTGAGTAATCTTTGTCAACCAATCCACCACCACCCAAGTGGTGTCAAACACCTTTGGCATGCGGGGTAGCTTAGTGATGAAATACATAGTAAGATGCTCCCACTTCCATTCTGGTACCTCTAAAGGTTGAATTTTCCCAAACGGTTTCTGATATTCTACTTTAACCTGTAAATAGGTCAAACACCTACTCACATAAGTTGCTACCTCATACTTTATTGTCGGCCACAAATATTTCTTCTTAAGATCTTCCAGATGATTAGGATAGCAGGTTATGTGTGCCTCCTCCATGATTTTATCCCTAAGCCCACCATATCGAGGTATCCACATCCGGCCTTTTATGGACATAACCTGGTCTCCATTGCTTTCCAAAAGTCCTTGTTGCCACCACATACGCTCCGTCATGATCCATTGCACCTGAAAGGCTTCATTCTGAACACTAGAGATCTGCTTCCCCATACCCAGTTTCAAAATAAGCTGACAAGACTTCACCCGAGATCCCTAAGTGACGCGTCCGAATAAACCGCTAGATCCTCCGTCCAATCCGAAAAGGCTAGGATCGGTGCACGTGTCGAACATGTAAGACCCGCAAATCCGGTGTCAAATCTTACTTTAGTTCAAGAAACGAATTCTCTTGGTCCGAGTCCCAAACAAATCTCGCCTCATTCTTAGTCAGTTTAGTCAGTGAGCTATCTTGGAGAATCATGTACGAACCTCCGATAACAACCTGCCAAACCTAAGAAACTACAAATCTCAGCCGGTGATTTTGTTGTCGCTCGGTTCATCACTGCCTCCACCTTCATGGAATCTACCATGGTACCGACGGAATTAATGACATGACCCATAAATTGAATCTCACGCAACCAGAAGGTACACTTTGAGAATTTAGCGTAAACTTTCTCATTCCTCAAAGTTCGAAGAACCTCTTTCAAGATGTAGAGCATTGTCTTCTTCACTTTTGGAATATATGAGGATGTCATCAACAAAAACACTAACCGAATGGTCGAGCATCGGCCTACATACCCGGTTCATCAAATCCATGCATGTCGCAGCACGTTAGTCAAGCCAAAAGACATTACCAAAACTCATCATGTCCATAACGAGTACGGAAAGTGTCGTGCTCTCGTATTTTCAGCTGATGATAACCCGAGCTAAGATTAATTCTCGAGAGCCAACTAGCTCCGTGGAGCTGATCAAAATAAACCATCAATTCTTGGTAAAGGATATCTACTCTTCTCCATCAAGTGATACACATCCGTATGCTACCATCTTTCTTTTTACAATTAAAACCGGCGTATCCCATGGTGGGATACTCTGTCTAATGAATCCTTTCTCGAGCAAATCCTCCAATGGAGATGAGAGTCATTTCACTTACGCAGGGGCTAGGAGGTAAGGTGTCTGGCTACAGGTTTAGCTTCCGGCACGAGGTCTATTTGGAACTCAACCTCGCAGTCCGATGGTGATTCCATCAAATCCTCAGGAAATACATCCGAGTAATCCCGCACTACGGGGACATCCCGTAGCTTAGGGATAACAGCCCCCATATCCAAGACCTACGCCAGGTATGCCTTACACCAATGCTGAAACATATTCCCCGACTTTAGCATAGAAATAACCCGAGGTAATGAGCAACCATCATGCCCATGAACAGTAATACAATTCCCATTAGGAGCTGTAAGTCGCACGAGTCTCCGCCCGCACACAAAGTGAGCATCCACGGAAGCCAACCAGTCCATCCCAAGAATAACATCAAAGCAACCCATGACAAGAAGTACAAGAGAATAGGAAGACTATGGCCCGATAACTCGATCCGACAATTACCTACAACCTTGGTCACAAGGAGTAATTTCCTACTGCAACCCTGTCCCCGATTAAATGTCTAGTATCCTTGGGATCTTATCTAACCCAATACAAAAGGTGATAGACACAACCCATACAAAATATCCACGACAAAATCGTCACATGATCCGTCACAAGACATATTTAGGATGTGTAAAGTAAGGGTAAACTTCTAATAACGTTGATCAAGTGTGATTAGCTGTTTACTTTACTTTAGTCACCCTAAACACAACAAGTTATGACCACATTAACAATTATGCCTCCACATTAACACAAATACACATAGTATTCAACTATTAAACCTTAAAGGTTTGCAATTAACAAACGAAGAAGGGAATTCTACCCTACCTCAAAACACTAGAGCATATACCCCCTATGAGTTATTAAAATTAAGCACTCAATAAGAGCCATCATAACATACTTAAAACAAATATAGTTATCGGGTTTCCTTCTAACACTTTATGTATCTAAGTGTTCAACGAGAAGCATCCCAACCTATGTGTCCTCTATTACTTACTACATAATAAACTTCTCATACTACATCAAAATGTAAAGGCACTAACCGCCCATTTATGACTTCATGCTATTAAGCATGCAATGAAGTTTATATATATATATATATATATATATATATATATATATATAGACATACATAAAAAAATAAGGATTACCTCTTGGCGTGCAGCTACCCAACAGTTGACATTTCTTAGTAACAGTTTGGTCCCATACCAGATTCGAGTTCGAGCACAAACTGCCCGAATCCCTCAAACCATTGCTCTGATACCAACTTATAAGACCCTCAAAACCGACGGGTCAAACAGTTGGCATACAAAGACTAAAACCATGAATTTAATACTCAAGAAGTCTTATTTATTATCAGAAAACACGCATCAGAATGTTAAAAGAAATTATTAAATTTCCAAACATGGTTTGCCAAGACGTGTCAAAAGAATATTTAATAATCAACTAAAAGATTAAAAAAAATATGTAAATAACGTTTGAGCAAATCTCGTAGATGTCTTCTTAATCGAAATGTCAAACGCAACTGAGTAGCTCCATTGCATGCCAAGGCGCTCTTCATTCATCCACAACCTGAATCAATCTAACGTGTATGCAAAAGTCAGCTACGTTGAGTGAGTTCCAGTTTATAAGTTTTCAATAATAGTAAGTTGTTAAAATAAAAAATAACAAAATACTTTAACCTTAGAGTCAACAATACGCGCAATCCGCCTAATTGTTCCCTAAGCAATATTTAAAGTCTAGGATAAGCGCAATCTGCCTATTCAACCCAAGATTTTAGTTACAATCCATAATAAGCGCATCCCGCCTATTTAGCACAACAATACCAAGTCTACATAAGCGCATTCCGCTTACTCGACTCAAATCCTAACTGTAATTCATAGCAGGCATATCACATACTATTATAGCTCAGTTTATATTCCCGATACTGACATACACAATTTATATATATATACTAGTAAGAAACCCGCGCAATGCGGCGACGACAACAACAATTTACAATACGATATTCGTTTTCTATTAATTTATCAATTCTCTTGTGATATATTGTAGTATTGGTGTGATCTATCTATGTCATAAACATAGTAATTTAAGAAATAAGGGCCCACTTCTCAACTACTTGCATTAGCACTTAAATGGTGTGAATTCTTGAACTACACGAACCTAACACAATGTTTAGAGTAAAAAACCAATGTTTTAAAAACTGGTTTTTCAATTATATCAGATTTGGCTAAAAAAATGGTTCAACCGGTTGAACCGCATTATACCGAGCGGTTCAACCGTGTTGATTAGTTAGCTATATAATTTCATAAAATAAAACACTAACACAAAAAATAAACTAAAATTACATAATTACATACTAAAATACTATCAAAAAAGTAATCAATAATTAAAAAATAATTCAAAATATAATCTAAAGTTTTTATTATTTAAAGGTTATTCCTTTATAAAAAAATAACCTAAGAATAAACCAAAAACTAACCTATGCCAGAAGTGGTATAGCGGTTCAAACCGGTATACCGGATTTTACCGGCGGTATTATAAAATCGATACCGGCCAATATTTACGGGTTCTTAAAACATTGTAAAAAGCATAATAAATCCGGTGTTTATGTTTCTCCATTCTTTTGTCTTAATGCTTTTCGGGTTCATACGGGTGAAGCCCACTAACCCACAAGCACCACCCTCTAGAACCATTGACCATACACACTAAATTTTATTAATTTGTGCGGTTTAGAGTGGAATAGGTGCACGATCATAGCAACAACTTAACAACAACAACAACATTACCCAGTAAATCCCACCATTAGCCAAGCTAAGGGTAGGGTCCGGGGAGAGTGAGATGTAGGCAAACATTACCTCTATCTTTGCAAGTAGAGAGGCTGCTTCCAAAAAGACCATCGGCTCAACAACACACACTCAACAAGTAAACATTCCTAAGAAACTAATAAAGAGCTATTGAATTTAAAGCAACAACTCAACAAGTTCAAATTCAAGAGTTGCATATTCTCAAATAACTTCTTACATTGCTAAAAAAGGGGAATAAGGTAAAATAAAGTTAAGAGTTTTGACCCACCCAAACTCCTTGCCAACAAGGTTAGCTCTATGGATAAACATTTATCGTTATTTTTTTTACATTCTTGATTAGTACTTTTTTACCTGTTTAAGTCAATGGACTTTGTTAAGAAGTGTGTGCTTTGTGTTAGCAAATATTAGCCAGATATGTAAGTGTTGTAAATAAGGATTTCGTTTTTATTTAATAATATATGGCTTAAATTTTCCTCAAATGGTTACAGCTATTGAGAGAACACATTTATGTATGCAATTATGCATACTATTTACAAAATGACAAACATCCATAAATATTCAGCAGCTATAATGGTATTTAACAGAAAGTCCCAAATATAAAGTTCCAAGTCGTTATCCAGGAAAGCTAAATGGTTGAAATACTTAAATACGATTTCATCACACAAAAGACCACTGAACATGTTTCTCAAAACAAAAATAGACAAGGATTCATACAATATAGACAAGGGATGCAATATAGTAGAACTAACATGGTGCCAGGACTTATTTACTTATTTCACAATTTAATTTTTTATAAAGTACACAAGGACAGATGTTGAAATTTGAGCCGACGATGGGATATGAAGATGCATAAAAGAAAAAAAACGTTGAATCGTGAGTGATTTCTTCAAGTTAGGAGCCGTTGAAATTGGAAACCGAAAGAGGGAAATCTTGTCGACAAGACATTTCTACCCATTCTAACCCTCTCAATCTTAAAACAAGAACCCATCCTGACCCGTTACCCGTCCCCACAATTTCCTCTCTTTTTTTGTTTGGCCATTTTAACCCATTGAATAATAACTACAACCCAAAATGTTCGAGAAGGTTTTTAGTCGGCCCGCTCAACTCGAATTGACTTAATCATAAGTAAACTGGATTATAATGCCAGCTTAATAAAACATGCTTGAGCCCTCTCTATCATCGCCACATCTGCCTCAATTACTGCGTCGCTGAACCCTCTGTCGGTCACCACACCCCACATATATTTAATGAATACAATGAAATTCGGAAATTAATATCATCAAGATTCCTTCGTTAGAAATATGGATAAGAACCATAAAACAATTTAATACCAATGAATGAAGTGAAGAGACATACATTGCTGTAAGATGCTTTAGACGCCTTATGCCTTACGCGCTGTTTCAGAAGGAAGGAAGAGAAAGGAATCCCTCCTTATCTTCCTCCCATTCCTTTCTCTCGTGCTTCTTCCAAATTGGAAAGATAGGATTTATGCTTAAAAACTCCACAATTTTCCCTCTTCACTTCCTTTCTCTCTATGCAAAAACTTTGGAACACACTTTTAGTGTTTTGGAGTTCCCCACTGACAGAAAAAGTAAAAAATATTTTATCATTTTATCACATGACATGTCACAAGTACAATGTTAATAACACAAAACCTTGTTGAAATATTATACCACTATGTAGGATAGATTCTTCATATTTCCAATATAAATAAAGTAAATCAGCTTAGATGCGTAATGGGTTTAAAAAAACTACTTTATAACAATATGATAAATTCTAAGGTATAGACATGAAGGAGGAACTACCGATCCATGTAGCCCTTCCTTTCCCCACTCTATCTATTGCTGCAAAACAGAACACATAAACAAAAGGGAAATACAATTGTATTAATTATATGGTAATTTTGTTTACCACATGTAAGATCTATACTTCATATAATTTTATTTAATGGTTTAAGTCCATAACCCAATCTGGTATAATGGAAATCAGAGTCAACAGCCCAGTTAGCAACTAATTTCATATCAACAAACTCTCCAACTCTAACATCATCCTCTAATCTCAATGAAAGTCAGCCGTGGCCTCCCGATTTGAACCACGCTCCATAGAGAAATTCTCATTTTTCCCATATTTACAATATTTGTATTTTAAAGGACGATACCAGTTGGCAACTATCGACTACAATTTTTTACTCAAGGACGATACCAGTTACAAATAAGAAGGAAATCACGTCCATTTCCAAAATTAATATCAAATTGTGTATTTCTACCCTTTTTAGGTTACTTTTACTTAAATATCAATAAAGATTGGTAACAAAGATGATAGTAATACAAGAAAGATAGCATACATCTATGCATCTGCCCCGGCTTTCCGTTTCACTATCTTAATAGCATAAATTATATAACTAAAAGCTTTTTGAAAAACAAAAAAAAAATCCTTTAAACAACAGTTTAGTTACTACTTACTAACATAGCAAAGCTGATAATCTCAAAGCTCAAAATGGCAACATAAATGCTACCATTATAACAATCATCGACAATGGTTAAAAAAAGAAGAAGTAATTGGACATGAAGACAGGAATTAAACCAAACATCATCCTATGTCTCCACATAATGTTAAACCAAAGTCATCCCATAACTTATAGTAACATTAAATTAGTAGATTTACAACTTTGTATACATGAAAACCCATTGTTTGTAGAGGGTTTTACCTAATTTGTTGGTGTCTGCGGTGGAAGCGAGAACCTGCAATAAACGATTAGGTTAGCTGAAAAACGGAGGAATAAGGGGCAATAACGTATGAGATGAGGCATCAAAAAAACCTTAAACCCACAACAATCACCACAGGTAAGAAGATGACTACCTGAGAGTCGGAAAGGGGGGATGGCGGCAAAAACGGATCAATCGACATATAAAAATACCTAAGACTGGGAGGAGGAAAATGAGACAGTGGTTTGGTAGTGTTTTATTAAAACCGAAGAAGAAAGAGTTCATCGTTGAATGTGTTCTTGTTAGTGTTTTTAGGAAGTTGGAGGTCACCATTATTCATGGAGCATATTTACAGAGAGGTGATTGATTATTATCTGAACATGAGAGAAGATAATGACTTTGAAATTTTTAAATTTTGAATATAGCAAGCCTACCGCCAAAATCAAAAAATTGAATTCGGTTTTGTCACTTTGTGCTGGTGTATGAATGAGTTGTACATTGTGTTTTGAAATTTGTAAACCCCTTTAATTTAAGAGATTTGTGTAAAAAGACAAGTGTACCCTTCTAATATGCATTATAATATAGTATAGATATATATATAACTCAAACCATATAATAACACATTAGGCATAAACTATGTGACAAACATAGCAAAAACTATACCATAAATCAGAGTAGGCATATCCCACTTCTAATAACACATAAGAAAAACTATTTGACAACCATGACAAAAACTATGCCATAAATCAAAGCAGGCATATCCCACTTCTAATGACACATATAACTCAACCCATATAAAAACGCATTAGGCGCATTCCGCCCACTTACGTATACCTCACGCAAAAGTGAGAATTTGCATTTCATGTATGCATGCATGTTAAGATATCTTGAATCATGGATCGATTATTAACCCAACTGTCATACAATATGTTTTGGCCTCCTTGTAGACAATTGATTATAAAGCTCGTAACCTTGTTAATAAACGTCATATATTCCATGCGACATCTTCAACATTATACAACACCACCTTTGCTACTAACATCGATTCCTAGCCATGTTCATCAATGGCCCCATAACCGTCAGCCACCGCAACCAACACCTTCGTCGTTCCCGTGACAACCACAACCTACTCGATAACATCCGTAACCCTTCGCGTTATCAACAACCTCCTCGTGAATCATCAGCAAGCTCCAAGACCAACACCACCATTTTCAACGCCTCCTCTGCCACCATACGTCATCTCGTACCATCCTATGAATGATCGATACATGGCTGGAATCATGAAGATGCCAAAAACGAACTCCGACCCAACACACGAGTTTCCTGGTGATGGCTTCTTGAACCAACCATTCGACAAAACCGTGGCTTATAATAGCCGTACATGGTTCGTTGATAACCTAGCCACTCGCCATAAAGATCTAATCTAAATCAAGTATCCGAATACAGTAAGACATGATAGTTACCTAGGCGGCGTCGCAACCAAAGCCCGAGAGGATGATATCTTCAACCTTGGTGAATGATTGTTGTTGAGCGCCGAAATAAATTCAAAACAATCAACCAAGACACACTGAACATCGAAAACTAAACCAACCGTGCACCGAACCTGTCAAATAAAAATAGATAACCGATCATGGAACTTCCAGCAGAAGGTTTAAACCCTCCATTTTTTCTGGTTTGAAATGATGGTGTGCGTATTTGGACAAGGTTACAGGGTTGACGGCTATAGGGTTTCTGGAGATGATGATGAACCGTTCATTTGGCGAGAAGGAGGATTTAAATGGAGATTTTAATAAGAATTTACACATTAGCCCCCATAAGTTATACCTTAAGGCGACTAGTTCCTATAGTTTTAGGAATAGCATTAAATTACTTACAAATAGGATCCTCCACCAAATCACGACTAAGGCGTTAATTTAAACCATTCCTTAAAAATAGCACAATCGTTCTGGGTGTTACAGTGTAGGCGCTAAACTGGTTTATCGACCAACTTAAATAATGTCTTAGGCGCCAAAAACCAATAAGGAACCATGTGATAACATTTGGTTGGTCCATTTACCTGGACTACTAAACACGAGATTTTCAGGTTGTTACAGGTATGATTTTAATTATTGGAAGTAATTATTTTCTTTTAAATATTGTTAATTATTAAGTTTCGGAAGTTAACTGATCGTTTTAAACAATGGAAACTGCGACCGATTTAATTAACGCGATGCAAACGCGTGCATCAAACGCACATGCCGAGCGACGAAAATATTTATATTTTACTCGGTTTATTATTATTTTTAATTATGAACGCAACCGACTAACTTTTGTAAATTATTTTTGAACCAAAATAGAAACCGAGACATTTTACGTTTAAAACGGGTTCGATATGCGGTGTCCATCTACCTAACTCAAACCCTAAGTATAAAAGGTCTTCTTCTCCTATTTCTTCCTCATTTTAGCAGCCACCAACATAACCAAAACCCTAGCATCTTTCTCAATCTCTCTCGCAGCTCTCTCTCTCTCTCTCTCTCTCTCTCTCTACTCTCTCTCAACCGCTCGTCTTACTCTCCCCTCTGTTTTCAGTAGCAGCTGGCCACCACCAAGTTTGGGTGGTGGCGGCGCTGGTGTATGGTCTCGAAAATCAACAACAGAAGCAGCGTAGGTGGGTTTTTGGTTGTGATTCAGGGTGAGTCTTGGTCGAGTTGTAGCTATTGTGGCTCGTGATGTTTGGATTGGTTCATGTCAGGTCGTGGTGGTGTAGATGGGGGCATCTTCGGTGGTTTTAGACCCCAAGCAACTATGGTTTTCATTTTATGGCGGCATAGTGTTGAAGACGGGTTGTGGTGGTGAGGAATTGGAGTTGTAGAGGTGGTTTTAGATCGTGGTTCGGTGGCCTGATGATCGTGGGTTCGAGTACAGACGTGGCGGCGCCGGAGATGGTGGTCTCGTGCTGGTTCGACGATGGATCTCGGGTTCGACGATGGCTGGTTTATTTTGGGACCGGGTTTAGTAGGTCTCACCAGGTTATAATGATTGTTTGGTCATGAGTTTAAGGTGGTTCGGTTCTGTTGGTGTTCGTTCTCAGTGTCAATGTAAAGGGCTGTCATGGTTCTTGGTTTCCTTGTAATGTGCCGGTTCACATCAGGTTCGATCAGTTTTGTAAGTGATGGTGGTTTTGGCTCGTATGGTGGTCCGATTGGCGGGCAGTTGGTTTTGGGTTTTGGTTCAGTCACGAGTCCCGTCTCGAGCCACGTTGGTCTCGGATCTTTGGTTAAACCTGGGTTAGATTTGGTGTTGGGTTCGAGTCGCGGGACAGATCTGGTTCAGTTCGAGTCAGTTATGGTCCGGTCAACACATGGTCAACTGGTGAAGCATTCGGTCAACACTTTGTTCGAGACACGCAAATCGAGAAACGCGCGTATGATTTGGTATACTTAAACTCGTATTTATTTAATTATTTCATTTTTATAAACATTGTATTTTTATAAAAATATAAATACAAACGTAAATGGTATTAACTCGTGAAACGAACCGACTTTAATAATAAACGATAAGTATAACCGGACGATTGGTAATAGTGACTAAAATGCGTGACTTATAATATCGATATTGGACTAAATTGGTTGGACTATATAGGTATATAAATATAAATAAGTATAGTTTATATAAAAGCGTCGAAACGTATAAGTCTTGTTTGATTGGGAATTACGGATAAACAAATTGTAGTCTTGTGTTTTGAAGTTGATTTTGGGAATTTTTAGACAACTTGTGTTGTCTGGTTCGTACAAAAACAGAGGAGACTCAGCCGAAATTTTACAAAATCCAAAGCGCGACTAAGTTAATACCATTGTGTATGTTTTTATAAATGAATTTCCAAGCGTCTTAATAAAGGTATTTATAGAAAATCGCGACGCTTTGACAAAGATATTTGTAACAATAATAAGTGAATCCCAGACAATATTTTGAAACAAATATATATAGAGTTTTGCCAAACATCAAGTATGACGAGCTTTTGAATGGTTTTCGACAACGAAACTATGTTTATTGTTCGTATTCCAAAATATATAAACGTCTGATTTACTTGGGAAAGCTTTATGCAAAACAAAGTTTTGAATACTTTAAATGTCGGATTTTGGGAATTAATGTAGCATTTATTATTAATTGAAAATTAATAACAATAAGAATTATGTTTTGCAAAGTGTATTTTCCTAAAAATAAACGTACAAGACTAATGCATTTATCCGACTAACGAGACGAGCTACGGCTCAGGATAAGTTATACATTTCGAGACATTAGTCCAACGTGGTGTACACACGAATAGTGACAAGTGCGCAACTTGGGTACTATTGTCACACCCTCAAATTTCCACTGCGGGGTTTATACCGCGAGGCGCGTGACATACCAGGATCCCATAGCCATAAGTCACAGGAACGAACTCTAAATGCCCAAACCATTTAGTTCGTTTTCAAAAACCAAGTTTAGTTAAGCTGCGGAAGCGTAAACCAAATTTAAACCTTTTAAAACCATGCGCAAAACAACGCACCCAAATTAAAACCATACGAAAGCATAATATATATAATTTATGTGTATGCCCGAGAGCCCAAATGCAGTGAAGTGTACAGTGCTTTCTAATCCTGGCACCGGAAGCTAACTACCTGCAAAAGCATGTAAATCGTGGGTCAACAAACAATGTTGGTGAGTTCACTGAGTAAAGTAGGTGGGTAAGTAAAAGCGTAGGTTTCCCAAACCATGTAACCAAATGAAAACGTCGGTCTTCCAGACCACATAACAGTACGTAAGAACGTCGGCCTCCTTGGCCACAAGTAAATAGCTAATTCAAATGTCAGGGGTAGCTAGCCCACTCATGATAACTAAAACCGGCGAATACCGAACTACTAATGAACAAGTTCCCATAACTGGGATAAAGATGCCTTGCATCATTGTCCATCGACAATGATTATGTTTGAAGCTAATAGTTCACATCCGTGCCCCCAGCACGATGTGAGGTTTGTTAGACCTAATAGCGCTATCAACTAATTAACCCGCTTGCCCAACCGGCAATTGATTCGGTATTTTGAAGGACTTAAACGATGTGTTTGGTTTAGTTCATCAAGGACATATATATGAATTAGTAAAAATAGATTCACCACGTGAACCATGCACCCCAAACCCGGTATGTGTAAAAGTAGTCCCGAACCGGACTAGAAACGTTAAGTAGTTGTCTCAACCCGAGACGCATGCTTTTGAGAAAAGAGTAGTGAAACTCACCTTATCGCGTAAGCAAAGAATCCGAGCAGCAAGTATTATTTGCTACCGAAACCCTAATAACAGTGTCACTACGTGAGTATAGGCGTAACATCATTACACCATATAACTCGTTTGTCCAAGGCGTTTTAATGTTCAAAAGTGTGTATGCGACGCCTAGTGATTCTACATGCAATAGTAAACCCTACGGACTCGTTGGTGAATGAGTTGGTTATAATTAGTTTCTACAGCCCGTATGTGTCATAAACATGTGTACTTCCGTTATATGTCAGTTTTAGATCACCTAAGACCTCAAGTAATCACATAAGCACATAATACACAATCTGTGTTTTCAGGACAGATTGTGCGCCATCAAAACGAATTTATTTAAAATAGTAAACCAGTGAGTTATCCTCCCAAATTTTTACTGAATTTTCTTTGGGATTCACTTGGCAATACCTATTTTTGTTTAGTCTTAACTCCAAACACAAAAATTATAAAAACTCGTACAACACAGCAGTATTCAGAAAATTTCCTCAACAGGTCAGTTTAGTAGGAAAATTCTTAAAAATTGTGTATTCATCCAAACGAGATGATTCCACTTGGAAAAGCTCTATTTTTCCAGTATTGACCTACTGTAAAAATTTCATAACCTAACTCCTTGTAAATCTCAAGTTATGCCCATTTAAAGTTAGCCCAATTTACAAATCCGAAAATCTGATATGACCCCTAATCAATTAAAATTCCAAAAACGACTCATCCGACGTCCAAAACACATGATTTTACCCATTATGAAAAGCTAAGACCAGGTGTGACCTAACCATGCCAAGAAAACACTAAAATTATTATGTTAGAGCCGTGTTACAGCTCCTACAAATTTGACTAACCATTCTGTCCAGATTTTAGTTTCGCCTAAATCATACTTTAATCGCCTACCGTGTGCACAAAAACTATTAACATTCATCAATCATCAACACAGAACATTCCTAATACCTATTTCATCAGATTCTATGATTAAACATGTCAAGATCAAAGCTTTAAGAATCAAAACACCAATTACTTGCGCAACAAGTATCCTACGATGTTACTAAGCGTTTATGAGTATGTTTAATCCATTTAATCTTCAAAAAGATTCATGCTTTAATGTTTTATAAACCCATTCAGACCTGGACAAACTTATTATATGATTTTTATTAATGAAAACACAAGATAGAAGCATAAGAAATCGTAAAATATACCCTTAGCTCTCCCAATCGATCAATCGCGCGCCTTGGAGCCTCCCAATTGATGATCTTGAGCCTTAGCAGAGGTTGTTTGAGTGAAATATTCGTGTGGGGCAGTAAGGGGGCGATTAGGGTTGAGTATGGGGGTTGCATGGGAGTTAAGGATGCTTAAATATAAGTTTGAGGCGGTTTAGACCCGTCAGGTCTCATTGAGCGGCCGCTCGGTGCCTGTGAGCGGCCGCTCACAGGTCCGGGTGGCGCGCTCTTGCCTCGTTTCGTCTCCCGACGCGTTATCCTTCGATGTTTTCGTTATTTCGGACCGTAACAAGTGTAACCCCATGCATTAAGACCCTAATCAACCTCATGCTCCACTTTTAATGATTTCTATTAACGTGTTCGGTTTAGGTTCACATAATCACGTATGGTTTTCACATAAGTTTGTCAGGTATCACCGAGACACATAAGTTTATTTTTCACCAACGTCCGAGGTTCACTAATCATGCAATCACACATTGACTCACAACCATGCACGTATGTCTTATCTAACTAACCCTAGTTAAGTATAATGCAAGGAATGTAACTAGAGTTTAGTTAAAGTGAGAACCTGAATTTTCGGGGTATCACATCATCCCCAAGTTGAAAAGAATTTCGTCCCGAAATTCAGCAAGTAAACAGTAAAGCCAGTTAAAAAAAATATGTATGCTTGGTTTCCGGATGTCACATCATCCCCAAGTTGAAAGGAATTTCGCCCCGAAATTCACTGTGAGCGAGCTGCTTTATGTTCGGCATTTGATCTATGCACAGGTTCAGGTTCAGAAAAGAGGTGTGGATATTTGAGCCGCATCTGATCTCTGCGCTCCCACGTGTATTCCGGTCCTAGACGGGAATTCCATTGTACGTTAATAATAGGTATAGTGTTCTGTTTGAGTTTCTTGACGCCCCGCTCAAGAATCTCCACTGGTTCTTCCATGAACCGTAGCCGATCGTCCACCTGGATCTCCTCCAGTGGCACCATCAGTGTTGTATCCAACAGGCATTTCTATAGATTCAGTACGATATGTGGGATACATCGTGTATCCTACCAAGTTTGTTAAGTAGGTTTAACCTGTAAGCTACCAGACCAATCCCATCAACCATCTTGAATGGTCCAACGTTTTACGGGTTCATCTTCCCCTGTTTTCCAAAGCGTGTCACACCTTTTCAAGGTGACACCTTTAATAGTACCTTGTTCCCATTCCGGAGCTCTAAAAGTTTCCTACGCTTATCAGCGTAGCTTTTCTGTCGCTCAAGAGTAGCAGCCATCCGTTTTCTGATTGCACTATCTTCTCAGAAGTTTGGTGCACAAGTTCGGAACCTGTCAGTTGGCTATCCCCAACTTCAGTCCAACATATGGGGGATTTGCACTCCGTTCATAAAGTGCCTCAAAAAGTGCACACTGGATCGAAGTGTCATAACTATTGTTATAAGAGAATTTAATCAAAGGCAAGTGCTTGTCCCAACTGTTTCTAAAGTCCACCACGCACGCTCGCAGTAGATCTTCTAGTGTTTGGATGGTACGTTCACTCTATCCATCCGTCTGGGAGTGATAGGCTGCGCTCATGTCCAAATGAGTTCCCAAAGCATTTTGGAGAGTTTCCCAAAAATGGGAAGTAGATCGCGCGTCGTGATCCGATATGATAGAAGTTGGCATCCCATGCCTAGAGACAATTTTCGTAATACAAAAGCGGCTAGACGTTCCAACATGTCCGCCTCTCTAATTGCCATGAAATGCGCTGATTTGGTCAAACGGTCAATAATGATCCAAATCATATCGTGCCCGCTGGGCGTTTTAGGAAGTTTGGTGATAAAGTCCATGGAAATACCATCCCAGCTCCACATGGGATTTTCCGGTTGCTGAAGTGGGCCCGAAGGTTTCTGATATTCAATCCTAACCTTGGCACACGTTAAGCACTTACTAACATAAGTGACTTTTCTCAGCTTTCATGTTTGGTCACCCGTAAAGAGTTTGAGATCTCGGTTCATTTTATCCGAACTAGGATGTACCGAATAACGAGGGGTGTGTGCCCCATCGAGCACTAGTTTTCTGAGATCTCCAACACGTGGAATCCAGACTTGATTCATGAAGTGCTGAAGACCCTATGTCCTCCATTCCAAGTGCTTATCAGCACCGTGCAAGGTTTCAAGTCCGATGTTTTCCCTTTCAAAGCCACGCCCTGGGCTTTACGTATCTTAACATGAAGATTAGATTGTAGGGTAAGTTGCAAGGCTCGCACTCGTTTGGGTTTTGTTTCCTTACGACTCAGGGCATCTGCTACTACATTAGTCTTCCCTGAATGTTACTTGATGGCACAGTCATAACCATTCAGGAGTCCGACCCATCGGCGTTGTCGTATGCTTAGCACCCTCTGGTCGAATATATGCTGGAGACTTTTATGATCTGTGAAAATCGTGCACTCTGTCCCGTAGAGGTAGTGCCTCCAAATTTTGAGAGCGAAGACCACCGCTCCCAGTTCCAAGTCGTGAGTGGGGAAATTTTTCTCATGAACTTTTAGTTGTCGTGAAGCATATGTGATCACCTTTTCGCGTTGCATCAAAACACACCCTAGACCTTGGATAGATGCATCACAGTACACCACAAAGTCCTTCGTACCATCAGGTAGTGATAATATTGGAACACTGCAAAGTTTAGTCTTTAGTAATTGAAAAGCAGCTTCTTGGGCATCTCCCCACTTGTAGGTAATCCCCTTCTGTGTCAAAGCAGTGAGGGGTTGAGCGATTTTTGAGAATCCCTGAATGAATCTGCGATAATAACCTGCAAGGCCAAGGAATTGTCGGACCTCCGTGGGAGTTCTTAGGGGCCTCCCATCTTTTAATCGCATCAATCTTAGCGGGATCGACCTGTATTCCTGCCTCGTTCACCACATGACCCCAGAATTGGATCTCACGAATCCAGAAGTCGCACTTGGAGAATTTTGCATATAACTGCTCACTTTTCAGAAGTTCCAAGATCAGTCGTAGGTGTTGCTCGTGCTCTCCCCTACTCTTGGAATAGATCAGAATGTCGTCTATGAACACTATGACAAATTTTGTCTAGATAGGGTTTGCACACACGGTTCATGAGGTCCATGAACACAGCTGGTGCATTGGTTAGCCCGAAGGGCATTACCAAAAATTCATAGTGCCCATAACGAGTTCGAAAGGCTGTCTTTGGCACATCCTCCTCTCGGACTCTCAGTTGGTGATACCCCGACCTCAAGTCAATCTTGGAATAGAAACTCGACCCCTGGAGCTGGTTGAATAAATCATCAATACGAGGTAAAGGGTAGCGGTTTTTAATTGTCACCTTGTTCAATTCCCGGTAATCGATACACATACGGGAACTCCCATCCTTTTTCTTAACAAATAAGACTGGAGTTTCCCCAAGGTGAAGAACGAGGTCTAATGAAACCCCTGTCCAATAGCTCTTGGAGTTGGGTGGATAGTTCTTGAAGTTCGCCTGGTGCAAGGCGGTATGGTGCACGCGCAACTGGGGCGGCTCCTGGTGCACGGTCAATTTGGAATTCCACTTGTCGAACAGGTGGAAATCCGGGTAATTCCTCTGGGAATACATCTGGAAAATCCTGAACTACAGGGATGTCCTTAATTTTTGTTTCAACTTCAGCTCGAGTATCAGAAATGTTAGTCAATATGGCTGGGTAGCCCTTCCGAATAAACTTCTAGGCTTTCAGGAAAGAGATGATGCCCATCATGGCACCACCAGGATCACCCTGGACAGATAAGAATTCTCCACTAGGGAGAGGGATACGAACAATCTTCTCTTGACAGAGAATTTCAGCGTGTTGCTTGGACAACCAGTCCATGCCAACCACGAGATCAAAGCTTCCTAGGGTGATAGGTAAGAGGTCGATGGCAAACAACTGTCCATCTAGTTCGAGCTTACAGTCACGATGGATGTGGGTTACCTTAACAGGCTTCCCATCAGCTAACTCTATAAAGTACGGGGTATCAAGAAGTGTAGGAACTATCCCTAGTTGTTTGCTAAGTTTTGATGACACAAAACTATAGTCTGCACCAGCATCATAAGAGTGTCGTATCCGTCACGACCTTGTTATCAGTCCTAGCTTCCCTAATGCCAATCACGAATGCTTTCCCACGAACCCATTGTTGTTGTTCCCGTTGTGGTAGTTGTTGTTGCAGGACCTATACTCCACACTATCCCACGTTCTCTTGCTATCACCAACAGTAGAAAGTGAAGCACCATGCTTCAGAAAGGTACCATGATCAGCAGTCTCATCTGTGAGTCTGCGAGTCAAGCGAAAGATTTGTAGGTGAGTTGCAGTGGCCAAGCCACGAATCTGAGGGGCCCACCCTTTCGGTATAAAGTTCGATCCATTTGTAAGGTAGGTTAAATAGATTTGAGCCTATAGTGGCTATCTCCTATAGCTTGGCAGTGTAGGCGTCGATCTCAGACCCATCCGTCTTTATATAACAAAGTTTCTAGATTTCACCTCAGGGTGTTACGTTCTCCTTCCAGGTATCTGTAACTCATCGAGTGTGCATGTAGTGTACATTACTCCATCCTGCCTGGGACAAATGCACATGGCAAAGACTTATGCTATCGAAGCAATCAGACGGTCTCCTTCAGTTCCGTTGGAGTTATCGAGGTTTACAACCAATAAAAAGGCTTGAAAATACGATGTACGTTCAAGGTATTAGAAAGTTCAAATGTGGAAGTCAGGGGAAAAGAATGATTTAGCAAAATAGATCTTTACTAGCTTGGAAAGATGCGAGGGCCTCAACCACCCTATCGTTGATCATAAAAACTCAGTCTTATCTAAGTTAACAAGGGAAATTAAAGAAAAGATAGGTAAGAAAAAGTAAGAGCCAATCGTCGCCATGCTTTGTCTAGATAGTAGAGCCTTCATCCTCACTTTCCGTGTGCTCGTCCTGCTCAGGTTCCCCTTTCATCTCTTATCCTTCCTCTTTTGCGATGTCAGTGTTATATGGTTCTCATCATGTACAATCTCCTTCTCTAGTCCTATGTGAGCCAGTTTAGTGGTAAGCTGTACCACTCGTTCCTCCAATCGTGGCTATCAGCCATTAGTAGGTTTCATCCTCCCTTGTGATGTTGCATTACATCGCAGGCTTTACGTAACTCCCCAAGAGTGTGTGTAACAAGTCCCGATCTAATGTGTTCCCATGAATCTACCATATACTTATGAGTAACAGGGATATGTAGTCATACGTCCGCCCGCTCATACTAGGCGTAAGGTACTAAAGTAAGAAATAAGTTCTATATGCGTAACCCAGTCCCGTCTGAGTTTCGAATGGGGGTAAGAAAGATCAAGTAGCAAGGAACAGAAACTAATTGTCTCCTTGCTAAGTGAAAAAAGATAAGTCTCAGCATTCGAATTCCTTCATAGTTGATTTAATGGTACCACGTCATGCGCATCGTGCAGCTTCCTGTGTACGTGCGCCATAACGCTCGCAAGGCTCCCTCCCTTGTACTATTGTTGTCTCCTCGTCCATGAGGTTAGTTAGGATATTACTCCCAGTAATGCGCCACCTGGTGTAACCCTAGGTTCCCACCATTGACGTGTTAAGAATTAAGTCTAGAACTAGGAGATAACATATCTCCCGAAATCATATGTTGTAGATATATGTAGCTAATAGCTAGTTGTGTACTTAAGTTGTGAGTGTACTTAAGCTATGATGATTATAGACTAGACTCAACATGCAGTCCTAGTTCACTATAACCAATGGCTCTGATACCAATCTGTCACACCCTCAAATTTCCACTGCGGGGTTTATACCGCGAGGCGCGTGACATACCAGGATCCCATAGCCATAAGTCACAGGAACGAACTCTAAATGCCCAAACCATTTAGTTCGTTTTCAAAAACCAAGTTTAGTTAAGCTGCGGAAGCGTAAACCAAATTTAAACCTTTTAAAACCATGCGCAAAACAACGCACCCAAATTAAAACCATACGAAAGCATAATATATATAATTTATGTGTATGCCCGAGAGCCCAAATGCAGTGAAGTGTACAGTGCTTTCTAATCCTGGCACCGGAAGCTAACTACCTGCAAAAGCATGTAAATCGTGGGTCAACAAACAATGTTGGTGAGTTCACTGAGTAAAGTAGGTGGGTAAGTAAAAGCGTAGGTTTCCCAAACCATGTAACCAAATGAAAACGTCGGTCTTCCAGACCACATAACAGTACGTAAGAACGTCGGCCTCCTTGGCCACAAGTAAATAGCTAATTCAAATGTCAGGGGTAGCTAGCCCACTCATGATAACTAAAACCGGCGAATACCGAACTACTAATGAACAAGTTCCCATAACTGGGATAAAGATGCCTTGCATCATTGTCCATCGACAATGATTATGTTTGAAGCTAATAGTTCACACCCGTGCCCCCAGCACGATGTGAGGTTTGTTAGACCTAATAGCGCTATCAACTAATTAACCCGCTTGCCCAACCGGCAATTGATTCGGTATTTTGAAGGACTTAAACGATGTGTTTGGTTTAGTTCATCAAGGACATATATATGAATTAGTAAAAATAGATTCACCACGTGAACCATGCACCCCAAACCCGTTATGTGTAAAAGTAGTCCCGAACCGGACTAGAAACGTTAAGTAGTTGTCTCAACCCGAGACGCATGCTTTTGAGAAAAGAGTAGTGAAACTCACCTTATCGCGTAAGCAAAGAATCCGAGCAGCAAGTATTATTTGCTACCGACACCCTAATAACAGTGTCACTACGTGAGTATAGGCGTAACATCATTACACCATATAACTCGTTTGTCCAAGGCGTTTTAATGTTCAAAAGTGTGTATGCAACGCCTAGTGATTCTACATGCAATAGTAAACCCTACGGACTCGTTGGTGAATGAGTTGGTTATAATTAGTTTCTACAGCCCGTATGTGTCATAAACATGTGTACTTCCGTTATATGTCAGTTTTAGATCACCTAAGACCTCAAGTAATCACATAAGCACATAATACACAATCTGTGTTTTCAGGACAGATTGTGCGCCATCAAAACGAATTTATTTAAAATAGTAAACCAGTGAGTTATCCTCCCAAATTTTTACTGAATTTTCTTTGGGATTCACTTGGCAATACCTATTTTTGTTTAGTCTTAACTCCAAACACAAAAATTATAAAAATTCGTACAACACAGCAGTATTCAGAAAATTTCCTCAACAGGTCAGTTTAGTAGGAAAATTCTTAAAAATTGTGTATTCATCCAAACGAGATGATTCCACTTGGAAAAGCTCTATTTTTCCAGTATTGACCTACTGTAAAAATTTCATAACCTAACTCCTTGTAAATCTCAAGTTATGCCCATTTAAAGTTAGCCCAATTTACAAATCCGAAAATCTGATATGACCCCTAATCAATTAAAATTCCAAAAACGACTCATCCGACATCCAAAACACATGATTTTACCCATTATGAAAAGCTAAGACCAGGTGTGACCTAACCATGCCAAGAAAACACTAAAATTATTATGTTAGAGCCGTGTTACAGCTCCTACAAATTTGACTAACCATTCTGTCCAGATTTTAGTTTCGCCTAAATCATACTTTAATCGCCTACCGTGTGCACAAAAACTATTAACATTCATCAATCATCAACACAGAACATTCCTAATACCTATTTCATCAGATTCTATGATTAAACATGTCAAGATCAAAGCTTTAAGAATCAAAACACCAATTACTTGCGCAACAAGTATCCTACGATGTTACTAAGCGTTTATGAGTATGTTTAATCCATTTAATCTTCAAAAAGATTCATGCTTTAATGTTTTATAAACCCATTCAGACCTGGACAAACTTATTATATGATTTTTATTAATGAAAACACAAGATAGAAGCATAAGAAATCGTAAAATATACCCTTAGCTCTCCCAATCGATCAATTGCGCGCCTTGGAGCCTCCCAATTGATGATCTTGAGCCTTAGCAGAGGTTGTTTGAGTGAAATATTCGTGTGGGGCAGTAAGGGGGCGATTAGGGTTGAGTATGGGGGTTGCATGGGAGTTAAGGATGCTTAAATATAAGTTTGAGGCGGTTTAGACCCGTCAGGTCTCATTGAGCGGCCGCTCGGTGCCTGTGAGCGGCCGCTCACAGGTCCGGGTGGCGCGCTCTTGCCTCGTTTCGTCTCCCGACGCGTTATCCTTCGACGTTTTCGTTATTTCGGACCGTAACAAGTGTAACCCCATGCATTAAGACCCTAATCAACCTCATGCTCCACTTTTAATGATTTCTATTAACGTGTTCGGTTTAGGTTCACATAATCACGTATGGTTTTCACATAAGTTTGTCAGGTATCACCGAGACACATAAGTTTATTTTTCACCAACGTCCGAGGTTCACTAATCATGCAATCACACATTGACTCACAACCATGCACGTATGTCTTATCTAACTAACCCTAGTTAAGTATAATGCAAGGAATGTAACTAGAGTTTAGTTAAAGTGAGAACCTGAATTTTCGGGGTATCACATCATCCCCAAGTTGAAAAGAATTTCGTCCCGAAATTCAGCAAGTAAACAGTAAAGCCAGTTAAAAAAAATATGTATGCTTGGTTTCCGGATGTCACAACTATGTCGTGCGTTAACGCATAAGTAAGATAAGTCACGATCGGTTTGTCAAGTTAAAGCATATTAAGACTCGAGTTAGTACACACGAGTTTAGATAGTTGGATAAACTATCTTTTAGCCAGATAATAGGCTAGGTTTATATGTGATAGGCTTTTAAGGTGTCCTTTGTTATAATAGGGCACGAGGAAGTCGGTCAAAGCTTCAGGCTTTGTTTGCTAGCTAAGGAAGGAAATTAAGGTGATTTCATGATCCCACTTTTTACTGTTTTATAAATGTTTTCGGGGGGAAGAATTGCTTCTTTTATGAAAACCTGAGGAATTTAAAGCGAACAAGTTTTTAAGAAATGAAATGGGTGCGTGAGTGACACAGCCCCACTTTTACTGGTTTTACTTTTGGGGGAGAAACATGCTACTTACTTGGATCTTTAAAGATCATGTTATACTATGGTTACTTTAGATTACTATATCGCGTTTTATACAAAGTCCCAAGGGGAAACCATGAATGTGCGGGATGCACAATGAGGGAAATGTGGATAGATCTATTGGGCCTCACAAACCCTACTCGACGGCTGGGAGCCGGGCGGGTGCATATTGTCTCTTGCTCCGAGTTTACCGAGGCATCGCTAACCCAGTCAATCTGGGCTGTTTCATCGTACTGGTTCAAGTTTAGTAATGGGTTCCCAACCGTAGTAGTAAAAACACTTAACGTCTAGCTAACGTTCTTATAACCTAGTAGTGACGGATATAATCTTTTCAAACTTATAACAACTCTTTTATTAAACCTGTGAACTCACCAGTTTTATGCTGACTTTTTAAGTATGTCTTTCAGGCTTAAACTTTGGTAACGGCGCGGTTGGAGTGGACGACGTCATGGGATTGAGAATCCTAGAGGGTTAGAAATGGTGTATAGGAAATAGTAGACTTAGATGCAACTTTCCGCTGCCCGGCGAAGCTACCAAACATCACAACCGATGAGGGAAAAGTTGGGGTGTGACACATATAGTCATATAGTTACGTTACATAACTTATTTGTTTATTTGGCTAAATAAATAAAAATTAAAGAATATAAAAAAATATAAAAGTTAAAACCCTATTAAACTATCGAACACAAACGAACACTTACCGAACGTTCACAGACATAGACGAATGAACGTTGCTTCTGTTCATTTTCGCTCATTTAACTAAGCGAACAATTTTTTTTGTTCATGTTCATTCATTTATTAAATGAACGAACACAAACGAAATTTGCGCTAAACAGTTCATGAAGTGATCACTAAAAGTTGAGTTCGTATGGAACCCTAATTATCTTTCTATATAATAAAAGAGTAGACACAGGTCGAATGGAGGCCTTAGAGAGGCTCCTCATGGACCCAACCGCTAAATGGAGCTCCGAAATTGAAGTATATAAACCGTTTTCTTTATTTTTTTTTCATTTTCCACAACATCATTCTCCATTACTTCCTAACAAACCTTTCTATCCTCCTTCTTCATCTTTCATAATTTGTTGATTCTCCACAACCGATTCAAGGTAATCATCGATCCTACTCTTCTAATGTTAATTCCTATTATTATTTTCACTTCATTATTTATTCTTAACATTATTACAAAAGAAATCAATCGTATTTAACATTGATATTCAATCTTCCCGAGTTTTGAATCGGTCATTTGATATATTTTAAAAGTGATATTCATTCATTTCAATCATCATTCTATATTTCTTAACAGTGATATACATTTAGAATGCACATTTAATCGTTTTTTAAATACGATGCACATGATTTATAAACATTTGATTTTGATTTTTTTTAACCAATTCAATATGTCTGATTTATTCTGATTCATTCATTTCAATGATAAAATTTGGATTTTGTTAAGAAAATGATATAATCATTTAATAAATATTGAATGAACACACGTGTTAAGAAATATTGAAGCGAAACTAATATAATCATTCATTCGTGTGTTTCAAGAAGTTTATCAATCCGATTTATTCTTTAGAAATACCGATTTTTTTAAACACTAATTTAATAGATATATAGTGAATCGGATTTAATCATTCTATGTTTAAACATTTAAAAAACAGGATTTCATCCGAACACACCAATACTATTATTTCTCAATTCTTCAAGGTTTTGCATGACCCTTCGTCAACCGTTTTGGTATATTTGTTATTTTTATGTTCATATGCCTATTTAATTTTAAAAAAATGATTCTTTTTTTAATGTTGTTTTTTACGTGTCTTTCCTGACTGTGCCGAAGGCCATGAACAAATTTATGTTGTCTCAAAACATCATCTGTAATGACGTTATAGTTGTACGAAGGACAATCTTGGTTGGTACGTTTATTCCGGTTTGTATTTTTTTGCTTTAAATGCTTTTACTTCGCTACATGTAATTTTTATTTTTTCCTTATTTAATTCCGATTACTATGCAGATAATTCCTAATACGAATGCTAAATTGGCCAACTTAAATAGATCAATGAAAATCAAGATTAAATTTATGGATGGGTACGCGTGGACTGTGCCGGTGCGTGTAGGAATTTCTTCTCAAGTCGTTAGGTTTGTTATTTTCATATTAAACATTTATGTTTACAATATTATTATTTTATAATTAAGTACACATTTAAATTTTCTATACATGATGGCCTGATTTGCTTCAATCAGAACATATTTCCATTGGCGAATATTGTATCTTCAAATGGTGTTCAATACAGCACATGATGTTTGTTACTAAGGTTGCACCACAAGAAGACATTTATTTTGAAATTTAATTACGATTTTGATGCTATTTATGAAGATGTTTAAGGTTATTTATTGACATTAATAAGCATATTTAATTTCTGATTGGTCTTTATTGCAATTAATAAAATTTATTGATATTGTACCATTTTAATGTTATTTATTGACATTAATAATAATTTTTAAATTCTTATTGGATTTAAAGCCTTATTGACCAATTAACGTCAATTACCAATCTTTCCATTTTTATAATTCAAATATATAAATAATTCGGTTTAATATTGTTGACCGACTTTCCTCAATATATTATGACTTTCCTTTAAACAATTATCATGAAACGATAATCATCATTATGATTTCAATAAGTGTGCTAATTTTAAGATGACAATAATAATAATTTGTCGATAATTGGTAAGGCAATTTGAAACGCGGATGCTTTTAATGTAGTTGATTTGAATTATTGATTACAATTTTGATGTTATTTAATAATATTTTTAATCTCATTTATTTATATTACTATTTTTACGAATTTTGGTTTAATATTGTTGACCGACATTCCTTTATATATTATGATTTTCCTTTAAACAATTGTCATGAAACGTTAATCATCATTATGATTTCAATAACTGTGCTAATTTGAAATGTGCTAATTTTAAGATGTCAATAATAATTTGTCGCTAATTGGTAAGGCAATTTAAAATGCAGATGTTTTTAATTTAATTGATTTGAATTATTGATTATGATTTGGATGTTATTTATTTAGATTTTTAATCTCATTTATTGATATTACTATTTTTAAGAATTTTTGTTTAATATTGTTGACCGAATTTAATTTTTATATTATGACTTTCCTTTAATCAATTCTCATTAAACGATAATCATCAAAATTATTTCAATAAGTGTGCTAATTGTAAGATGTCAATAATAATTTGTAGATAATTGGTAAGACAATTTGAAACGCGGATGTTTTTAATGTCATTGATTTGAATTATTGATTATGATTTTGATTTTATTTATTAAGATTTTTAATCTTATTTATTGATAGAGTTAATAGCCAAAATTGTCCCTAAGGTTTGGCCAATTTGCTACATCAGCCCAAAATCAAAACTTTTTACATCTGGGTCCTTCTGTTTTACATTTTGTTGTCAAATTCGTCCCTAACACTAAACCCAGTTAACTTTTGCCGTGAACTCTGGGGTATTTTTGTCTTTTTGGCTACCCACTTTTTAAAACCCAATTTAAACAAAGTTATTCATACCCCCAGAAGACAAAAATATCCAGATGTAAAAATGGGGCAGCTAAAAAGACAAAAATACCCCGAGAGTTAACGACAATAGTTAACTGGGTAGTGCAGGGACGAATTTGGAAACAAAATGTAAAACAGAAGGATCCAGATGTAAAAAGTTTCGATTTTGGACTGATGTAGCAAAACTGACCAAACCTCGGGGACCCTTTTGGTCATTAACTCTTATTGATATTACCATTTTTACGAATTTCGGTTTAATCTTGTTGACCGAATTTAATTTTTATATTATGACTTTCCATTAATCAATTCTCATTAAACGATAATCATCAAAATTATTTTGATAAGTGTATTAATTTTAAGTGTGCTAATTTTAAGACGTCAATAATAATTTGTATATAATTGGTTAGGAAATTTGAAATGCGGATGTTTTTAATGTCATTGATTTGAATAAGGGGTTATGATTTTGTTGTTATTTATTAATATTTATAATCTTATTTATCGATATTACTATTTTTATGAATTTTGGTTTAATATTGTTGACCGAATTTAATTTTTATATTATGACTTTCCTTTAATCAATTCTCATTAAACGATAATCATCAAAATCATTTCAATAAGTGTGCTATATTTAAATGTGCTAATTTTAAGATGTCAATAATAATTTGTATATAATTGGTAAGGCAATTTGAAACGTGGATGTTTTTAATGTCCTTGATTGAGTGATTGATTATGATTTTGTTGTTATTTATTAATATTTTTAATCTTATTTATCGATATCACTGATACTAATATTACGAATTTAGTTTTAATGTTGTTGATCGACTCTCATTTTGATATTACGACTTTCTTTTTAATCAATTGTCAATTACACGATTAAAGTCATCATGGTCTCAAATTCGTATGCTAATTTTTAGTTACCTAATAATTTTAATATGACAGTAATAATTTGTAGATAATGGTTAAGTCAATTTGAGAGGCGGATGACTTTAATGTCATTGATTTGAATGATTGATTATGATTTTGATATTATTTATTAAGATTTTTAATGTTATTTTTTGATATTACTATTTTTACGAATTTCGGTTTAATATTGTTGACCGAATTTAATTTTTATATTATGACTTTCCTTTAATCAATTGTCATTAAACGATAATCATCAAAATCATTTCAATAAGTGTGATAATTTTAAGTGTGCTAATTTTAAGATGTCAATAATAATTTGTAGATAATTGGTACGGCAATTTGAAACGCAGATGTTTTTAATGTCATTGATTTAGATGATTGATTATGATTTTGTTGTTATTTATTGTAGATGCAAATGTGTAGATATCGCTTTTTGGATTGAACAAGATTGCGAATGTTTAGAAGATTTCAAGTTTTGGAAGGCTCAGTCGACCTGTCGAGAGGTCGAATAGAGTTTATCAAGGTCGAATGAAGTTTGTAATTGATTAAGTTTGTTTTTGTTAGTTGGTTCGGGTCTTGTCAAGGTTGAATAGACTCATTCGAGCTCTGCAGAGGTCAAATGGAGAAGTCTATATATATGTTTGATGAGTTTGTAACATACAAAAAGAACTTTTGCCATTTCGTGTGTGTATTAGTGTGTGGTTTCTAGAGAGAGTCTAGACGGTTCCATAGTCTGTTTTCATTGTAATATAAGGTCTTTGTAAGCTAAATCATTAGAGCATTCACATTCGGTCCACTAAATGTATGTGAGTGTGTCCACCAAATTATATAGGGTGAGTGTAAGTGGTTGTGAGTGAAGGAGAGATAAAATATTTGGTGGAAGCACTGTTCCACCCTAAATATGAAAAGTTACTGTTCACCCCTATATATATTTTAATATTTTTGTAGGTAGTTGTGAGTGATGAGAGAGAAAATATAATGATAAAAGTATTATTATTTTAATTAGGAGAGAGAAGATTTAGGGGTGAAGTAGTGTTTTTAGTGTAATTTGATGGATGGGATTTGGTGGATAGGACGAGAATGCTCTTACTTGATTATTAATGAAAATTGTTTATCATGGATATTATCGTGTTATGATCAGGATATTATCATTTTGCATGTGATCTAGGGTTTCCGCACCTAGATTGCTTATACTTGTGTGATAAACTTGTTGATTTTCCAAATCCAATCCTTTAAAAAGTGGTATCAGAGCTTTGCTCAATCACACAACTGCAAATTGATAGTTTTCAATCAAATTTTTCATCAAAAACATCAAAAGTTTTTCTGTTTTGCATGAACACTGCACGAACATGGAGATTGATTGATTTTGACTTGTTTTTACAGATAAAATCAAAATTTCTTTCACAAAACTTGATCTCCATATGATCCGATCCAAAACCTGATTATTTTCATCAAAATCCATCAACTTTTGCATAATTCAGATCAAATTGGTTTTTTTTAAGGAAAAATTGATTTTGAATTGGGTCAGGTCGAATCAGTGTGATTCAGGTCGAACGAGTTAGAATTTTGGGTCGAATCAAGCATTTTCAGGTCAAACCAAGTGTGTTTTAGGTCGAATCGGTGTGATTTAGGTCGAACGAGTTAGAAACTTGGGTCGAATCAAGCATTTCTAGGTCAAACCAAGTGTGTTTTAGGTCGAATCAGGTGTTTGTTCTTCATTCAGAGTGTGTTGGTGTCCATTTGAACCTATTTTTGTTCATTCGAACCTTCGTGGGGTCGAACCAATTACTTTGAGAGGTCAAACGAGGTTCTTTCAGATCAGTTACTCATTCGAACTTATCTAAAGGGTTGAAATAGTGATTTCTTGTTAATTCGAACCCTCGATTATCTTGTTTAGGTCGAACCAGAATTTATATTTTCAGATTTTCTAAGTGTTGTTATTCTTAACATCATGGACAGCATTTGGGGATTACTGATGACACCGAGACCTGCAATGACACAACCACAACAAGTACTTACTAACCCTTGGGCAGTTGCAGCATAGAAAGCTAACACACAACCACCACAAATGCCGAATTACTTTGCCACATCAACTTCATCACAACTGACTGTTACTCATCCTCAACAACAAATGCCAGACTATTGGGGAGTCGCATCAGTGGTTGCTCAAACTCAGACAACAAATACGATTATTACCCTGATTAATGACTTATCAACAGGAAGTGGTAATCGTCCGCCAAAGTTGTTGGATATGTATGAGTATTATCAATGGCAAAGAAAGTTCAAGATTCATCTTGAGGGCATGGGATTGGAAGGTGGAGAAGCATGGCAGATGATCATGAAGGGTTATAGTGCACCAATGGTTGAGAACACTAACGTACCTATTGCGCTAGAAGACTTGGAAGATGATGAGAAAAAGAAGTTTGCAGTAGAGAATAAAGCTTATTCTCAGTTATCTCAGGCCTTAGCTACAGATTTACTACATCAGTTTGGATCTTGTGCGACTTCAAAACAATTATGGGACGTTTTGAACAGTCGGCATGATGGAAATGAGAAGACTACGAGAATTCGTATGGAAGAGATCAAAAAGGAGTTTGAGAACTTTAGTTACATTGAGAATGAAACATTGAAGGAAGTTATTCCAAGATTCTTTCATTTGTTATCAGAGTTATCGAATTATGAGATTGTTATTCCCATGACTGAAGTTGTGGAGAAGTTTGCTGATTCGTTGCCTTCGTATTGGAGAAACATGTTAAGGTACTGAAGGAAAAAGATGCTTATCAGTATTGGTCCATCAATGAGTTCATATAGAAGTTGGAGAACAAAGAGATGGAAGAAAAGAGAAAAGCCAAAAGAGCACAGTTTCCACAAAATCCGAAGCCGTATCATGCTACATCATCTTCTTCTATTTCTAATCCAGGAGGAGGAGCGAGTATTGCACCTCAAACAACTTTTGTATCAAATGTTGAGCCACAAATGAGTGCAGCCAATTACTTCACTTCAGGAACATCTTACACACCAACTTCTTTCACAACACCTCAACCTCCTATGTCAACTGCTTGTTACACATCATTGGCAAGTATTCCACAACAACAACAACCACATGTTGCACCGATGATGAATCAAGCTTCATCAACCCAAAGTCCAATCGTGTTGGAAACTTCGAATATGAACAATGTGACTGTAGAAGTGGCACAACAACATGTTGCTTTAGTTTCAGCAATGGTCGCTTCTTATAATGGACTGGTGGCAATTTGACCAATGAGGATTATTCCCAAATTGATAAGGAAGAGATGGAACTGATTGATATTCAATGGACGTTTGCATGTGTCATGACGAGAGCTAAAGAGTTTATTGAGAAGACGGGTAGAACGGATCTTGCTACTTCACCAAACACAACCTATGGTTTCAACAAAGCCAAGGTTACGTGTTTTAATTGTGGAACTAGAGGACATTTTGCTCATGAATGCACCCAACCTAAACAACAAGGTAACTGAAATCCTTTCAATTCTAACTACCAAAACCGTCAAAGCCAAAATCAAGTTACCTTCCAAAGTCAAAACAACAACAAATATCAGAACCAAAACAATAACCAAAACCGACAAAACACCACACAAACAACACCAAATCCAACTAGAACCATTGTTCCTATTTCTACACCAAACACTTAACCACAGAATGAGAATCAAGCTTTGGTGATACAAAAGGAGGAAGGTTTTGACTGGAATATCATGCAACTTGGTGTTGATGAGACCATAAGTGGTAATGTGGCATGCTTTACTCAAGAAGTGGATAGAGAGGAGTCGGAGATAGTTGAAGATTTGGAAGAAGAGAAGGTTTCTGATAAGGTGGTTACTGAAGTGATCATTGAGGAGGAGGTTCCAAAAAATTGTTGCTGAGAAGGTTGAGGAACCGGTTACTGAAACGGTTTCAGGGACTATTATCGATTCTATTGCTGATGTCTCTGATGATCAAGAATCTGTCTATTCTGATTCAGAAAGTGAATCTGACTCGGAGGCTAGTGTCAACTCTCTTGATGATGCCATTGATCAACTTCTAGCTGAAGCAGATTTTCTGATGACGAAGAAATCGTGCATGGTGGATGATGCTTTCACGAAGGTGGATTATTCTAAGTTCTTCGCTGGAAAAGAAGCTCATTTTGCTTTAATGGCCATGACGGATCCTCCTAAATCGGTAAGTCCTAACTCTGCTTCTAGTGAGAAATATTGTGGTACTTGTGATAGACTTAATGATGAGGTTAATCAACTTAAGCATCAGCTTGAGAGTGCTAAAATCGTCATTCAGTCGTATCGTAAGGACGAACACGATTTCAACAAAACACTTGAGAGTTACAAGAAAGATGTTTCTGAATTAACTAAAACTCTTTCATTAAAACAAATAGCCATTAATCATTACATTAATGAAATTGAGGAAACTAAATTGGAAATGGCTAAAATCAAGTGTTTTGCTGAAAAGATCAACAAGAAGTTAGAGAGTTATAAGAATGTAGCGTATGTTCTGGACCACATCATTGAGGAACCAGTTGAATCCGGTAGTGCAAACTACAAATCTGTTCCTTCTAGGATGTTATTTGAAAATCATAATATGAATTCAGTAACACCGGAGAGTTAAAATAGATTGGATTCAACATCGTGAAACGAATCAAACACTTCTAGTGTTGGCGATCCGAATTCCGATGTGAGACCGATTCTTGGATTGAATGATGAAGGAGTGGTTGCAGAACTTGCAGTTACTGATGTTTCTGATTCTGAGAATGAGGAACCTAAGAAGAATGATGATATTCCATTGGAAAATCACATTTGAATGAATGAGAGTGTATCATCTTCTCAGGTTCCACATCCTCAAAAGATTGAAACCAAAAAGAATCCATCAGTTAAGCAAGTTGAAAAGAATGACCCAAGTGACAAACCCGTGAAAGTGTTTTATCAGATGGAAGGATCTGATAAGATAATTTCAGATGATGAGTATCCTATACAGTTTGCAAATTATTCTAAAATTGAGATAATTTGGCAAGAGAGTACCATTTGGTTTCCAAAACATGAACGAACCATTGATATTCCACCTGAATTAATCAAGCGACTGTATGGTGATGACTCTAAACAACCCAAGGTTTATGTCACTGAGTTTGTTAAAGCAAAAGATAAGATTATTGTATGAACCGGCTTACTCAATGGAGTCCACTCCTGAGAGTTTAAGGCGAAAATGTATTGATGATCAATATCTGGTTAAATCATTCGCTAATCATCATTCTAAGAACTCATTCGAGGAATACCCTGCGTGTTACAAATATGGGGAGAGAGGGCATTTACTTTCTCTCTGCCCATATGTGCGACACAAAAGGCACGAAGTTGAGAGCAGACAGAACCAGAGGGATTCAGTTGATGATTTTTCTAATAGACTGTTTTTTCCACAAACACGATTTTATCCTCAAAGACAACAGTTTTATAATCAAAACCGCTTTTATCCAAAGAGAGATAACCATCCAATCGTCTATGACAATAGAAACCAAACTGCTTTGGAGAAGAAACTGAAGAAACTAATGGTGAACGCAACTCATGATAAACAAAAGATTTATCCAAAACCTGTTGTTAAATCATCAGTTGGACCTGTGTATGTTAAATCAGATAAGGTAGCCAAGAAAGTTTCTTTCAAGAACGATACAAAGAAACCTGTTGAGGTTAAACAACCTCAAATTAGGATTCTTAAATGTTCAGAACAGACTTAGACACCACAGGGTTCTCCAGGTGTAACACCCCGCCTCTAATATCATCCAATATTGTCTGCTTTGCCCACTAGAAGCTCACGGATTTGTTTTTTGTTGCCCGAGTGAAATCTTCCCAGGAGGTCACCCATCCTAGTACTACTCCCACCCGAGCACGCTTAACTGTGGAGTTTTCAGGTGCTCCACAGCCAACTAAGCCTAAAACGCGTTGGTGATTTAAGTGGCAAGACATTACTTATGAACAAAGGATCTCTCCTAGCCACAGCCTATGTGGGATTTTCCTGGTTGTGAGAGGGGTCGGATGTTACATATGGTATCAGAGTCACTCCTGTGCCGTTCGGGATGGTGGGTGCATACCTCATCAGGGAAGATGAGACTCTAACAGGGGGTGAATGCGACACCCTAGGAAAATCCCATATCGGCTATGGCTAGGAGAGATCCTTGGTTCATAAGTAATGTCTTGCCTCTTATATTACCAACGCGTTTTGTGCTTAGTTGGCTAAGGAGCACCTAAAAACTCCACAGTTAAGTGTGCTCAGGTGGGAGTAGTAGGATGGGTGACCTCCTGGGAAGATTTCACTCGGGCAACCAAAAACATATCCGTGAGCTTCTAGTGGGCAAAGCGAACAATATTGGATGATATTAGAGGCGTGGTGTTACACTGGGTGCTTCTACTTCATCTGCTAATGTTCAAGTTAAGAGTGAAGAAGTTTTGAACAATCAGAAAAAGGTTGAGTCAAAACATGTTGAAAAGAAAATTTGTAAAAAAGAATCTTTGAATGTTAACACTCAAAGACCCAAGACCACAAAGGCTTGGGTCCCTCGTAAAAACTAATCGTGTTGTGAATGGTGCAGGGAGCTCCAGCTGGCCCTATTAGCAGTCTATGGATTGTCAACAATGGAGCTTCTGGACACATGACCGATGATATGTCGCAACTCTTTGATATCAAGAATATTAATGGAGGTTATGTAGCGTTCGCTGGGAACAAAGGAGGTTATATAACAGTGGAGGGAAGTGTTAGCAATGGGATTGTGAGTTTGTGAAGCAGATCGATTATAATCTACTGAGTGTTAGTCAAATCTATGACAAGAAATTTTCAGTACACTTTGACGATAAATCTTGCTACATCTTGAAGTCCGCTTTCATCATACCTAAAGAGTGGATCATGCTTAAAGCTCCAAGAGTGAACAATCTGTACATTCTTGACATGAGCAAGGCAACCACAACTCAGGGTCAAGTAACGTGTTTTCTGTCTAAAGCTACAGAGAAAGAATCTATCAAGTGGCGCAGACAGATGGGGCATACTCACCTGAGAAAAATGAACAATCTGGTGAAGTCCGGTTTCATCATACCTAAACGTGTATTTAACAAAAGAACTAAATAGGCTGAAGAGTGGGCAAATGTTGATGTTCAACACTACACTCGAAATGTTCAAGGAAGTTGCCCGATTGGATGTTTGACTACAAAGAACTTTTTGAGTCATTCAATCTAGAAAGCTTGGTTGAAGAAGTTGTTTTACGATTATATTACGAGTGTGAGAATGCAGTAACTTCACCGTTAGACTATCAGGAGTGGGGGCGGGAGAGGGGCGGGAAGGGGGGGGGGGGAACACCGCCGCCGGTAGGGCGGGAAGGCTGGCGTGGGGCGGAGGGCGGGAGGGGCTTCACCGGCGTGGGGGGAGTGTGTGGGACACATGGCAGCTTCTTATTGGTCAGGTTTTTTTTTTTTTTTTTTTTTTTTTTTTTTTAACTTTAACACAATATAATATTATTTCCTTCCCCCCCCCCTCTTCCCCCCTTCCACTCCCCACAATTATTCCCCCCCCCACAAGGGTCCCACAAGTGCCACATGGTGCTTCATCCCCCTCTTTCCCCCCCACCACTCCTTATAGTCTTAGTGCGTCCTATCACCGTGACTCCTCCAGTAGCAACTTCTGATGAAACCAATGCTCCTGTAGTTGAAGAAGAAATTTTCCAGGAAGCTTCAACAACGCTTGATTCTTCTGAGTCTGAAGATGAGGAAGAAGTTACCAGTGAAGCGGTCGTGGATAATGCTATAGTATCATCACCAGTGAACCCTAATCCAGATATTCCATCTTCATCGAATACGGGTAATGATCTGGAGATGGCAGAGAATGTGAATGTTTAAGCGGTGATTCCTGTTCCTGACCATCCGGAATCTCGGATTCATCAGATTCATCCGCTAGAACAGGTTATTGGTGATCCTGGAAGCAGTGTGATGACACGTGGTCAACTCAGACGTGCAACTTCAAATGATAATATTGGAGCCCTTGCCCTGTATACTATAATTCAGAAATCAGGTTGTCAAAATGGTTAGCCTTTTGCTTGTTATGTTTTGCAGGTTGAACCAAGAACATACAAGGATGCTTTATTAGACGAATCATGGGTAGATGCGATGCAGCAAGAATTACAACAGTTTCAGAAACTCGGAGTCTGGATGCTGACCGATTTACCACCATACAGAAAGAAGATTGGCATAAAATGGGTGTTTGAGTGCAAGAAGGATGATCGTGGCGTAATTGTCAGAAACAAAGCTCGATTGGTGGTACAAGGGTTTCATCAAACTGAAGGAATTGACTACAATGAAGTCTATGCACCGGTTGTGCGCATTGAAGCAATCCAAATATTTCTTGTGTATGCTTCTTATATGAAATTCAAGGTGTATCAGATGGATGTAAAGAGTGCTTTTCTATATGGCACGGTTAAGGAAGAAGTATATGTCGGGCAACCACCAGGTTTTGAGGAACCTATCCACAGGGATAAAGTCTAAAAGGTGAAAAAAGCTTTGTATGGTTTGCACCAAGCTCCAAGGGATTCAAACAAGGACTGGTAGACTGTACCCCGTTCACAGGAGAAGTTTGAGATTGGTTGATTTAGACTTGTTTTTACGGATAAAATCAAAATTTCTTTCACAAAAGTTGATCTCCATCAAATCCGAAGCAAAACCTGATTAATATCATCAAAATCCATCAACTTTCGAAAAATTCAGATCAAATTGAATGATTTTTGAAGAAAAATTGATTTTGAAATGGGTCAGGTCGAATCAAATGTTTTTGGGTCGAACCAGTTTGATTTTTAGGTCGAATCAAGTGTTTTTAGGTGAACCAGTTGGGATTTTAGGTCGAACCAGTTGTTTGTTCTTCATTCAGAGTGTGTTGTGTCTCATTCGAACCTTTTTAGTTCATTCGGCCTTACGTGAGGTTGAACCAAGGTCATTTCAAGGTCGAATCAAGGTTTAATGTTTCAGTTTCTCATTCGAGTTGATCTTAGGGGTCGAACCAACTGTTTCCAGTTCATTCAAACCCTTGATTACTTGAGTTAGGTTGAACCAGTTTAAGATTTCCAGATTTTCTAATGTTGATATTCCGAACATCATGGACAACATTTGGGGATTTCCAATGATACCGAGACCAGCAATGACACAACCACAACAAGTACCTACAAATCCTTGGGCAGTTGCAGAACATAAGACTAACACACAACCACCACAGATGCCGAATTACTTTGCCACATCAAGTTCAACAAAACCAACTGTTACTCATCCTCAACAACAAATGCCAGACTACTGGGGAGTCGCAACAGCAGTGGTAGTTCAAAAGTCAGACTTCTAATGCTATTACCACCTTTATTAATGACTTATCATCAGGAATTGGTAATCATCCGCCGAAGTTGTTGGATATGTCCGAGTATTATCAATGGCAAAGGAAGTTCATGATTCATCTTGAGGTCATGGGATTGGAAGGTGGAGAGGCATGGCAAATGATCATTAAAGGTTATAGTGCACCGATGGTTGAAAAAACGAATGTACCTATTGCACTTAAAGACTTGAAAGACAATGAGAAAAAGAAGTTTGCAGTAGAGAAGAAGGCGTTTTCTCAGTTGTCTCGTGCCTTAACTACAGATCTGCTACATAAATTTGGATCATGTGCGACTTCAAAGCAATTATGGGATGTGATGAATTCCTTTATCTTCACAAAGAGCATCCATCTGTGCATTTTTTAACTCTGTCCCGTTGTCACTCCGAATTCTTTTAATCTTCAAACTGTAGAGATGTTCTGAACGGGTGAACAGAACTTTCAAGTTGTTGAAGTGTCACTTTTATGTTGTAAGCACATCACCCACGAGAATCTTGAGTAATCGTCAGTAACCACAAGACAGTAAAGCTCTCCGACATGACTCTTACGCTTGACAGGTCTAAATAGGTCCATGTGCAAACGCTCAAGTGGCATTTCAACAGAGTTCACTTTCTTGGGTTTGTGGGACTGTTTGTGCTGTTTCCCCTTCTTGCAACTCACACACTTGTCATTGGGATGAAAATGTTTCACATTAACACCATGAACAAGTCCATTCTTCACCAAATGATTCATTTTCTGAGGTGAATATGTCCCATCCTCCTATGCCACATAATTGATTATTTCTCTGTAGCCTTTGATAGGAAACACGTAACTTAGCCCTGAGTTGTCATAGCTTTAGACATATCAAGAATGTAAAGATTATTCACTTTTGGTGCTTTCAGCATGATCCACTCCTTTGGAATAACAAAGCCAGACTTGAGAATATAACAAGATTTATCATCGAAGTGCACAGAAAACTGTTTGTCACAGATTTGGCTCACACTTAACAGATTATAGTCAATTTGTTTCACATACGAAATCCTCTCGAAACTCACAATCCCGTTACTAACACTTCCCTCCATCGTGATATAACCGCCTTTATTTCCAGCAAACGCTAAATATCCTCCATTGATGTTTTTTATATCGTATAGCAGCGTCAAATCACCAGTCATGTGACTAGAAGCTCCACTGTCGACAATTAAGGAAAACATTAGTTCTTTCGGGGGACCCAAGCCTGCTTGGTCTTGGGTCTTTGAATATCAGATTTCAAAGATTCATTCACAATCATTAGATTTTGAATCGACCTTTTTCTGATCTATCAAACCTTTCTCACATTGAGATTTTTCATTAGCCTTTGAGTTAGAAGCACCCGGAGAACCCGATGATGACCAAGATTGTTCCGAACGTTTTAGAATCCTGATCTGAGATTTTGAAGTCTCAGTCGGCTTCTTTGTATCGTTCTTAAATGAAACTTTCTTAGTTACCTTCTCTGATTTAATAGAGACAGGTCCAACTGATGACTTAACAGCTGGTTTTGGAGGAACCTTTTGTTTATCAACAGTTGAGTTCACCATTGGTTTCTTCAAAGGTTTTTCCATAGCAATCCGGTTTTGACGATCATAAGTAAATTGACGGTTATCCCTCCTTTGAAAATAATGACTTTGATTATAAAATGGTGCTGGTTGAGGGACAAAACGTCTTTGAGGATAACTATGATTGTCAACTGGACTTCTATAAGATTGCTTCATCTCAACTTCGTGCCTTTTATGCCTTACATACGGACAGTGAGCAAGTAAATGCCCTTTCTCTCCGCACTTAAAACATGCACGGTATTCCTCAAAAACATTCTTGGCATTCGGCTTAGCGTAGGAATTGATTGGATATTGATCATCCACACATCTACGTCTCAAACTCTTAGGAGCTGGTTCCTTTGAGTAAGCCGGCTCCAGAAAACCATTAGCCTTTTCTTTAGGCTTGATGAACTCAGTGACATGAACCTTAAGTTCTTTTGGAGTATCTAGATATATTTTCTTTAAAATTTCTGGAGGTACATCATTGGTCCTTTCATGTTTAGGAAACCAAATAGTACTTTCCTGCCAGATTTTCTCAATTTTTGAATAATTGGTAAATTTTATCGGATACTCCTCGTCAGAGATAATCTTATCGGATCCTTCCATCCGATAAAATACTTTGGCGGGTTTGTCAACTGGGTCATTCTCTTCACATATCTTCACTGACTGATTCGATGCTTTTGGATTTTTCAGAGGATATGAAACCTCAGAAAGTGATCTTGGTTCATTAGTAATTATGTGATTTTCCACAGGAATATCACTCACTTTCTCAGGTTTCTCATTTTCTGAGTCTGAATCATCAGTCGCAGCTGTCACTCCCTCATCATTCAACCCTAAAATCGATCTCACATCAGAATGTGGATCTCCAACCCTAGAAGTGTTAGATTCATTATCCGATGCAGAGTCAGATTTGACTGAACTCTCCGGTGTTACTGAGTATAAATTGTGGTTCTCAAATAACACTATGGATGGAACAGCCTTGTAGTTTGCACTACTGGGTTGTGATGGTTCATCAATGATATGAACAACCACATAAGCAATGTGTTTATAACTTTCAAGCTTTTTGTTGACCTTTTCAACAAAACATTTGATGGTGTCCATTTCTAATTTTGTTTCTTCAAGTTCATTTATATAACTGTTTATAGCAAGTTGTTTTAAAGCAAGAGTTTTCTTTAGATCAGAAATGCCCTTTTTATAACCATCAAGCACTTTGTTAAACTCATTAGCTTCCTTACGATAAGATTGACAGTTGATTCTCGCACTCTCAAGTTGAACCTTGAGTTGCTTGTTTTCCTCTATCAGTCTATCACAAGTTCCACAATACTTATCACTTTTCATGTCAATAGTGGATTTAGAACTTACCTGCTTCGGAGGATCTGTCATAGCCATGAGTGCAAAATGAGCTTCTTTTCCAGCAAAAAACTTTGAGTAGTTAATTTTGGTAAAGGAATCATCAACAATGCATGACTTCCAAGTCATTAGAAAATCAGCTTCGGCCAAGAGTTAGTCAATCTCATCATCTAAAGAGTTGATACTTGCTTCCGAATCTGTTTCACTCTCCGAATCAGAATACACTGAATCATGCTCATAAGGAATATCAGTGACTGAATCAATGACTGTTCCCGAAGTCTTCTCAACTTGTGATTCTTCAGTTGGATCAACAACATAAACATCAACTTCATTTACCATCTCCTCAATTTTTACTTCAGAAACCTTCTCAGTCTCCAAAACATCTCAAAATATCACTGACTCCTCTAAGTCAATCTTCTGAGCAACACAAGCTACATTCCCAGCAGTAATTTCTTCAACACCCAATTGCATCCCAGTCCAGTCATAACCTTCATCCTTTTGGATCACCAACGCCTGATTTTGAGTTTCTGTTTGTTGTTGGCTATTTGGTGTTGAAATTGGAATGATGGTTCTGGTTGGGTTATGTGGTGTTTGAGTTTGAGTCTGGTTAGGTGTAGTTGTTTGTCTAGTAGGGTTGTTCTGTGAGGTGTTCTGTCGGTTTTGGAAAATTGTTTTGTGGTTGATAGTTATTGTTGTTTGGGCTTTGATAGGTTAGTTGGTTCTGAGATTGACTGTTTTTGTAATTTGAGTTGAATGGAGTCCTGTTACCTTGTTGAGCTGGCTGAGTACACTCCCTCTTGAAATGACCTGTAGCACCACAATTAAAACAAGTGACTTTGGCTTTGTTGAAGCCATATGTGGTATTGGGTGATGTAGCCAGATCAGTTCTTCCTGTTTTATCAATAAACTCAGTTGCTTGTCTCATAACACTTGCAAAAGCCCATTGGATATCGATAAGTTCCATTTCTTCCTTATCAATCTGAGCATAGTCTTTTTTTTTTGTAACGGCAAATTTCTAATCCTTATGGGACTTGAACCCATTACCTCCCTTTTGGTGTTCCTAGAAGCTTTGCTCCTACCATTGGGCCACCAACCCCAATGGCATCTGAGCATAGTCTTCATTGGTTAGATTGTTGTTACCAATTTGACTAGCCACCAATCCATTGTATGAAGCAACCATTGCTGAAACCAATGCAATGTGTTGCTGAGCAACTTCAACTGTGACATTGTTCATGTCGGATGTTTCCAACACTACTAGACTTTGACTTGGTTGATTTTGATTCATTTGTGGAATGCAAGGTTGTTGTTGAGGTTGATTCATGCAAGATGTGTAACATGATGCTTGTTGCATTAGTGAAAAAGGTGGAATGTAAGTATTAGTGTATGATGGTGGTGTGTAGGATGAAGTTTGACCAAGATAGTTTATTGGGTTTTTAGGTGGTTCCATGACACTTGAAACACAAGCAATGTGTGGAGCAACTGTACCACCAACACTCGGTCTAGCCAAAGTAGAAGATGTACCAGCATGATACAGCTCCGGATTCTGAGGAAATTGTGATCTCTTTGCTTTTCTCTTCTCTTCTAGCTCCTTGTTCTCTAGCTTTTGAATAAGCTCATTGATAGTCCAGTATTGATAAGCATCTTTTTCCTTTAAAACCTCAATATGTTGGTTCCAATACGGTGGTAGAGAATCAGCAAATTTGTCTACCAACTCAGACATTGGAATCTTAATATCATAGTTTGACAATTCAGTCAAAAGATGACAATATCTCGGAATAAGTTTATTCAAAGTCTCATTCCCCACGTAGCTAAAGTTCTCAAATTCCTTTTTCAATTCTTCTATTCTCAACTTCCTGGTTTTCTCGTTACCATCATGACGATTCTTTAACATATCCCAAAGCTGTTTGGAAGTAGTACATGATCCAAACTGATGTAGAAGATCAGTAGTGATAGCTTGAGATAGTTGGGAAAAAGCCTTCTTCTCTACTGCAAACTTCTTCTTTTCATCCTCAGCTAAACTCTCAAGAGGAATTGGTTCACCTGTATTCTCCAACACTGGTGCAACACATCCTTTAGCAATCATCTGCCATGCCTCTGTACCTTCCAATCCCATCCCTTCTAAGTGAATCTTGAACTTTTTCTGCCATTGATTGTACTCTGCCATCTCCATCAGCTTCGGTGGACGGTTTCCACTACCTGAAGACAAATCATTTATTAGTGTGGAAATAGCATTAGTAGTTTGAGTGTGTACCGCTGCTGCTGCAACGCCCCAATAATCATTCATGGGTTGCTGTGGAGGTTGAGCAACAGTCTGTAGAATCGAACTACTCATCGCGAGGTAATTGATCAGTTGAGATGGTTGAATGTTCATCTTTTGTGCAGCTACAGTCCAAGGGTCCATAGTAACGTGTTGTTGCTGTGTAGTATTAGGCCTAGGTGTTGTTGGAAATCCCCATATATCGTCTATGAAGCTCAAAATGTGAAATACTTAGAAAAAATTTCAAACAAATTCTACGTTCGACCCTTTTTCAACAATCGGGGGATCGAATTTGGAAAAATTCTAGGTTCGCCCCTTAATTCTGACTCGAATGTAGAAAATGTAACCCACTGACTCACGTTCGACCGTTTACAACCCACGTTTGACCTCTCGTAAGGTCGAATGTACCAACACTGGTCGAATGTACAAACACAACACTCAAAACTTCTTGGTTCGACCTAAAAATAACCACTTTCGATCTGAAAAGCTAGGTTCGACCCAAAAACACTACACGTTCGACCCTTCTCTCTCTGGTTCGACCTGACCCATTTGAAAAACGGTTATTCTTTGAAAATCAGTTATTTTGATCCCAATTTTTTAAAAGTTGATGAATTTTGATGATGTTTAATTTTTGACAAAGCAAGGTTTGAGAGCACTATGTAGGGCACTTGATAAAAAAGAAACTATAGAGAAAATCAATTTTTTTTATATATCTTTGAGTATGGCAAATCAAAAGGATGTCCCGCATGTTTTACTTTGCATTTATGCCCCTATGCCCGGTTCCGTGAGTTATTTGTGAGCCTTATTGGCTTTAGTGTTATTTTTGCTCATGTTTTTGCGGGCAAAAGTTGAGCGTGCCGGTTAACTTTTGCAATACAAAACTTGTGGTAGGTATACATCTTTCGGCCTTGAGTGGATTCGTAGCATAAATATGATTGAGGCATTAGGAAAACCTCTTTGTTTTAGCCATTTTCTTTTCCTTTACATACCCACACCCGACATATTCCTTTAGCGAGTCTTGTTGAGCCGTTTCTCGTGTTTTTCATTTTTGCCCATATTTGTTTACACCCACTTTAGCCAAATTAGCCTTTTACATTTTCACCATTTTGCTAAAAATCCGATTTGGCTAGTGTTAATCTCACTTTTTTTTTTTGGTTATTTGTTATATTCCTATGTTTGAATTTTTGTCTAAGTAGACGTGCTTAGTTCCCTCCGAGTTACAAGTTACATATATAGTTAAAAAAGGGGAAAAAGGAAAGAAAAAAAAGCCGCACAATTGGCTTCTATTTAGAGCAATTTTGGAGCAAAAAGAGCAAAAATATTAAAAGCTCTCGATTTGTAGCATGGTAGTAGTTGTATATTATTGTTGTTTCTATTTTTTTCGAGTTAGCCTAGTTTCCGGATTTTTATCACTCTAGCCACTTTCTCCCAAACTTCCCAAGTTACAACCCGAACAAAGTCCTCGTGATTTATGTGATGTTTCTAGCTATGTTGGTAGAAATTGGATCCTTTTACAAGTTTACATTATTGCTTAGTTATTGTCATGGCATTGAGTGTCTATTCATACTCCACATTATGTATGATTCCACATCTTGGGTTGCCTAAGCGGCAGCAGTGTCAGATCTTCTATCATGGTCTGGATAGTACAAGACGACATTTGGTGGATACTTTTGCGGGTGGCGACATTGGCACGAAGAACGCCCGGGTAGCGTTTGAGATCATGGAGAGAGTTGCCGATAAGAATCGCAGACACTAGCCCTTGAGAAGGAAGTCCACGAGGCAGGGAGTCCATCATATAAACAATTTTACAACCATGGCTACATGGATGGACACGTTGTCCATGAAGTTTGATATGTTGATGGCAAACCAGATTCAGTCTAAATCTAGTGGTGAGACGGGTGGAAGAGCGCAGTCGAGTAGTGATTGTCAGCTGGTAGAGATGATTCACGAGCAGGTTGACTTCATGGGAAACCAGGTTTGCCTCCAGAACAATCCCTCAGTAATACCTACAATCCGGGGTGGAATAATCACCCGAATTTCAGTTGGAAAGCTAGCTCTAGCAGCCACCCGGATTTGCTCCTCGACCACATCAGTCTCATGGTCAGTTTTACCATCCTCGGCCTCAGCAGTCCACATCTGAAGTGAAGCCCAACATGGAGGATATGTGATGTGCCGTGTTTTCACATATAATTATCACATGTTTTATACGCTAAGTCGTGCTTTTATCCTTATTTTATCAGGATTTATCTTTCTTTGTTGATAATCGCAGGTTCGGAGGTCCGGTGACGAAAAGAAGTGAAAACCTGTACAAAACGGCACAAAAAACGGACAAAGATTTAAAGACTTTGAAGATCTGCCAGACCTGGCACGGCCGTGCAACCTTCCCGGGTCAACAAGTCAACATTTCCAAGTCAAAGGAGGTCAATTTAAGAGTTTCAGAAGGTGCACGGGCGTGCTCAGTAGTGTGGCACGGTCGTGCTTTACTCTAACGTGTTCTCCAAGGAAAAAATCGACCAAGACTGACAAAACGGTTAACTTTTTAGAGGAGCACGGGTGTTCCAAGTAACTGCCCAACAGTTTCTGCGTAAAGGACTCTGCAACAGTACCCGTTTTCGAGCATGGGCGTGCCAGAACATCGTCGAGGGCGTGCCAGAGCTGAAATGCCTATAAATTGAGGCCTCCACCCCACATTTTGAAGCATCCCTTCCCACTCACAAACCAACACTTCTCCATGAAGTTTCTCCCCCCTTAAGGGTTTAGAGGTGTCCCTTGGAGCCTGGGATCACTCCACAAACACCTTGAGTGAGAGAGAAACACCCCAAAATCATCCAAAACCCTTAGAAATCTCCATACAACCTTCCACCATGTCTTGTGCACAAACCCAACCTTGTGAGCTTGTTGTATTAACCATGCTAGGCTAGATTTCTGTTGGTATTGTTAGGGTGAGGATGGAAACTTGGTATGAATTAATATAGTTTATCTTTTATTTTAAAGTGGTGTTTTGTGTTCTGAATAATTCTTACTATTCTAAACCTTGTTTAATGGTCTAATTAACAAATCACTTAGTCTTTGGTCTTGTGAGTGTCTTGATAGGAAGTGGGAGGACTCATTAGTGTACCCATGGTGTGTAAAAACCCATGCACTTGTGAGCTAACCTAATCCCATGAGTAGTGATTGGTCCATTTGTGGGTAGAAATACACACACTTTGAGACTTAATCCTCTACTATCAAGATCTCATTTAGGGTTGGTACGGTCTTTATACTCGGTCTTAATGATAAGTCAATCTTTAATCTTACACCTTGGCTTCATGGACTATGTGAAGCTTTGATGTGGGTTAAGGGTAGATGAACTCGTGTTGAAATAAAACGGTCTTTATTTTATTTCATCATTATTCTGCCGCACAGTTAATGATAGACCAACCACTTTTTGATAAGTTAATTAAACCAAGTAGGGGATGCACGTGTGCTGGTTAGTCACGACTCCTCTATGATATTAAGTGGTAACTTGCTTGGTCATGCTCCGGCCACCGACAAGTTATTCATAAAAGTCTAGAGTAGTTTGATGTCTATATCGTAACACTGGGAGGCGGGTAATTCGGGGTTGAGTCGACACAGTCTCGAGTCACTTTCTTTTCATTGTTGAGAGGTGAGCTCACCAGGTCGGGAGCCCCTCATAATAACATTAATTAAGATCACAGTTGTCCGTACAGTTTTGCGAAAACAATCACCTCTAGAAAATGCAGTTGCAATTCTAAGTTAAGCACAAGTGCGCACTCGAACACACCACTATAAAATAAAGATAGCTATTTTCATACCAGGTTCCATCTGATCCCGAAACAACACCATTGTTTTGCTATTGATTTTTCTTAAAATTTCTCATATCTCTTTTTACTTTTCTTCTCGCAATTTAAAGAAAGTCGTTTTAGTAATTTTAGGAAGCTGAGTAGTAAAAACTATGTCCACGGATTCGATACTGGGTACTTGCACATTTCTATACTATATACGATAGGTACGCTTGCCTATTGTGTTGGGTTTAGAACGTTGAGCAACTATCGTTTTAAATTATAAATTTAAAACTTGTAAGTGTCTTTCTGTTTTCTAACTTGCTCATCTTTTCATCAAAGCTTTTGGCATCTCCTCCGCGACTTTGCCCTTTCTGAAATGAAGTTTAGTTTTCTTAAAACACCCACATGAAATCAAGTTTTTGGCGCCGTTGTCGGGGACATGACTGTTTTAGAGAAAGGTTTTCTTAAAATTACTCATTTTCTTTACTTAGTGTTTTTGTTAAAAGGTTTCATCTTAAAGGTTCTTAAATAGTGTATGAACTTGCATCCCTCGCCAATTCTTACACCTCCTCTTAAAGAACCCGAAAGATATTTTAGAGCTAAAAGAAAAGAGCAAAAATTAAAAATGGCACAAGTTGATAGAACCATCTCTGATTTTGCTAGACCTTCCATCAATGCCTTGGGCCTTAGCATCGCTAGACCCAACGTTGATGCCGACCATTTTGAAATCAAGTCCCATGTCATCCATATGATACAACAAAACTGCACTTTTCATGGCCTTCCCGATGAAGATCCCCATGCTCATATCGCAAATTTCCTCGAAATTTGTGATACTTTTAAGTTGCAAAACGTCTCTCCTGACGCTATTCAACTTCACATGTTTCCTTTTTCACTAAAGGATCATGCCAAAGCATGGTTAAACTCACAACCCGCAGGTTCCATTACCACCTGGGCTGACCTTGCCCAAAAATTTCTCTCAAAATATTTTCCTCTAGCCAAAACCGCAAAGTTAAAAATGACATCACCACCTTTTGTCAAGAAGAAGGAGAGTCACTCTATGAAGCTTGGGAAAGATTTAAAGATATGTTGAGAAAATGGCCACACCATGGTCTTGAAGTTTGAATACAAGTTTCATCCTTCTATAATGGGATAACGAATCAAGCAAGGTAGACACTCGATGCAACCGCAAGAGGTATTTTTGGGAACAAAAGACCACAAGAAGCTTATGATCTCATAGAAGAAATTGCAGTCATGTAACATTTGTGCATTTTCTAATTTTATCGTAATTTCATTTTAGTCACCATATTAAGATCTTTTGGGATTTCAAATAAAACTTATGTTGCGTTATTTGTTTAAGTTTTAAACTGATCAAAGCGCAATCCTCCCCGAGGATTCGTAACGGACTCTCCTAAAGAGTCAATGTTCAAGTAGTCCCAAACCGGACTAGAAAACGTTTATCAAAGTTGTCTCACCCTGAAACGCATGCTTTTTGAGAAAAAGTGGTGAAACTCACCTTAGGTTGCACGTGAATGATCCAAATCCCTCAAACAGTAACGAGCTACCGACTCCCTATTACAAGTGTCACTAGGTGAGTATACGTGCATAACCAACACATCATGCAACTCGTTTGTCCAAAACTTCTAAAGTTCAAATCGTGTAGTGACACCTAGTGACTCTACACGCACAAGTAAGTCCTACGTATCCCGTTGGTGATCATAATGATTATTATCAGTTTTATACCTTATACACATCTCATATAAGTATTCATACAAGTTCATGTCAAATACATACCATATAAGACTCCAAATAGTCATGTAAACATTCCTTACAAAATCTGCGATTTTAGGGCAGATTGTGCGCTGTGAGAAACGAATAATTTAAAATACTTAACGAATGAATTAAACTCCCAAAGTTATACTAAATATTCATTGGGATTAATTTGATAACCCATATTTTTGTTTTGTCTCAAAACCAAACACAAGAATTATTAAAATTCGTACAACACAGCTATGTCCAGAAACTTTTCACAACAGGTCAGTTTAGTAGAAAAATTCCCAAAAAGTGTGTATTCACCCAAATGAGGTGAATCCACTTGTTAAAGCCAAGTTTTTCCAATTTTGACCTGCTGTCCACATTTCATAACTTAACTCTTTGTAAAACTCGAGTTATGATCGTTTAAAGTTGACCCAATTTATAAGTACGAAATTCTGATATGACCTTTAATCAAATAAAATTCCAAAAACTACTCAAACGATGTCCAAATCTGATGGTTTTGCCGATTATGAAAAGCTAAGATCATGTACAATACAATCATGCAAAGAAATCATCAAAACAATCAATTTAACATCACAATACAGACCCTACAAAACACCCTAATGAATCTGCCAGAAACTAAAACTTGCATCCCAAGTTATTCATAAACCCTAGTTATGCATAAAAATCTCTAACACATGCATAATCCATATTATCATGATCAAACACATATATTATCATGTAAAAACCCTAATTATGATTACTAACAACAATCATCATCATCAAATCACAATGAACATTCAAGAACTCCTACTAACATATGTCATGCGATTTATATATATATATATGCATGCCTTATGATTTTTAAACTTTTCATGGATTATTAATCATCATAAAACATGTAAAGATTATACCTTTCAATGCAAGAGTCCTCAAAGCCTAGAGATTGCACCCAAACTAGCTTGAAGAGATTAATAGGATTGATGTTTGTTGAAAATCAAGAGAGAGGGGGTGGGGGGTAGCTCACGGCGCAACAAAGGGGTAGGGTTAGGGTTTATGTTTTTTTTTTTTGTCTCCTAATTAAAAGAAGGCTTGGCTTGTTGCCCAAGCAATTATGTTTTAGGGCCCTTTTAGTCCACTAATTGGACCCGTTAATCGTGTTTTAGCCCAATACTGGACCCAATAATATTAATCATCCTATCTTGCATAAAAACCATTGTTTTTATCATCTCATAACATATTGATCATAAGGTGCACGTAATTTGCATGGTTTACATATTAACTTTCAGTCAAGCGGTAATTCACATAAGCATGTACTCCACATAAACATGTAACATCACGTTCATCATAATTCAATTGTACCTATTATTATATTTGCCAGATAAATCACCAACGTTCGGGATACGGGACTCGTGTGTGTGACAAAACAAGGATTTTCCTACTTATAACATATGTTAATATCATCTAACATATGTTAGGCCTTCTTAACTAACCCTAGTTAAGTATTTAACCACGTATGAATATGTAAGTTAACTAGAGTTTAGTAAAAAGTGTTAACCTGAAAATGCGGGGTATCACATCATCCCCATGTTGAATAGAATTTCGTCCCGAAATTCAGCAAGTAAACAATAAAGCTAGCTAGAAAAATGTGTGCTTGGTTCCCGGATGTCACATCATCCCTGTGAGCGTTGGATTTTATCTAAAACAGGATTACACGATCATACAAGTCACAAATCTAGGTGCGGAAACCCTAGATCTGAACAAATTGATAAGATACAAATCACGACACAATCAAGATCATTTTCAATATCATTTTCATAGATTAACTTTCAATCAATAAGCATTTACAACGGTTTATGTTAATCTAGAAACACAAAGACAATCTCTCAAAAACACTCCTAAACCTGAACTGAACCTGGACACAAATGATAACTCTCTTACATAATCAAAAACTCAAAATCTATATATAGCCTCTGCACATTCGCCCCTTACAGATGGTCGAATGTGAGCAATTTCCACATTCGCCCACTAAGAGTGGTCGAATGTGTCTTCATTCCATGTCCATTCTACCTTCGTCCGGTTCAAGTCTACCTTCGCCCCTTTATCTTCACCTTCGCCCATCCTGATCTACATTCGCCCATATTGAACTACCTTCGACTATCTACTAACATGTGTTAATTATAGTATATCCAATCCTTAGTCGCAAAATGCATCAACAAACTCCCCCTCGACTATTGATTGGATAGTTTTCTTTGATAGTCCATCGTCCTGTTCATCAGTTTGATTCTGAGCTGCTTCTTCTGCTCAGAAGTCATTGGCGGCTCGAATGTTTTCTTCACAGGCTTTGACACATTGGCTATCTTCACATTTTTGCCAAGTTTACCCTCCAAGTTGCTTCCTGCATTTATATCGTATGCAAAACAAACTCCCACAACTTGAGTGTACTTCCTCGCCTGAGCAAAGTCGTTGGGTTCATAATAAATCGGATTAAAGAACAACATGATGATTTCTTCGAAAGTGCAGTTTATCAGCCACATAGGATCAAATACATGAACATGCTTGTATTTATCCTTTCCATCCCTCAACACAATCACTGCTTCTGCCTTCCTCCAATCGTAATACCAGAATATGAAATCAGCACTGAAATGCTGTGGCATTGGCATCAATGGTATCTTTCTCATCACATTTGGTGCTTTGTAGATTAAAGTCACACGCTTCATATTGGTTTGAGGATCAATATCCCTATGCTCTTTTCTTCTGGGATATTGAGGCTTAAACCTGTTCCATTTCGTGCGACTTTCCCAAACCAATTTGTCTGCACACCAACCGACATGCGAACCATTTACCTCGGCACCTGACATCGGGAATCTGCACAAATCTCTCACCGCCCAATACGGTAGAGTAAGCAAGTCACAGAATCTGTTGAAGTACAGAATTCCGGTTTCCCATTTCGCAGCAATACACTTCAGTCTGCCCAGATAAGTCCACCCAAGAGCTCTGCCTTTGAACTTGGCATTATGAAATCGATAAAAGTTACCTTGAGCTTCAGGTTTGGGTCGGTTCTCATCCATCTCCTTCAACTTCTTCATATAATTCTTCAACTCATCAGACTGGTTAGAAGAATCTTTCTTTTCATCACCAAACACCTTCTCAACAAACTCTTCGCTTCTTCTCTTCGCTTTCTGTTTCGCTGACTTGTTTGGTATCTCTGTGAAGTCAGGAAATACTTCATTTTCATCTTCTTTTCTGAAATACTGGGGAAACTCCTCATGAGTAATATCTTCAATCTCAACTTCATTGTTTTCTGGAGTATGCACATCATCTGAATGACTTCCCATATCCTTTTCAGGAATATCAGGAATCGATTCATCCATCATAAACTCCTCAAACGTCTTTCCTACTCTCTGTGCGAGACCATCTAAAATTTCTTTCGCCACAGATGCAGGTAGTTCCCCTTCCTCAAGATCTGGATCTTCATATTCCAGCTCATATCTCAGATCATCAGTCTGGAATATTTCAGCGAAGCATCCAGTGAACTCAATGGTCCACTCCCTCTTCTCCAACATGTTCTTGTATATCAGTTTAGCATCATCAGAAAGAGATCTCACCTTTTCGTTCCAAAAGATACTTTCATCCAAATCTACATTCCCTCCTTTCTTCTTGGAACTCGATTCTCCAGTATCTTTCTTCTTCTGTGATGTTCTCTTCTCATAACTATACTTAGAAGTATCATCTCCTCCTTCATGATCACTTCCACTGCTAAACTCATCACCTTTCTTTTTCCCTGTACCCTCAGCACCATCATCACCATCATCATCGTCATCATCATCATCATTGTTGTCATCATCGCTTTTATCCGATCCATCATCATCCTCTTCATCATCATCTTCTTTCTCTGATTCAGAATACTCATAATCAACCTTCTGTTCATCTTCTTCTTCATCTTCTTCACCCTCTTTCAACTGGGGTGCTCTACTATACAACTCTTCAATCAAACCACAAAGACGTTTGTTTTCTTTCTTTAACTCTTTGTTATCAGCCTTGATCAGTTTGATCTTGTTTTTGTTTCTATCACATCTCCTCTCAAGCTTTTCATTCTTTGCTTCTAACATCTGAATCTTTTCATTTATCTCATCCTGATTCGATTTTGAAGCAACTACAATTTGGAGCATCTTCTCCTCATTCTGCTTGAACTTTGTAATCTCAGCTTGTTGAGCAATCAGCATTTTCATCATGTCCTCCATCTTCTTATTGACTTGTTTCATAACATCATCATCAACAGTCACTTTCTTTGACTTTGATCTGGAGGGTTCAACTTCAACAGCTTTCTCCTTTTGAGGCTTCTTAAACATTTCGAGCACTTTATCCATATCGATATTAAACTGATCGATTGGTAAAGTCTCTGCCTCCTTACCTTTCTTCTGCTTCTTAGCAACTGGTGAAGATAACTTGGAAGGTGTTCCAGCATCAGGCAATCTCTTACCCTTCAACAACTGAGCTAATTCTTTCTCTCTCAGTTCTTTCACACTTGACTTCTTTGCCATCGTCTTTTGTTTCTTTGTCTTCTTTGGCAAATTCACAACTACTGTATCTCCAACACTCAACTCAGCTAGATCAACTCCCAAACCTTCATCTTCAACTGATTTCCTTCTTCTCTCAGACTCTTCAATCGACTGATTCAATAATTCAGACTCACCAACCATAGTGGCCTTACGTTTGGTGGTCCTCACGTTCTCGTCATCAGAATCCCACTGTTCATCAACCTCAGTCTCTTCCGAATCCACAGACTCTTCATCCACCAAACCTGATCCTTTCTTCGCAGTCGATTTCTTTCTAGCAGCCTGTTGCTTTGTGCTCCCCTGATCAATAGCCTTTCCCTTGCCCTTCCCTTTGGCTCCAGGATTGACTACTTGACGCTTCCGCTTAGTGCTTGAATCAGCATACACTAAGGGATCGTCGTTGTCTGAGTCACTATCATCATGTCTAGCTTTGTTCTTGCCTGGATCAGTGTAATCCGGACGAGCCAAAGCTCCAAACAATCTCCTGTTAGGTGGTTTCTCATTATCAGCTACACCTTTGTATCCTTTCATCCTCATCAAGGTTCTAATATTCATGTGATCTTGCCCTAGAATCATTGTCGGATCCTTCTTCAGCATTGGATACTTGTAATCAAAGATCATCATTAGAAACCTTGGATACAACATAAACTTCTTAAACTTTATACCCTTCAGCATCTCCAACATGTGGTCAAGAATCATCCCAGACACATTAAATGGTTTGTTGAGTGTCAACGCAACCATTAATGAGCTCAAACTCTTTCTCATCACGTCATAACCACCACTAACACATCCAAAGACATGAATCAGAACATGTGCAAAGTACTTGTACTGCACTCCCAGCTTCCCTTTATACATCGATCCGTCAGTGATAGGACCTTTGTATTTCATTCTTAAGAAGCACGCCTTCTGTTCTGTCCACGACAATTCCCTGGGATCTTCTCTATCTTCGAACTTAATCTGTAAAGCTTCCCGAATGTCGGCTTCAGTCAAGAACATATCTATCTCCTGAATCTTGCTCTTGATGATAGTTTGATTATCCCAGTAGTCATACTTAGCGTTCTGGTAAAAATCTTCAATTATGTCTTTGTAGATGATGGTTGGTGTGGCTAGAGCATGTACAATCCTGCTCCTCTTCAGAAATTCAATGATCCCTGTAAACTCCGTGTTCTTCTCCACGTCTCCTAGATATGCGCAACAGTTGTGCGATCGTTCGAAAGGCCAACTGCTCGGAGTAGATGTTTCAGCTACGGGGACTGGATCTTGAACAGTTATCTCAGCTGGAGTCTCAACATTCACTGCTGGAGCTTCAATATTCTCTGGTTGTTCAGCCATCTGCACATGAAAATCAATAAAACGCGTCAAAACACAAAAACGACAAAAATATAAAATTCTGGTCAAAAATTATTCTGCACATTCGCCCGTTTAAAAATGGCCGAATGTGGAAATTATTGGTCGAATGTGAAATTGTATGGACGAAAGTGAATATGATCTTGATAAAAAGTCACATTCGTCCGTTTTTGTGTTCATTCGCCCAAACATTCTCACCTTCGCCCGGTTTTTGAACCGAAGGTGGAACCTGTTTTCCCCCAAAAATTTAAAAAATTGCCATTGTTGATTTTAACATGTATTTTTGATTCTAATGTATACTAACATGTCCGACTAAAACTCGTTTATAATCAATTTTATCAAAACATCAGTTTACGTAGGTTTTCAAATGGAATTAGGGTTCTTTGTGTTCAATCTATCAAAATTATCATCTAAACACGTTTTTATCCTAATTCCTTCCATCATCTCCCCCTAAAACCTATGTAAATTGATCGGCAATCAAAATCAAATATCAAACATCATCAAAAATCACAGAACAGAAACCCTAGGTCCGGTTCTTTAAACAATCAATTTTGATCTGTTATTGCGTCCATTACCTGCAATATTATGCTTAAAATGATCAGAATGAACAAGGGAACAAATCAGTGAAACAAGGAAAACACAAGCAACAAGGTCTGGTACTTATGAATTTTTGAAAAAATTTTCGAATGAGAGACTCGAATGTGACAGGTCTATTTATAAAGGTTCACGTTCGCCCGAATGAAATGGACGAATGTGGGTAAAAACCACATTCGCCCCAAGTTAATGGCACGAGTGTGAATATTGTCCACCTTCGCCCCTAATTAAAGACCCGAAGGTGGAATGTGATACCCGGAAGTGGAAATGTCACCCGGAAGTGAATATAACCACCTTCGCCCAAAACAAAAACGGTCGAACTTGAAGATTTTTCCACATTCGACCCATTTAAGGGGCGAATGTGAAATGGAAAAATCTGAAAATTTCGCCAAATCACGAATTCGAATCCCGTTCAACATTTTTCAATCCGTTAAACTTCCAAAACTCTAATTTTCACATTTTGAATGTCACAAAGTCCAGATGGTGTTATCAAATCTCAGAAATCGACCATCAAGCATCCCCGGATATCAAAAATAAAGCAGAAATGCAAATCTTTTGGATTTTCTGAAATTTATATCAAAACACACCTAAAATCTTTTTGGATTTTGTAACTTTTTGACAATAAAAGTAAAATGCAACAAAATAAAATGCATCATAGTAAATGAAAACAGTAAAGATTTTGTGATTTCCGGTAAGAGGATCATATCAGTTTTCTGAGAAATCTGAACACAGCGTTGATCTTTTTCAATATTATCATTAGAGAACAATATGTGACACGGCAATTGCTGATATTGTTGTCCACATAAGCTCACATGCAGACAATTACGCAATGCTTTAAAATGATACGAATTAGATGTATTAGACTAACACATTGTGGTTCCCACACACACGACATACTCCCGTATCAAGAAGTAATCTGCACAAAGACTCATTGTAAAGCGTGATTATGCTTTCGTCGTCTGTAATTGTACAAGATATAATGCATAGAGGTATACAGGTCAGCAAATTAATGCAGCAAAGCAACATATGCACCATACCAGGTTGAGGACGGATATTAATCATGATTTGCATCAATGATCAATACGATATTATAGATAATCTTTGATCATCATATAACATGGAAAGTTCCTCAATTCGGTAACTTTAGGTTTTGGCATAAAGCTCTTTTATAAAGACATCCTGTCTGATCTAGGTCCGTAATGACTTACAGCAGAAGATCAGATAGGCTATCCCCAGACAACTAATAACATAACGACCCTAAACCTCCGAGTTTTGTACAAACACCCTATCAAACGAAATTACGGTACTAAGACCATATGCCCATGAGGTGTTCATCCACAAACGCGTAGTTTATTATGTTTGTATCACTAATGCACGCAATATAAAGTCTACGAAGCCTATCAGCATATCACACGTAATCAACATACGTCTCATTAAAACTATACAATTCTTTAGCCTGTGTCAGATCCCCACTGATGTACTATCATTTCCTCTTTTTATCCAGGAAATCATTTTGGGTTTTTCTAATTTTTAGGTATTTTGAAAATTTTTCAATGTTTTTGGTTTTTCTGATAAAATGACTCCCCCTAAAATAAAGAACATATTTTTGGGTTTTTTTAATTTTTCTGAAAAACAAAAACAAAAATTTGAAAGAAACAATCCACTTGAAAGCATCAACTTCTTTGAGGATTAAACAACCCCCTCGAAAGCATCAACTTCTTTGAGGATTATGATAGTAAAGAGAAATTCCCAATTAGCAAAGAGAAATTCCCAATTAGCAAAAATTAAAAACTAAAACTAAAAACGAAAAATGATAAACCGAGGAGCCGATTAGTCCTGTTTTTCCTTTATATTGTTTACTTTCAAAAGATATTCAAAGCGGGATCTGTCAAAAGCTTTTGTAAACAAATCTGCACGTTGGTAGTCAGTATGGATTTTGACCATGTCAATCAATTCTTTAGCATAACAGTCACGGATAAAATGATATTTAATCCGGATATGTTTAGCTTTAGAATGATTTTCAGTATTTTTAGTTAATGCAATTGCGGCTTCGTTGTCACAGTGTATAGGGGTTTTAAGAAATTGCAAACCGTAATCGACCATCTGTTGTTGGATCCAAAGCACTTGCGAACAGCAACTCGAGGCTGAAATGTACTCGGCTTCACATGTAGACAGTGCGACGGAAGTCTGTTTCTTGCATTGCCAGGTAATTAACCTGCTCCCTAAAAACTGGCAACCGGCTGTTGTTGATTTGCTGTCTTTGTCACAGCCGCCCCAATCTGCATCACTAAAAGCAATAAAATCAAAATCATCATCATTAGGGTACCAAAGTCCTTTTGATGGACAACCCTTCAGATATCGAAGGATACGCTTGACCGCCGTCAGATGACTTTGTTTCGGCTTCGATTGGTAACGCGCACAGAGACACGTTGCATACATAATATCTGGTCGAGACGCTGTCAAATACATCAGAGATCCGATGATTGCTCTGTATGTAAATGGGTCTGTCAGCTCCCCCTTAGCGTCCACTCCAATCCCGTGATTGGGTTGTATCGGGGTATCCATCGGCTTAGAGTCCTCCATCTGGAATCGGCTCAAGATGTCGGCAACATATTTTGTCTGGTGAATGAAGATCCCGTCGGGTCTTTGATCCACCTGTAAGCCGAGGAAAAACTGCATTTCTCCCATAGCGCTCATTTCGAACTTCTCCTGCATAACAGTTTCAAATTCCCTGCACAAGAGTTCGTTAGTTGAACCAAATATAATATCATCAACGTAAATCTGTACTAGAAGCAAGTCATCTCCCGTCTTCTTCGTAAAGAGGGTGCAATCGACGAGGCCGCGCTTGAATCCTTTGGAGATGAGGTATGTACTTAGCTCCTCGTACCACTGTCTTGGAGCCTGGTGCAAACCATATAAAGCTTTGTTCAGCACATAGACCTTGTCCCGGTGGATTGGGTCCTCAAAGCCCGGTGGTTGCCCGACATAAACCTCCTCCTTGACTTTACCATACAGAAATGCGCTCTTGACGTCCATTTGATAGACTTTGAATTTCTTATACGAAGCAAACGCAAGGAACATCCGAATAGCTTCCATTCGTGCTACTGGTGCATAGATTTCGTTGTAATCAATTCCTTCAATTTGATGGAAACCCTGCACAACCAATCTGGCTTTGTTCCTTACAATAACTCCACGATCATCCTTTTTGCACTTAAACACCCACTTAGTGCCTATTTTCTTTCGTCCCGGCGGCAAATCTGTGAGCGTCCAGACTCCCAATTTCTGGAATTGCAATAACTCTTCCTGCATTGCCTCAACCCAGGCATCTTCTTGCAAAGCGTCTTTGTATGTCCTTGGCTCTACCTGCGACACATAACATGCAAACGACCAATCATTTTGGTCACCAGATTTCTGAATTTTGGCATACAATGCTAAAGCACCAAAACTCTCTGGCGTATTAACGCTTTTAAGCTGCCCTCTGGTCATCACTCCACTACCAGGATCACCGATTACTTGCTCCAGCGGGTGAATACGATGAATCCGAGATTCCGGATTAACAGGTACAATCACTCCCGTCTGAGCAGTCAAGTTCTCTACAGCATCCTGATCATGACCCGTGTTAGATGATGAAACAACATCTGGATTTGGAGTTGGGTTCACAGTTTGCTCTTCTAAGTCTTCTGCATTTTCAAGAACAGCTTCTTCAAATTGTTCATCTTCAGATTCTGAAGTGTCTAATGAAGTTGAAGCTTCTTGAAACAACTCTTCTTCTTGTGTAGGAGCACTGGTATCACTAGAAGCTGGTGGGGGGTTTACGGTAATTGGACGCATCAACGGTGAAGTTGCCGCGTTTTCACACTCGTAAAGTAATCTGATCACAGCTTCTTCAACCAGGCTATCTAGATTGAATGATTCAAAGAAATCTTTGTAATCAAACATCCAATCAGGGCCCGTGCCTTGCAAATTTTGTGTGTAACGTTGAACTTCCACATTAGCCCAATCCTCCACTTGACGAGTTCTCTTGTTGAATACCCGTTTGAGCGGGGTTGCATATCCAACAAAATATCCCTCTTCAGCTTTAGGACTAAACTTCTCGCTTGGATTCAACATCGTACATGGCGCCCCAAATGGTTCTAGATACTCTAAATTGGGCTTTCGTCGGTGTAACAGCTCATAAGATGTTTTTCCAAACTTCTTCACTGTCAAAACCCGATTTAATGTGTAATTAGCTGCATAAATCGCCTCGTTCCAGAACATTACTGGAAGATTTGAGTCAGCGAGCATTGTTCTTGCAGCCTCAATCAGAGTCCTATTCTTTCTTTCAGCAACACCGTTCTGTTGCGGGGTATACGGAGCTGAATATTCATGATGTATTCCTTTGCTTTCACAAAGTTCATCCATCTTTGCATTTTTAAACTCCGTCCCGTTGTCACTCCTGATTCTTTTGATCTTCAAATTGTAGATATTCTCCAGCCGAGTGAACAGAACTTGTAAGTTGGTAAAGGTGTCGCTTTTGTTCTTCAAACACATCACCCATGAGAATCGTGAATAGTCATCAGTGACAACTAAACAATAAAGCTCTCCGAGATGACTTTTGCGCTTGACCGGTCCAAAAAGGTCCATGTGCAATCGCTCAAGCGGCATCTCAACAGAGTTAACTTTCTTCACTTTATGGGATTGTCTGTGTTGTTTTCCTTTCATGCAGCTCACACACTTGTCGTTCAGATGGAAATGTTTCACGTTTACTCCATCGACAAGTCCATTTCTCACTAACTGATTCATTTTCCTCAAATGAATGTGTCCCCATCCTGCGGTGCCACATAATCGATTCTTTTTCGGTCGCCTTGGATAGAAAGCATGTTATCTGTCCCTGTGGTGTCATTGCCTTGGACATATCAAGAATGTAAAGATTGTTGACTCGAGGTGCCATCAACATAACCCACTCCTTTGGAATCTTGAAGCCCGGTTTGAGGATGTAGCAGGATTTGTCATCAAAATGCACAGAAAATTGTTTGTCGCATATTTGACTGACGCTCAACAGATTATAGTCTATCTGTTTGACATAAGATATCCGCTCGAAAGTCACAATCCCGTTACTCACGCTTCCTTCCATCGTGATATAACCTCCTTTATTTCCCGCGAACGCAACATATCCTCCATTAATATTCTTCACATCGAACAGCAACGCCAAATCCCCCGTCATGTGGCCTGAAGCTCCACTATCAACAATCCAGAGACTGCTAATAGGGCCAACTGAAGCTCCCTGCACACAAAAAGTAAACAATTAGTTCTTTCGGGGGACCCAAGCCTGAGTCTTGGGCCTTTGAACTTTGGCTTTCAAAGAATCATTCTCAATGACTTTCTCAACAACTTTCTGTTTTGAATCAACCGTTTTCTGATTTTTCAAAACAGATTCATTCTTATCACTCACCTTTGATGTAGAGGCTCCTGGAGAACCATTAGGTGTCCAAGATTGTTCAGACCTTTTGAGAATACGGATTTGAGATTTTGGTTTCTCAATAGGTTTCTGAACATTGTTACTAAAAGTAACTTTCTTAGCAACCTTATCTGAATTAACAGACTTAGGTCCAACATTTGACTTGACAATTGGTTTTTGTGAAACCTTTTGTCTATCAGCTGTTGTGTTCACCACTGGTTTTCTCCAAGATTGTTCCATTGCAATCCGATTCCTTCGATCATAATGAAATGGACGGTTGTTCCTCATTTGAAAATTGTTTTGATTATGAAAATGTTGTTGTTGAGGAACAGTCCGTCTATGCGGTGGGACATAATGATCAATCGGCTTTTTGATGGAATTCTTAACCTCAACTTCATGTCTCTTGTGCCTTACATATGGACACTGAGCAAGTAAATGCCCGCGTTCTCCACATTTAAAGCACTTTCTATATTCCTCAAACACATAATGAGCATTTGGTGAAGCAAATGATCTTACAGGAAATTGATCATTATATTGTTGATTTCTTAAACTCTCAGGAAGTGGTCCTTTCGAGTAAGAAGGTTCATGAAAACCATTTGCTTTATCATCAGGTCGAATGAACTCAGTGACATGAATTTTTGGCTCTTGAGGAACTTCTGAAAACAGTTTCTTTAAAATTTCTGGTGGAATTTCATTGGTTCTCTCATGTTTTGGAAACCAAATTGTGCTTTCTTGCCAGATTTTATCAAGTTTAGAATAGTTAACGTTTTTAATCGGAAATTCCTCATCAGCAATGATTTTATCGGATCCTTCCATCCGATAAAACACCTTTACAGGTTTGTCACTTGGTTCATTCAGCTCATTCTTTTCAATCACATTCTTAACATCATTCTTTTTCTTAACATCATTCTTTTTCTTAACATCATTCTTTTCAGACTTCTTATCATGAATAGCTTTTGCCATCGGATGAACATGATCAGATGGTGATACTGGTTCAGTAGTAATGATGTGATTTTCTTTTGGAATCTCACATTCATTATCAGATTTATCACTACCAGTATCATCATTATCTGAGTCTGAACTATCACTCTCAGCATAAACACCCTCATTGTTTAAGCCCAAAATCGGTCTCACATCTTCAGGATATGGATCACCAATACTCGAGGTATTAGATTCCATATCTGATGATGAGTCTGATTTCACCGAACTCTCCGGTATAACTTGATGATAGTTATGGTTCTCAAAAAGAACCGGAGATGGTACAGACTTGTAGTTGGTGGTGTTATCATCAATGATATGATCCACGACATAAGCAACATTCTTATAGCTTTCTAACTTCTTGTTAACCTTTTCAGCAAAGCATTTAATGGCAGCCATTTCTAACTTGGTGTTTTCAATTTCATTGATGTAGTTATTTATGGCCAATTGTTTCAATGACAAAGTGTTTTTCAAGTCAGAAATGTCCTTTTTATAGCCATCTAATACTTTGTTAAAAGCATTTAACTCTTTGCGAGTAGATTGACAGTTTTGAATAGCACTATCACGTGAAATTCGGAGTTGTTTATTCTCCTCTGTCAACCTATCACAAGTCCCACAGTATTTATCACTCATGACATCAGTGCTAGATTCAGAACTTACAGGTTTTGGCGGTTCGGTCATGGCCATCAAAGCAAAATGAGCTTCCTTTCCAGTGAAAAACTTTGAGTAGTCGATCTTGGTGAAAGCATCATCAGCTATGCACGACTTCCTCGTCATCAAGAAATCAGCTTCTGCCAGCAACTGGTCAATATCATCATCCAAAGAATCAACACTTCCCTCTGTGTCTGATTCGCTCTCAGAATCTGAATAGACTGATTTACACTCCTCGGGAACATCAGAAACTGAATCAATCACCATCCCAGAACTCTTCTCCTCAGCCTTAACCTCAACAGGTTCACTCTCCACTTCCATCTCAGTCTCAGAGTCATCACTCTCACTCTCCTCAATTTCTTTCTTCTCATCAACTACCACCGACTCTTCCAAATCAACCTTATAAGCAACACAAGCTACATTCCCACCAGTAGTTACTTCTTCAACTCCTATTTGCATACCCGACCAGTCAAACCTCTCATCCTGCTGAGTTACCAAAGCTTGGTTCTGATTCGCATTCTGTTGAGTCTCAGTAGGTGTAGTGATAGGTACAACTGTTCGGTTTGGGTGATTAGGAGATTGGTTTTGAATCTGGTTTGTGTGTTTGGTTGTCTGTTTTGGTTGTTAAAGTTTCGGTTTTGATAGTTGTTGTTATTTTGGTAAGAAACTTGGTTTTGTTGACGGTTCTGGTAATTTGCATTGAAAGGGTTTCGGTTACCTTGTTTAGGTGGCTGGGTGCATTCCCTTTTGAAGTGTCCTTTTTCTCCACAATTGAAACATGTAACCTTCTCCTTATTGAAACCATAGGTTGTGTTGGGAGAAGTTGCCAAGTCAGTCCTTCCAGTTTTCTCTATGAACTCTGTTGCTCTCCTCATTATACTCGCAAAAGCCCATTGAATGTCAATGAGTTCCATCTCTTCTTTATCGATCTGTGCGTAGTCTTCGTTGGTCAAGTTGTTGTTCCCAATCTGACTAGCAACCAATCCATTGTAGGATGAAACCATTGCAGAGACTAATGCAATGTGTTGCTGAGCAACCTCCACAGTCACGTTTCCTAAGTTGGATGTATCCAAAACCACCGGTTGTTTATGTTGAGTAATTTGATTTGATGGTTGTTGTGTTTGGTTAGCGGTGTAAAAACTAGCTTGTTGCATTGGAGAGACTGGTGAAATGTAGGAAGTATATTGTGGTGGTGTGTATGATGGTTGTGAGTAGGAATTGTATTGTGGTGGTGTATAGTTGGTGGTTGGTTTTGATGAATCCATGACATTGGAAATGCATGCAACATGTGGTGCAACGCTTCCAGAGCTCGAGTTTCCAGCTGAAACTGAAGTACCTCCAAAATACAGACTTGGATTCTGAGGAATCTGTGACCTCCTAGCTTTCCTCCTATCCTCCAGTTCTTTGTTCTCCAACTTCTCAATAAACTCTGAAATGGTCCAGAATTGATAAGCATCCTTCTCTCTGAGTACCTCCACATGCTGGTCCCATTGTGGTGGCAAAGCATCTGCAAACTTATCCACCTGCTTAGTCATGGGAATCTGTACACCATAGCTAGACAATTCAGACAATAAATGCATATATCTCGGAGTTAGTTCTTTCAAAGTTTCATTATTAATGAAAGAAAAATTATCAAACTCTTTAACCAATTCCTCCATTCTCAAACTCCTGGTCTTCTCATTTCCATCATGCTTCCTCTTCAGCTTATCCCAAAGCTGCTTTGACGTTGTACATGTCCCAAACTGATGCAACAGGTCACTTGTGATCGCCTGTGTCAGTTGAGAGAACGCCTTCTTCTCCACCACGTATTTCTTCTTTTCATCCTCAGTCAAGCTCTCCAGAGGAATCAACTCACCGGTATTCTCCAGAATCGGTGCTGTGTATCCTTTAACGATCATGCTCCATGCCTCAGCTCCTTCAACTCCCATGCCCTCCAGATGGATCTTGAACATGGTGTGCCACTGGTTATACTCTTGCATATCCATGAGCTTCGGTGGCCGAGTCCCACTACCTGTAGACAAATCCTTAATCAAGGTAGAGATAGCGTTAGTGGTTTGAGTATTTACCGCCGCTGCAGCTACTCCCCAGTAATCTGATTGTAATGCCGGATGTGCTACATTCTGAGGCATCGTGCTCGTTGTTGTCATGTAGTTATGTGGTTGTGAGGATTGCGTGTTCGTCTTTTGAGCTGCCACAGTCCATGGGTCCATTGTCTGCTGTTGTGGTTGTGTTGGTGCTGATCCCGAAGTAGTTTGAAAACGCCACATGATCAAAATCTGAAAATCACAACACTTAGAAAAATTTTTCAGCAAAAAAATCTTAGGTTCGCCCAAAAATAATACGTTCGTCCAAACAATCTCAGATTCGTCCAAAAAGTCACACTCTCGTCCCTTTTATCTCACTTTCGTCCAAACAGTGATAACCGAAGGTGAGAATGACCAGAATGTAAAACAAATCAACACACTTTCCACTTTCGTCCTAAGCAAAACGGTCGAATGTGGAACTGTATACCCGAATGTGAAAAGTTTCTAGACAAATTTTCAGGTTCGACCACTTTTTCTTCAGGTTCGCCCACTTTTAGTCAGATTCGCCCACAACACTCAGTCCAGGTTCCAGGTTCGCCCAAAAACAGCAGATCTCATTTTGAAAAACGGTTATTGTTTGAAAAACGGTTATTTTGATCTCAGATTTTCAAAAGTTCTTGGATTTCAATGATCTTAATCAGGTTATGTTTCGGATTTGATTTGGAACAACTTTAAGTCTTGGAAAACTTGAATTTGACCACAAAATCACCTTTAAATCGATCAAAAACTATGTTTTTAAGAGTTTTTGTAAAAACAGATGATAATTTGTCTAAAACATGTCCAAATCAACTCTGATCTTATCAAACTTGTTGTTGTATGATCCTCTATGCTCTGATACCACTTTGTGAGCGTTGGATTTTATCTAAAACAGGATTACACGATCATACAAGTCACAAATCTAGGTGCGGAAACCCTAGATCTGAACAAATTGATAAGATACAAATCACGACACAATCAAGATCATTTTCAATATCATTTTCATAGATTAACTTTCAATCAATAAGCATTTACAACGGTTTATGTTAATCTAGAAACACAAAGACAATCTCTCAAAAACACTCCTAAACCTGAACTGAACCTGGACACAAATGATAACTCTCTTACATAATCAAAAACTCAAAATCTATATATAGCCTCTGCACATTCGCCCCTTACAGATGGTCGAATGTGAGCAATTTCCACATTCGCCCACTAAGAGTGGTCGAATGTGTCTTCATTCCATGTCCATTCTACCTTCGTCCAGTTCAAGTCTACCTTCGCCCCTTTATCTTCACCTTCGCCCATCCTGATCTACATTCGCCCATATTGAACTACCTTCGACTATCTACTAACATGTGTTAATTATAGTATATCCAATCCTTAGTCGCAAAATGCATCAACAATCCCCAAGTTGAAAGGAATTTCGCCCCGAAATTCACTTTTAAAGAGATGCTTTATGTTCCGCGTTTGATCTATGTACAGTTTCAGGTTCAGTAAAGAGGTGTGGATATTTGAGCCGCATCTGATCCCTGCGCTCCCACGTATATTCCGGTCCTAGACGGGAATTCCATCGTACCTTAACAATAGATATAGTGTTTTGTCTGAGTTTCTTGAGTTCATCAGGTAAGTTTAACTTGTAAGCTACCGGACCAATCCTTTCGACAATATCGAATGGTCCAACGTATTGTGGGTTCAATTTTCCCCGTTTTCCAAAGCGTATCACCCCCTTCCAAGGTGATACCTTCAATAGAACCTTGTCCCCAACCTGGAACTCCAAGGGTTTCCTACGCTTATCAGCGTAACTTTTCTGTCGATCTCGAGCAGCAGCCATCCGGTTTCTGTATGTGCTAAAGGATCGACAAATCTACAAAAACATGATCAAAACAAGTTTGATTTAGGTGCGGAAACCCTAAACCAATCACAAAATGATAATCAATCAGATCAAAACAAACAAATCATCATTCAAAGCTTTTCTCATTAATAAACAACTCGATTACACGTTAATTTGATCAAAACATTAAAGACACAACGTGAATTAAGCTTAACAAAACTCTAGAGAGACACACTGAAAATGGAGGGAACAATAATGACTAAATTACATTCAAAAAATGAACTCGACCTATTTATAGGCCTGCACATTCGCCCATCACGTAGGTGCGAATGTGCAGATTCGACCAATCCAACCGTCGAACCAAGCAATACATAACATTCTAATTCTACATTCGCCTCCTGTCTCTCCTTCGTATAAACTTTCTTCCTTCGCCCACAACCAGACTCCTTCGCTCATTCGACAAACATTATTAACATATGTTTATTGTACAATCCAAAGCATTAGTCGCATAAATGCATCTACAAACTCCCCCTCGACTATTGCTTGGATTGTTTAAGTCTTCGTTCTTCATCCATTCTTATGTTTATAAACAATGTGATTTTGACTTATCTTAGTAATGTAATTAAGGTTATTAGTTTGTATATTTTAAATGAACTGTTAAATCTTTACAATTGTAGTATTTCTAATAGATAAATATGTTATGGTTGTGCATAGATTGTTTTAGAAGAACATAAAAGTTTAACTTTGTATTTGAATATTCAACTTTTTGCCTTTCATATGAATGTTCTTCAACATAGTTGATTTTGTTTGTTGGTCTACTTATATAAACTGCATTTTCCACACAAGACGAATTAATTGTTGACTTTTGTTTTGTATAAAATAACGTTTTATTGATATATCCGTCATAAACTTAACCGTGGATAAATGATTACTGTTATAGAATTTTGAACGAATGGGTTACAAAACATGCATTTTCCTGCAGCTGCACTTGCTGTTTATAGGCTGCTTAAATTTAAATGGACGTCTAAATTTCTAACAGTGGTAGTTTTATTGTTTTACAACCCTGTTTTTTAAAGTAATACAACCATGCGTTATATTTTGAATATAATATTTGTAACATAACAGATTCTTCAAATTCATTACCCCTTTTAATGATTTTGGTTGCAACATGTTACAAAAAATGTTCATATCCAATTCTACAAACATATAGTTGTTTATGTATATATTTTACATGTTACAAATAAAATATGTTATACTGAACTTTTTCAGCTAACATATCAACTACTACTATCGAACAAATACTTATATTTATAGTATAAAGTGTCATTAAAGTTCATGTTATACGGTTTTTCATTTGACCAGGGGACCGGGTGTGTAAACACGGGGCTCTAACCTAGTTAATAATATTACGCCTTTATTACTATTACTAGGTTAGAGCCTCGCGTGTACACGCGGTACATGTCCATGTCAAATGAAAAAAATTCTATAAAGATCGTAGTATGTAAATTTTATTTCTTGAATGTTACGTAATACAATTCGTATATATTTTGGTTGATTGTAAATTATCATAAAAAAAGTTTAATGCTACCCAATAACAGATATATGAATCAACAAATGTTTGATTAGACGTGATTTAAAAACAAATAATGAAGTGAATAAACACATCATCTGCTGGTGAACATACTGAATTGCCAACTGATGCATTCAATGATGCTTTGATAGAGTTTTGAAAAAGCTGAAGAAAGGAAATATTCCAGTTGCTGAAGCTTCAACACCAAAGGTTACTGTAGATAGTGATGTGATGACTGCAGTTAACCAGAAGCTTGCAGATATGATGAAGATCATTAATCAGCAACAAGCAGAGATTGAACAGTTGAGGAATAATGACAGAAAGATGTTGGATATTGTCGAATCTTCACATGAGAATCAACAAGCTCTGGATGCAAAGATTAAACGACTTCAGAAAGAGAACAAGAAGTTGTTAAAGCATGAACAAAGAAACACCAGAAGGTACATCACTATGAAAGATAAGAACAAGAAGTTGAAAGCAGACAACAAGAGTATGAATAATCTGATAAAAGATTTGTACTCCACAATTACAAGCTGGTGAAGAAGATAAAGAACGTGACGAGGAGGAAGTTGATTTTGAACCATCAGATGAAGAAGAAGAAGATGATGATGATGAGTTGAATGAGGATGCCGGTGATGCTCCTAAAAAGAAGAAGAAAGATGATGGTGATGATGATGATGGTTCAGGAGAAGATTCAGGTGATGGTAATAGCTCTGCTAGTTCTGATAGTGATGATGATGATACTAACAAGTATAAGTGTGAAAAGAGAGGATCAGGAAAAGACACAAGAGAATCTAGTTCTAAAGCTCCTGGTGGCACTACTGACGATGATAATATCTTCTGGAACGAGAAACTAAGAGCCTTATCTGAAGAAGATAAGAAATTATATCGCCAGATGTTGACTGATAGAATCTGGACGATCGAGATGACTAGTAGGTTTCCAGAGATATTTGAGTCAAACGATATGCGTTTTGAGTTAGAGTATAATGATCCTGATCTAGAAGACGGAGAAGTTTCTGCAGCCGTATCAAAAGAAATATTGGAGGGACTGACGAAACAGGTTGGTAAATCTCTGGAGGAGTTGATGTGTGAGAATCAGATTCCTAATATACCTGAGAAGGAGGCAGGTAATCATTCCGATGATAGAAATGTCCCAGTATTTGAAGAAGTGGAGATAGAAGATATTACTAGCGAGGAATATCCAGAATACTTTAAGAATGACAAAGATTCTGGATTTCCTGAATTCTCTGAAGAAATGTTGAGCCAGACTGAGAAACTTGCTCGTGAGAAGAGTAAGAAGTTTGTTGAAGAAGTGTTTCCAGATTGTCAAAAGCCAAATACTGAACAATCTGACGCTTTGAAAGAATTATTGAGGAAGCTTAAAGAAAAAGAAGCTAACCGTCCAAAGACTGAAGTCCAAGGTAGCTTTTACAAGTTTCACAACGAATTGTTTTAAGGGAAAGTTCTCGGCTGGAAGTACTTGAGACAGCTTAAATGTGTCGCAGTGAAATGGGAGAAAGGAATTTTGTACTTCGACAGATTCCATGACATTAAGACACTACCGTACTGAACTTGAACGTGGAGCTTTGACTCTTTGACTTTTTCTCTGGGTGATTTTGGCGATTCTGTTTTCTAGGGTTCCGGTTTCAGTTTTTTCTGGTTTTCTTCTTCGTTTTTTGTACTGTTCCATTCATTTTTGAGTGGAATCTTCACAGTACTTCTCTGTTTCTATGGATCAGTCTGTTGCTGATCCTAATCGGGGTTTACCCCCTGATTTACCACCCGATTTGACTATGTCTGAGAGCTTTTGTGATTCCCTGGCTATATCTGTTCCTGTTGGTTTTGATGAATCTCGTGCATCTCCTAACTCTCCTTTGAACCCTAAGTTGTTTGATAATTCTCTGGAGCTGAATGTACAAGCTACTTCTGCTCCATATCTGTCTGATTGGCGTAAGAATATTCTTATTTCCAGGGAGAACAGCTAGTTAATGTCTGAACAGGATCAATTAATGGTTGAGACTTCCCCTCGTGTGACTCACTGGCAGTTCTTTGGATCTGAGCATTTTGTGGTTACAGATCTAACCATTGGAGAGGCCATTCAGGTATTGATTGACAAAACTTATACTGATAATTCATTTGTGGCTGCGATGAATTGGTTTATTAATATGAATTATCTGAATATGAGTTTTGAACTGAGGTTTGGAGAGCTGTTAATGAAAGTTATTGAAGCTGATAATAAGGGGAATTCTTTGGATGGGTCCTATGTGCAGTTTAGTGACAAGTGTGTTGAGTTTATGAATTTTGTGATGAATGTTTGTGAGAAGAATGAACATAGGATGTTGAAAATTGCATGTATTGATATGGATGGTAATAGTGATGAGATGGATTTTTCTGAGAAGTCTAGTGGGGATGATGGGAACAAATATGAGACTAAGGGTTGTCTATTGCAGGTTGATTTGCAAATATTTAGGGATTTGAGTGATGATCTTGTCCAGAGTTGGTATATTACTGATTCTGTTGATAGATTGACTGCTTTTTATAAATACTATCATATGAAATTTGTTGAGGTGATTGACTGCTGCATTGAAGAGATATTTGAGTATGATTCAAAAATTGTTATTGCTCTGTCTAAATGGGTCAATAATCAGTGTAGGGATGTTGGGGATGAGACTTTGTATGATGTTATGTCTGAGAATTCTTTAAGAATCCTCTTAAAAAGAAAGGTGTTAGATAAGGAGAGTTCTTTTGGTGGCATTTCTGACAATAATGTGATTGATGGGGGTTCTGATAGGCTTGTTGTTGAGGAGAAGAGGTTGAAATTCTCTGCTAAGGAGGATGATACTAAACAGACTGGTCCTAGGAAACGTGTGTACTTTACTGATGAAGGAAGGAAGATTATGAAGATTCTCTTATCCAGAAATAAAAAGGCTGCTAGAAGATTTGAATTTGATAAGAATGCTATTGTTCCTGTTTTTCCAGTTTTTAGAATAGGTACTTCTTTTGGAAATGTTGGCACTACTCCTATTGAATCAATGAGTATAGAAGAAATGGAGAAGGAGATTAGAGATTTGAAGAAGTTGGAAGGGGTCAATAAATCATCTGCAGGTTATAAAACTGCTGATGGATTGATTTTTGATCCTTGGGAGGTGGATACTAATGCTAAAGTTAACCTTGGCTTGTTAGGAGGAGATTACTCTGTTAAGGAGACTAGGGAATTTATTAAGAAAAGGGAGGTGAGATTGAGGGATTTGGTAGTGGGGTTGGGTAAAGCAAAAGAAAAGTTTGCTAGACAGAAGGAGATGCTTCATGATAAGGGTATAGACATCATTAGGAAGTCCCCTGTATTTGGTGCTTATTCTGGGGTTAAGCCTGTGTTTAAAGCATCTGCTAGTGATTCAAAGGATATTAATGCAGAGACTGCTCTTGCTGCTGAAAATAGTAAGTCTGAGTCTGGTAATACTAAGGGCAGACCTTCTTATGCTAATGCTGTTAGGGGAGAAAAAGTGGCTGATCTGGTTAAAAAGATAGTCTATTGCCCTCCTACCACTCTTGATAGTGGTGAGAAGGTTGTGATGATTAGACCGGAGTTTGTTGAAAAGGTTAAGCATGTATTCTCAAAACATCTCTATGGGTATTTTGTGGGGTCCTTCTGTTCCATTGCATGGGTGAGGTTTAATCTGTTCAAAATGTGGAAGAAATATGGAGTTGAAGACATTTCAACTAATGGCAAGGGATTATTCTATTTCAAGTTCTCTGAGGAAAAGGGTATGTTGGATGCCTTGAAGGCTGGGCCATGGGTGGTGAATGGTATTCCTTTGGTTATTCATCAGTGGGAGGTTGGTACTACTATTATGAAAAAAGATCCTGCCAGTGTGCCTGTTTGGATCCTATTGAAGGAGGTGCCCTTGGAATTATGGAATGTGCAAGGCTTATGTGAAATTGCTAGTTGCATTGGTAAACCTTTACTCTTTGATAATATAACTGTTGATAAATGTTTAAATAATGAAGTGCAGGCTGGTTTTGCAAGAATTTTGGTTGATGTGATTGCAGCTGATGCTCGTCCGAATGTGGTTAGAGCATTTTATCCTATAGAGGAGGGTAAGATTGAGAGAATTGCTGAGGTGTTGGTTGAATACCAAAAGATTCCTGTTAACTGTACTCATTGCAAGGTTTTTGGGCACACTTATGAAACTTGTGATGTTAGGGAGTTAACTGATAAGGAGAAGACTGCTAGGTTACAGAAGAATGTTGATATAAATGTAGAGGGTCAGGGTGGTTCTAAGGGTGGTAATACTGATGAGGAGGGTTATAAAACAGTGTGGAATAAAAGCATGGCAGCTAGGAACTCTAGCAAGTCTAATGATCAATTTATGGGTGGGAATGGAGTTTATGGGGAGGGGCACTTAGGCAGAGAAATATGGGTTTGAGGAATGAGGATAAGGGGGTAAAATTACAAGAGACTAGTCACAAAATGAAACAAGCTGTGTTGGAGTTTGCTGAGACTAAGAATACTGGGAGAAAAGAATCTGGGGGTGCATCTTCTTCAAAGACCAAGCCAGTTGTGCATCAGGGTAAGGGTAAGGGAATGAAGACAGGAAGAGAGGAATATGTTGTAAAACAGATTGGTAGTAGTGGGAGCAGGAAGACTAGTAAGGAAGTTCAGGTTGTGGAAGTTGAAAATAGATTCAGTGTATTAAGTGATGAAGCTATGATTGAAGCTGATGGTGAGGGTATTATTGCAAATAAGCAGCCTTCTCCCATACCTACTTCTAATGCTAAGCCTAAACACCCTTCCAAGCCGGTGACTAAAAATCCTTCACATCCTATTTCTAAGCAGGCTTCTTGCCCATCTTTGAGAAAGTTTCCACTAGTTCTAAAACATCTTCTAGACCTAAATCTGAGAAAGCCACTGTCACTATCTCTTCCCCCCCCTCCTGAACCTTTTTCTGTTGATGAGCCTGTTGAACATAAATCCTATAGTTTCCACAACCCCTCCCCTTATTTCCCTGATGAGTTGTGTTCTGATCCTGTGATTGAGAAGTGTGTCACTGAATTGAATCCTGGGCAATTAAATGATATTATGTTTTATATTGATCAGAGAATAGTTCCTTCTAAGGAGCAGGTTGAGGAATGGACTATTGATCAAACTCACTTATTCTTTGTATTGTGTCAAAAGCATAATTTTCTTGAGGGATTGGATTATGATGAAATTGAAGATATTGAAGTGGAATCTAATGGTGATGAAGTTAGCTCTGAAAACAATGAAATAGGGCAATTCATGAAGCTGGATGATGGGGTTGATAATCAGAACATGCAGGATGGGCATGATTCTGATCTTAAAGCTGGTTCCCAATGATGGTTCAGAGCTTGAACATGATGGCATGGAATGTTAGAGGTATGTCTAATGTTCCTATGCAGAATGAGGTTATGGAGGTTATGAATGACAATAATGTTGGAGTTTGTTGTTTATTGGAATCACATGTGAAGGGTAAGAATCTTGACAATGTGTGTGGCAGGATTTTTCGTAATTGGCAGTGGGTTTCAAATAGGCCTTATTGCTCTAATTGGGTTAGGATTATTATTGGTTGGAATCCTAGCCTAGTTGATATTATGGTTATGGAAATTTCTACTCAGGTTATTCATTGTTTTATCAGGCCTTTAACTGGGGGAGCTGCATTTTTCTGTTCTTTCATATATGGGAATGTTACATACCCATTAAGAAGACTTCTTTGGAATGATCTCAAGGTTTTTGGTAGTACTATTAAGGATGAGTCTTGGCTATTAATGGGTGATTTTAATGCCATCTTAGACCCATCTGAGAAATCTATGGGCTCTTCTTCTATTGATGCTTCTATGTTGGATTTTAGGGAGTGCTGTGAGACTATTCATATTGATGATATTCCTTCCTCAGGTCTGAAGTTTACTTGGAATAAGTCTCCAGGTAAAAAACAGGAGGTTTGCTTAAAAAACTTGACAGGATCATGTGTAATGGAAGCTTTCTAAATGCTTTCCCTGAGGCTGCTGGTAACTTTCTCCCATTTTTATCCTCAGACCACTCTCCTGCTTTAGTTTCTATGAAAAGTAAAGATGTTTGGAAGCCAAGGCCGTTTAAGTTCATGAATTTTTTGGCCTCTAAGCCCAATTTTTTGCCTTTGATTCTGTTTGGAAAGGAAGAATTCAGGGGTGTTCTATGTTCTCTGTTGTTTCTAAATTGAAGAAGTTGAAGAAACCTTTGAGGAAATCGGGAAGGGAGCAAGGGGATCTTCATGATAGGGTTAAATCTCTGACTAGAGAGTTGGGTAAAGTCCAGGAGGAGGTGGTTCAGGATCCTCACAATGCTGACTTGAGGGATCAAGAAGTTGCTTATATTAATGCTTTGAAGCAGGCCTCTCATGATGAGCAGTTGTTTTTTAAACAAAGAGCTAAAGTTGAGTGGCTGAAAGCTGGGGATCAAAATACAGCTTATTTTCATAAAGCTGTTAAAGGTAAGATTAGCAGAAGTAGAATTAACTCTGTTATGGATGCTAATGGTAATTATTTTGAGGGTAGATGTGTTGGGGAGGTATTTGTTAAACACTTTAAAAGTTTCATGGGTAGTAATGTGCAGGTGAATGGGATTAGGGGGGCTGATTCTTTGTTTCATACCAGATTATCCAGGGCTGAGGCTGACTGCATGGTTAAGGAAGTTACTAATGAGGAAATTAAAAAAGCTATTTTTGATATTGATGTTGATAAGGCCCCTGGGCCTGATGGCTTTTCCTCTAAATTTTTTAAAGCTTCCTGGTCAGTCATTGGTGATGAGGTCTGTGAGGCCATCAAAGAGTTTTTCTATAATGGTAAACTACTCAATGAAGTCAATGCAACCATTATTTCTTTAGTGCCTAAGTGTCTGAATCCTAGGAGTGTTGTGGATTATAGGCCCATTGCTTGTTGTAATGTTCTTTACAAATGTATCACTAAAATCATTTGTGAAAGAATTAAAGGATCTCTTGATAAGATTGTTGATAATTGCCAAAGTGCTTTTATCCCTGGGAGGTTAATCAGTGATAATATTCTGTTGACACAAGAGCTGTTGAGAAATTACCATAGAAAGGGAGGGGAAGCAAGAATTGCTTTGAAGATTGACTTGCAGAAAGCCTATGACACTGTTAACCATGATTTTCTTGAAGCCTGTCTCGTAAACTTTGGTTTTCATCCTTGTATGATTGCTTGGATCATGACATGCATAAGGTCTGCTGCTTATTCTATAAATGTTAATGGGGAGAGTTTTGGGTATTTTAAGGGATTGAGGGGCTTGAGGCAGGGTGATCCTATGTCACCTTACCTGTTTACTATTGTAATGCAAGTCCTGAAACTGATCTTGGATAGAAGGATTGCTGGAAGTGATCAGTTTAGATATCATTGGAAGTGTGAAGAGATGAATCTTACACATGTTTGTTTTGCTGATGATCTTCTTGTCTTCTGTCATGCTGATGTTGCTTCTGTCTCTCTCATTAAGGATGCTTTGGAGGAATTTAGTGGAGTTTCTGGCTTAGTCCCTAATCTGGGAAAAAGCACAATGTACATGTCCAATGTTACTAGTATTATGCAGGAGAGAATCAAAAGGTTGCTTCCTTTTAAAGTGGGTAGTTTACCGGTTAGATATCTGGGAGTTCCCCTCTTATCTACATGGTTGTATTCTAAAGACTGCAGTGTCCTTATTGATAAAGTCAGGAAGAGATTGGAAGATTGGAAGAACAAGTCTCTATCATTTGCTGGAAGGTTACAACTTATTAAATCTGTTCTCTCTTCCTTGCAGATTTTTTGGGCTTCAGTTTTCTTGCTCCCTGTGAGTGTTATTGAGGATATTGAGAGACTTATGTGTCGGTTTCTTTGGAGTCAGAATGATTCTAGTAAGGGAAAGGTGAGAGTTGCTTGGGATAATGTGTGCCTTCCAAAGAATCAGGGTGGTTTGGGGATAAAATCTTTAAGGATACAGAATAAGGCTTTGCTTGCTAGACATATATGGAGCCTTATTTCTGGAAAAGAGACTATTTGGACTACTTGGATTAAGACTTATAGGCTTAAGGGTCTAAGTTTTTGGGGCTTTGTAAAGAAGGAGGGTCCATGTTGGAGCTGGAATAGTATTCTTGATAGCAGGGAAACACTTTGGAGCCATTGTATTCAAAGTATAGGTGATGGGTGCTCCACTTCTGTCTGGTATGATAACTGGTGCCCATTGAGTCCTCTTAGTTTATTTATCTCTCCAAGGGAAATTCATAGTGCTGGATTTACTCTTAAAACTACAATTGCTGAAGTGATTAGTAATGGTAGATGGTTGTGGCCAGAAGAGTGGAGGAGTAAGTTTCCCTGTTTGTTTTCTTTGTCTCCTCCAGTTATTGTTGCTGATAAGAAAGATTTAACCTTCTGGAAAACCAAGAAGGAAACTTATGAGGATTTTGCTACCAGAACTGTGTTTAGTGACCTCAGTGTTGAGATGCCTGAAGTTTCCTGGGCTAGAGTTGTATGGTATAGTCAGGCTATACCTAGACACTCCTTTACACTATGGTTGGCTATTCAAGGAAGATTAATGACTCAGGATAGATTGTTGAATTGGGATGTGCAGAATGTCTTGGAATGTGCTTTTTGTGGGAAAGTTAAGGATAGTCATAATCATTTGTTTTTTGAATGTGAATATCCTAAAGCTGTGTGGGATACTTTTAAAGATGAAGGAGGGTTATCTCAGTTCTCTTCTAATATATTCACTTGTATTAATGAGCTGGTTGTTTCTCATTTGGAAAAATATGTGGGTAGTATAATTCGGAGACTCATTTTGACAGCTATGGTTTATTTTATATGGCAAGAAAGAAACATGAGGCTGTTTCAGAATGAGAAGAGAAGTGTGGAGGTTGTTTGTAATATTATCAGGGAGGCAGTTAGATTGAAGCTTATGGGACTTAGGATTTATGCTACTAGGGGCAGTGTCAAGTTCAGCAAACAGTGGGGATTTAAGGTGGTTTGGAGGGACATTGCAAAAAAGTCATACCAATGCTGAAGCTTATAATGTTTATTGTCTCCTGGGTGGTTTGGGAGATGAATTGGAGTGATTTCAACTGGGTTGGTGGATTGGTTCTCTGGTTGGTTGGGGCAACAGTATGCTGTGGCAACTGTATGTTCATGCTTTTGTGGCTATGGGGTGGGGGGTTTATATGGGGTCAAGGAGATATAAGGGTCACTAAACAACATGGGGTAGTAATCTTAGTTTGTAGTTCCTTCCCTTTTATGCTGTGTGGGTGTGTTTTTCATACACCTGGGTTTGTGTTATATTGTGTTCACCTTAGGATATTAGGATTGTGCACTTCTGCTGATCTACTTATAATCAGCTTTGGTGCTTCTGCTTATATTGGAAGGGGTTAGGTTATTTTGTGCAGGAGGTTTGCATGGACACTGGAGAGATAAGGATGGACTGTTCCATTGCCTGTAGGACATTACTTTCTTCTCTTCTTGTGTTTTCTGTTGTTAGCACCTGGCAATGGAATAGAAACCCTATATTTGATTGTGTGTGTTTTGGTGTTGTTAGCCTGTGTGTGTTTGAGCTTTTGCTCAGGGGGGTGGGAATATTATGGGAACAATGAGATATAAGGTTTACTAAAAAGCCTGGGGTAGTGATCTTAGTCTGTAGTTCTTTCCTTTTAATGCTGTGTGGGTGTGTCTTTCATACACCTAATTTTATGTTATATTGTGTTCACCTTAGGAAATTAGGAATTAGCATTTCTGCTGGTTTACTTATAATCAGCTTTAGTGCTTCTGCTTATTATGGAAGGGGTTTAGGTTATTTTATGCAGGAGGTTTGCATGGACACTGGAGGGATAAGGATGGACTGTTCCATTGTCTTTAGGACATTATTTTCTTCTTTTCTTTATTTTTCAGTTTTTAGCACCTGGCAATGGAATGGAAACACTGTTTTTGATTGTGTGTGTTTTGGTGTTGTTGGCCTGTGTGTGTTTGTGTTTGAGCACTTGCTCAGGGGGGTGGGAATATTTTGGGAACAAGGTGGCATAAGGAGACTTAAAATACGTTGGGTAGAGATCTGTTTTCTTTTCTCTTTCTATCCTAGTGTCATGTCTTGTTTCTGGGCAGGGATGGGTGGGTTTTTGAAAACTATTTGGGTTTTATCACTACTCAGAGGATTTGGTCCATTTTTGACACTCTGGAGTAGTTCTGCGCTTTGGAATGGGAACTTAGGCTATTTAAAACACATGGGGAGTGTTCAACTGGGAGATATAAGGATGGACCAGGTTGTTGTTAGTAGGACACTATTGCTTGTGTACTGGTTTTATTTTTTAGATCTTCACAGCAGCCTGGAAACCCTATACTTTATTTTGGAAATCTTTGTTAGCCTGTTTTCTTGTTTTTTGTGTCTTGAGTCTTGTGTGTTTGTCCCACTTGGGACTGTCCTGGGATGGGGTTTGTTGGGTTGGGATGGTGTTGTGTTATAAGGGGGAGTGGAATTGAGGATATTGTTGAATGGAAGAAGGTTATTGAGCTAGTGATATTGGTTTATGGGCTGTTGACATGCTGCAAAAGTTGGAAGGAAGCCTGGGGATGGGTCACTCGAGATCAGGTATGAATTGGATTGGCAGCAACTGTGGGACCCTATTTCAGGTATGCATATGTTGTGATGGTATGTGTTGGTGTTGCTGCTATCTGTTATGATCACAATGGGGATGGAAGCTGATGGGTCTAATGTATTTAGTATTGCCACCACTCTGGTGGAGGTTGTTAAAGAGTGCAGGTACATTAGATGTTTTTCAGCTGCAGTCTGTGTCTTTGACAAGCTGCCTTTGTTCTTAATACTTTGTATTAAGAGGATTGTCTTTATCTCTGTTTTCTGGCATATTTGGGGGTCTATAGGAGTATTTTCTATTATGGTTTCTTTTGGGATAGCAGGTCCAGGGGTTGGTCGGCTTAAAACTCCTTTAGATGCACATGGATTCTTGTTTCATGTGCCTTTTCTAAACAAGTTATGGGATGTTTGGAATGCCTCACTATGTCAGTTCTATAGTAGGATCATTGATTTTGTGATGGTTATAAGAAGATTTGATTTAGGAATCTTGAGGGTGTTTATTGGGCTGGTTTACAGGATGGGTTGGAGGCATTTGTGTTTTTGTTTTTTGGGGCACTATTATAGTGATGGGGTTAGTTTATATGAAGAAATGGTTGTTAGATGCTGGATTGAGGGTGAGCAGGTTATAGGCTATATTGTGTTGGGTTGGAGTAGAAATGGTATCTTGAATACCTTGAGACTTGTTTCTGGATTTTTATGGCAGTCTATTGGGCTTGGTATGCTTATGGATTGGGTTATGATAAAGATGTATGGTGATGGGTTGAATAAATATGGTTTAAATGATCTTCATAGGCAGTTTAAGATTGGGCTTGGAAATGTTAATGATGGTCTATATTGTTTACGATGGAAATTCTTAGATATGGGCTGGATTATAGTGGTTGGAAATATAGTGAAACTGGGCCTCCATTGGAATAATGGACAGAGCATATTGTGGAGATTGGTGTGGAGGAATGGGCTTATGGAGTACTTTAGAAGGGAAATGGGCCTGTGTGTTTGGATAAGGAAGACTTGTGATTGGGCTCTTGATGGGTTAATACGAAGGATTACTGATGGGCTTGGGATTTGCAAGTGGAAGGGATGGAATGGTCGTGTGATGGATGATGGATATGGGCTGGATAATAAAAGACTTGATCGGAGCTTAATGGGCTGTGTTATTGTTGCTTTTGGGCTTAGCATGGACCAGAGTAGTATTGGAAGAACTAAGGTGTGGTGGGTTTGGACATGGAGGCTTTGTTTGTTGAAGACATATTTGATCTAGCTTTATCTGTTGGGCCTATGTTGGTCGTATAACATTTTTAATTGGGCATAGGGTTATTGTTAGGATGGCCCGTTTTGTTTATTTGTGTTTGTGTGTTTTTTGTTTTCTTTTTGTGGGCTTGTCTTTAGCCTTGGGTCTATGTCCCGGGCTTTGGCTAGTCTTTGTTTTGTAATTTTCTTTTATCAATAAATGTTTGCCGGGGATTTTCCCCTTTTCCCAAAAAAAAAGACACTACCGTACTGGGCTGTTCGTGATATCTGCAGACATGAAATGTCGGGTGCTTCAGTAAACAACCATCTTGTTGGTTACTTTGCAGATAGAATGGCTAGAGAGAGAAGGACAAAATGGGACGTGTTTACCCCACAATATCCTAAAAGAATTGTCCATAAGAAGGAGAAGGATGATATAACGGGGTTGCACAAGGTGACGTTGAAGTATAAACCACCAAAAGTGTTGAAGCATATTCCTTTGATGCAGATTCCACAACACTTTTCAAAGGATTTTATGTGGTGGTATTATGACTGGAAGACTACAGAGGCTATTATCGTTCTGAAGGATGGTGCGAAGGATTTTAAGAAGATTCACATCTTTGACCTAATGTGGCTGATAAATTGTTCGCACGAAGATATCATCATGCTTTATTATAATCCAATTTGTTGTGAAGCGAAAGATATTGAACTGGCATCCAAATACCAACGTGTGGTATTCTTATGCTTTGCGTGGGATGTTAACGCGGGTTGTGATTTCGACAAGAAATGGGGAAGTTTGTCAAGATTCAAAATGTTGAAAAGAAGAAACCTAAACAAACTCATGAACTAGTGATGACAAAAGAACAAAAGACGTTATTGCGTATCAAACTGATGAACAAGACTTTGGATGAAAAGCGAAGACTAAAGCAATTCAAGCAATAGTCGAGGGGGAGTTTGTAGATACACGAAAGTGCGACTAATGCTATTGAATTGCGAATTTCAAGTTGTATAATTGTTATCGGCTGGTCGAAGGTGGAAAGTAAACGGTCGAAGGTAGAAACTGTTGGTCGAAGGTGACACTGGGAGGTCGAATGAAGATTTGTGTATATTTATGTCCAGATTCGCCCTATATGAACAGTCGAACCTGCACATTTGACCAAGCTATTTGGGCGAATGTGCAGGTCTATATAAGGCAATATCATTTTTGAATGTTTAACTTTTGGTCATTTGTTTTCCCTCCAGTGTGTGTTTCTCCCTAGGGTTTTTATTGAGTCTGTAAACAAGTTTTATCATTATAAACAACCTTTTGAAGTGTAATTGATTATCTTATTGAATGAAATGAATATGTTTATGATGATTTTTGTGTTTTGCTAGTTTTATTATCATTTTGTGATCAATTCAGGGATTCCGCACCTGAATTGAACTTGTTTGATCATAATCTTTGTTGATTAGCCGATCCTACGCGCATACAAAGAATTTTTTTTTTTTTATCTAAGGTTGTTACCACATTTGAGTCAATATCATGTACCATATATCAAGTAAAATAACAAACCAAGTTCTTTCTGTACCAAAATCACACAGCACTAAAAGCAGACTGTATCGTAGATGAGAACCGGTTCGCGATAGTCTGGGAGGCAAATTGTTGAAACTGCTTCTTTGCATCTTTACGGCATTTTGTAAAGCCAACAATATTTGTAATGCTGAGGGTCAAGCAAACCCCAACAACAAGGAGATAATCGGCTTGGAACCTAACCAGAGAGAATATTCCAAAGAAGATCCATACAACCGCAGTCAAGTAAAGAGTCCACCAGAACAGCCATGAATCCTTTTTGTTCATACGAGCCAACGACTCTTGGTCAAGACATTCAAATTTCCACACACTCTCGCCATTGTCATCAATTTCATTCCACCACCTCAAACCGACTAAGATTCGGCCACTGACATTTTTCACCACCCAAAAATCCAGAGCAGACAGAAGAACAGTCACCACAAATATTATAACAAAACTATCAAAAAAGAGGGCCGATAGTATGTAAAAGGCTAACGCTCCAGCCTTGAAAAGCACATGAAAGAAGCATATCCTTGGGTCTGCATAGTTCTCTCCTGGAGGTGGATTCAGATCCATGATGATGGATCAGATGGAAGGATGATGAAGCTGAAGCAATTAATTTGGTTTGATTTATTAACGAAGATCTCGTTGTAGTTTTAAGAAGAAATAAAGGTTTGTGTTGTGGTAATATTTGGGGGTACGGCCCATCAAGCTTTAGAAAATCACCATCAACCACCATCAGCTATCAAAAATAAGATAGAAATGTAAAATCTTTTGGATTTTCTAAACTTTTTGTTAAAACACACCTAAAATCTTTTTGAGTTTTGTATTTTGACGAAAAATGTAAAATGCATAAATGTAAAGATAAAGCAGTAAATGTTTTTTGATTTCCGGTAAGGGGATCATATAAGTTTTTGAGAAATCTGATCACACCGTTGATCTTTTGATTTATTATCATTAAAGACAATGTGTGATCTGGCGACTGCTAATATTGTGATCCACATAAACTCACATGTAGACTGTTGTGCAGTGCTTTAGACTGATACTATTATTTATAGTATAAACTCAATTGTCTGTGGTTCCCACCCACACGACATACTCCCGTATCAAGAAGTAAATGCACAAAGACTCATTGTAACGCGTGATTATGCTTTCGTCATATGTAATTTACAAGGTATGAGGCATAGAGGTGTACAGGTCAGCAACTCAATGCTACAAAGTAACTTGTGCACTCTACCAGGTTGAGGGCTGATATCAATCATGATTTGCATCAATGATTGGATACGATGCATTAGATAATCTTTGATTATCATCATACATTGAAAGTTCCTCAATTCGGTAACTTTAGGATTTGGCTTTACAGCTCTTTTATAAAGACACCCTATCTGATCTAGGTCCGTAATGACTTACAGCAGAAGATCAGAGAGGCTATCCCCAGATAACTAATAACATAACGACCCGAAACCTCCAATTTTGTACAAATACCCTATCAAACGAAATTACGGTACTAAGACCATATGCCCATGAGGAGTTCATCCACACAAAAATTCGTTTGATATGTATGTATCAGGCACGCAGTAATAGGTCTACGAAGCCTATCAACACATCACACAGACTCTAACACACACCTTATATTGCATTACACTTCTTTAGCATGTGTCAGATTCCCACTGATGTACTATCATTTCCCCTTTTTCTCCTGGAAATCATTTTGGGTTTTCTATTTTTTTATGGAATTTTCGGATTTTTCAATGTTTTTGGTTTTCCTGAAAATAAACTCTACCTAAAATGTAAAACATATTTTTGGATTTTTGTATTTTTCTGAAAAGCAATAAAAACTAAAAACTAAAAAAAATGATAAACTAAGGTGGTGATCAGTCTTTTTTTTTTTTTTTACCGTTATCTTTTAAAAGATATTCAAATCTTGATTTATCAAAAGCTTTGGTAAAAAGATCTGCACGTTGATAGTCAGTGTAGATTTTGACCATATCAATCAACTCTTTTGCGTAACAATCACGGATAAAATGGTATTTGATCCGGATATGTTTAGCTTTCGAGTGATTTACTAAATCTTTTGTTTATGCAATTGCGGCCTCATTATCACAGTAAATAGGGGTTTTAAGAAATTGCAAACCGTAGTCCACCATTTGTTGTTGTATCTAGAGAACTTGTGAGCAGCAACTTGATGCTGAAACGTATTCTGCTTCACATGTGGATAAGGCGACTGCAGTTTGTTTCTTGCATTGCCAGGTCACGAGCCTGCTCCCCATAAACTGGCATCCAGCCGTTGTGGATTTGCTGTCTTTGTCACAGCCTCCCCAATCTGCATCACTAAAAGCGATTAGGTAAAATTATCATCATTAGGGTACCATAATCCTCTCGACGGACAACCCTTCAGATATCTAAGGATACGTTTGACAACTGCAAGATGACTCTGTTTCGGCTTCGATTGATAACGTGCACAGAGACATGTGGCAAACATTATATTTGGTCTGGAGGCGGTAAGGTACATCAGAGATTCGACGATTGCTCTGTATGTAAAAGGATCAGTTAGCTCCCCTTTAGCGTCAACACCAATCCCGTGATTAGGTTGTATCGGGGTATCCATCGGTTTTGAATCATCCATCTGGAATCGGCTCAAGACTTCAGAAACATATTTCGTCTGGTGAATAATGATCCCCGTTGGTCTTTGTTCCACCTGCAAGCCTAGGAAAAACTGCATCTCTCCCATCGCACTCATTTCGAACTTTTCCTGCATAACACGTTCAAATTCTCTGCACAGAAGTTCGTTAGTAGAACCAAAAATAATGTCATCAACATAAATTTGCACAAGAAGCAAGTCATCCCCTGTTCGTTTTGTGAACAGTGTGCAATCTACCAAACCTCGCTTAAATCCTTTGGACAGAAGATACGTGCTCAGCTCCTCATACCATTGCCTTGGAGCCTGGTGCAACCCGTAGAGAGGTTTGTTTAGTACGTAGACCTTATCCCGGTGAATAGGATCCTCAAAGCCCGATGGTTGACCTACGTAAACTTCTTCCTTTACCACACCATAAAGAAACGTGCTTTTAACGTCCATTTGATACACCTTGAATTTCTTATAAGATGCAAATGCCAGAAATATGCGGATAGCTTCTAAGCGTGCAACCGGTGCATAAATCTCGTTATAATCAATTCCTTCAACTTGATGAAAGCCTTGTACGACCAATCAAGCTTTGTTCCTAACAATCACTCCTCTGTCATCTTCCTTACACTTGAACACCCATTTTGTTCCTATCTTTTTCCGTCCTGGAGGTAAATCTGTCAGTGTCCACACTCCAAGTTTCTGGAACTGTAATAACTCCACTTGCATAGCCTCTACCCAAGCGTCATCCAAAAGAGCATCCTTGTATGTCCGCGGCTCGACCTGCGAAACATAACAAGCAAAAGACCAGTCATTTTGAAAACCTGATTTTTGAATTTTGGCATATAAAGCAAGAGCTCCAAGGTTTTCTGGTGAGTTTGCATTCCTCAGTTGACCTCTCGTCATCACACTGCTACCAGGATCACCAATAACCTGCTCGAGAGGGTGAATCTGATGTATCCTTGATTCCGGATAATCAGGTACTTGCACTCCCGTCTGAGTAGTCAAATTCTCTGTTGAATCCAGATCATTACCCAAGTTTGATGATGAAACAACATTTGGATTTGGGTTCACTGGAGGTGTCTCTGTAGCAATAACTGGAACAGCTTCACTTGAAACATCATCATCATCTTCAGATTCCGATGAATTAAGTGTTGTGGAAGTTTCCTGAAATACCTCTTCTTTAGCTGCAGGAGCATTGGTATCATTAGAAGTTGTTTGGGGGTTTACGGTGATCGGAGGCACCAACGGTGATGTCACTGCGTTTTCACACTCGTAATATAATCGTAATACAGCCTCTTCAACCAAGCTATCTAGATTGAGTGATCTAAAGAAATCCTTGTAATCAAATATCCAGTCTGGACCGCTACCCTGTACATTTTGAGTATACCGCTGCACTTCAACGTTAGCCCACTCCTCGACCTGACGAGTTCGTTTGTTGAATACCCGTTTGAGCGGGGTTGCATATCCAACAATGAATCCTTCTTCAGCCTTTGGTGCGAACTTCTCAGATGGATTAAGCATTGTACACGGTGCTCCAAACGGTTCTAGATACTCTAAGTTCGACTTTCGTCGATTCAACAGCTCATAAGAAGTTTTGCCAAACTTCTTCACCGTTAAAATACGATTGAGAGTATAACAAGCTGCGTAAATAGCTTCATTCTAGAACATTACTGGAAGATTGGAATCCCCAAGCATTGTCCTTGCCGCTTCAATTAGAGTCCTGTTTTTTGCGTTCTGCGACACCGTTCTGTTGAAGGGTATACGGAGCACTATATTCATGATGAATTCCTTTGTCTTCACAAAGAGCATCCATTTGTGCGTTCTTGAACTCCGTCCCATTATCACTCCTAATTCTCTTGATCTTCAGACCATAGATATTTTCGAATCGAGTGAACAGAACTTTCAGATTATCAAACGTGTCGCTCTTATGATGCAAGCACATAACCCATGAAAATCTGGAATAGTCATCTGTAACCACAAGACAGTACAATTCACCAGCATGACTTTTATGCTTGACCGTCCGAACTGGTCCATGTGCAAACGCTCTAGTGGTAGTTTAACGGAATTAACTTTCTTTGGTTTATGGGATTGCTTGTGCTGCTTTCCTTTCTTACAACTCACACACTTGTCATTCAAATGAAAATGTTTACATTCACGCCTGTGACAAGTTCATTCTTCACCAAATGATTCATCTTTCGAAGGTGAATGTGTCCATCCTCCTATACCAAATGATTGATTCTTTTTCAGTAGCCTTGGAGAAGAAACACGTGACTTGGCCTTGTGTAGTCATAGCTTTTGACATGTCGAGAATGTACAAATTGTTCACTCTCGGTGCTTTTAGCATAACCCACTCTTTTGGTAAAACGAATCCCGGCTTGCGTATGTAGCAAGATTTGTCATCAAAGAATACCGAAAACTGCTTATCACATATCTGACTGACACTGAGCAGATTATAATCAATTTTTTCGCGTATGAAATCTTCTCAAAACTCACTATCCCATTACTTACACTACCCTCCATAGTAATGTATCCACCTTTATTCCCGGCAAACGCTACGTATCCTCCATTGATATTTCTGATGTCAAACAGTAGTGATAAATCCCCTGTCATGTGACAAGAAGCTCCACTGTCAACAATCCAAAGACTGCTCACAGGGCCAGCTGAAGCTCCCTGCACATATCAAGTAAAAGATTAGATTTTTTGGGGGACCCAAGCCTGCTTGGTCTTGGGTCTTTGAACTTTAAGTTTCAAAGATTCTTTCTCATAGACAGATTGATTTGAATTGATCTTTTTTTGATCAATTAAATCTTTTTCAGTTTCAGCTTTCACATTGTAACATTTGCGATTTTCCCCTAATGATTGTATAAACGAATATCCAAAAAATCTAAAATAATAAATATCGATTTATTTTGCTTGGAGTGATATCCTTAACTTAGTGACTGGTTTCACTCCACCATAGTTTTCAATTTTGAAATACATCTTTAAGTTAGGAGTGAAATCCACATCTCAAGGATCTATTTCTGCATCTCGTTTTAAATCTCTATGGAAACAATCTCAATGTTTTATGATATTGATATTTATGTTTTGTTGAATTTTCTTAAATATTGTATTACATACGTTGATTTTGTCATTCACGTCATTTTAAATCTTGGTTTTTTAAAACACATTAGATTTACACATATACTTCATGGAATGGTTTCATTTTGCATTTTACAAACTTGTATTGTATATTTTAAAGGTCAAATGTAAACCTTTTTGTTTTCATATGACGTGTCCAATATATGTTTTCGAGAGAAACTTGCAACTAATAATATGTTTTATAACAATTTTCAACTTAACTTCTCGTAAACACATGAAAATGTGTACTTACGAAATCTTTCAAGTGAACCTGTTTTGAATCTAAAACACACTTCGCTTTCTAAAAAGTTATCCTCATGCATTACTACTATTCTTTCAACTATATCACAAAGAGTGAGCAAACTACGTTTTGATAAATGAAAATTTATCTTATTACACTCGCACTAATTATTAGCAGTTACTCTTACAACAGTGGTTTTGAACATTAATTTAACTCGTTTACTTTCATTTTGAACGATTTACTCGATTTATATTATACTATCTTTCAATCGAAATTTTATGCTATACTTATATACTTACATGAGCGCACATTTGGTATGCACATTTTCATTCCTATTTTGAGCAAAACCCTGTTATACATATATTATTTTTTTTCATCATCATGTCCAATGAACATACTAGTTGGTAACTCATATGAGATCTAAGCCAGTGACCACGTACGACTCGGGTTAGAATATTCCAACCCGAGGGGAAAGGTGAAATTCTCGAAGTTTATCAATCTGGGTGTTTAGAGCCCAACGATGTGAAACAGAAATTTACAGGTCGAAGGTGAACCCGAAAGGGAAACCCTGACCATGTCTTTACACTTACATGTTACTCTCATTACTGTTAAAGGGAAAACCCGAAAGGGAAGGACCTCTAACCATGTCAATGTTTCATTGCGGTATCAATTACTTAGCATATCC